>JAPMOQ010008802.1:403019-419240 GCA_026543055.1 Argiope trifasciata | reverse complement strand
ATATATATATATATATATATATATATATATATATATATATATATATAGTGTTGGGAAAGTGAATTTGAAAATATAGATATTGTGAACGATCATAGAGTTTTGAGAAAGAAAATATGAAATTTTATATTGGTTTTTATTTCATTCAAACTTTTTCATACAGTTTATTTTTATAGTAAGAGACAGTCATTAAAGGTTCGGTAAGATAAGATAAATGTCCACTTGTACGTGACAAAATCGTGCAAATTTACTGAAAAAGTCAACAGAATGAAATAAGAATGGATTGATGGGATGTCTAGCTCTGACTTATAATAGATAAAAATATGGTTTATAGTTTATAAATATTTTTATATATAATTGTTTAAATATAGTTTTATAATTTCCGCTTATAATAGTTTTTAAAAATATAACTCCATATTTTGATGAATCACCATGTTTTAGATCTCCTAGAATCTGAGATAAATATTAAAAAAAAAAAAAAAATACGTTTCTTAATGAACACGATTGTTCAAAAAAAATTTCACGTGATGGATGAAATTTTGTACATGGTCTCTACTTAGTATTTCAGAGTTTTTAATTTCAAATGAAGTGTATTCAGATGAAATCTGTTAATCCTATGAGTCGAACATAATTTAACACTATAACAACAGAACGAAGAATGATAAGTGAGGGATATTTGATACACATATTTAATATTTAAAGTATAAATATATCTTTCAAATTTGGAACCAGATCCATCAAGGGGTTAACCATTTATCGATCTACTCATTCAAAAGCGTGTAAACTTGGCAACAGCGATTTAGATAATTAAATCTAATAACTGATTTTCTTATTAAAATAATTTGGTATGGAATTTTGAGTTTCATTTGATATACAAATGGGCTTCCAAAATGGATACTCGGGTTTCTTTATTATTCTACGAAGCACTAAGCGCTCATGCAAGCGATTTTGAAAATGGATGCTTCTTGAATTGTTTCTTTTTTGTGGATTAGTTTCACGTGTGTTTTATCTTTCAGTATATTTTTGCTCCCTTCTTTCCTCTTTCACTTTTACATTCCACTTCACTTGCTTAATTAAGTGCTACACTTCTCATATGAAATGACAATTTGCCTCATATATGAATAAGGCAGAATTTTGAAACATATTAAGTGAAAGGGGAATATTGTTTCCTAATTTTACGCAATACATTTTTTATAAATTTTATTCAGTTTCAACCTCGATTAATAGCATTCATTTTAACTTCTTGAAAAATCTAGTTAATATTTGAAAGAAATATATAAATTAAAACACGCATAATTTAATTAAATATTTACTTCCATCTTTGCCTTCCTCTAGTGATCTATGCTTGATTATTACATTCATTGCATTGTTAACTTAGTATTAATCATTGGTTAAACTCAATTGTTATTGGATGTAGAAGGTTTCAACAATCACTCCTATTATTGTTGTCAGCAGAAATATTACTGTTTAATGCTAAACAGACGCACAAAATGCAAACAATGTAATAGATGAAACAATGAATCCATCTTCTACTGCTGTGTTAAGAATCATTTCTCTTTTTGCAACTGATCGTTGTGTGACTTTTTTTTTTTTGCTGAGCTATGCTTGGTGCGTTTTGTTTCAATGAGGCTACGGCCATCATTGGATGGATCGTCCTATGGGCGATCTTGGAACTGTTGAAATATTACATGTTCCCCCACTTACCCTCAATCGGAGATCAATTTTTCGATCCCGATTCGGATCAAGATGTTGATACACCATCTGATCCACCTGCGACCAGAGTAGAATCCGTTCCAGTGGTTCGCTCCTACATGGTATTTAGGATATGCCAGGCATTAGAACTTCCAGCGAAATTGGCTCCATCTGCTACCCAGAAGTCTAAAATCACTGTTGTAGAATCCTACGCTGTCTACAAGCTGTGCTTAGCTCTGGGTTTGCCTGCACGGATGGCTCCTGTCGGAGTGCCAGTTGTTGAATCTTTTGAGATCTACCAGTTCTGTTTGGCCTTGGATATTCCAGTGAGATACCGGTCGCAGAAGGACGCAGTTTAACATCAAAACTGTCGTCGGCTGCCCGATGCAGTTTTCAGATCAGAACTGTCTTCGGATGCAGCAATGGAGGGTGGGTGGGCGGGGAACGGAAGTAGCCCACCTCCACGTGGTGTTCCCTGGGCAACGGTACAATTCTTTGGAATTGCATCGGCTAAGAGGCTACTTAAGAGTGAAAACAAATAAATAATGGACTTATTATTTAGTTTGACATAACTGCACACTTAATTTTTGATTTTGCATTTTAATGCCACAAAATTTCCGTACGAGCATCAAATTCAGAATATGCAGAACGCGCATTTATGGTAACAAATGCGATGCTTTTTAGATATATGCAAAAATTATGTATATTTTTTATCACAAAAAATATAAAAAATTAAAATATGTATTTAATAAAGAATTGTTCAGGAACTCACACATACAAAAAATCAGCAGGGTTGGCAATCATAAATCTGATGGTAAAATCATATTATGACTTGTATTTGAAAAATTATAGTGACAAAAATTTACAAATTCATGCTATAATTCGTCTCTATGTATTTATATCCGGTTATGACAAAATACATTAAAGACCTTACGGTTAATACATAGCGACGATTATTTCTGAAGGGTGTGGAGTTGAATATAGTACAAATGGGAATGGTTTGGGTCGGGGATTATCTGTTGTCTGGCAAGTTACCATCAGCGTTAAGCAATTAGTATTGGTAATACAACTAATACATCTATGAGAATTAGCTTTTTCCTTACCTGTTGGTAGCTTTGAGTTAGTTTTTTTTTATGGCACAAAAGCCATCTTTGTCTAAGCTGTGCCACATTCATGAAATTACAATATTTGTATCAATATATAATAATTTCAAAACATGAAATCTCTACAAAATCTAAATGTCTAAAAGTGTAAAAATGCACCTCATGAAAAAGCGATGTAAGAAATGGTACTGTGTTAAAAAGTGCAGCTACGATGCAGTTCTTAAGAATTGCGCTGTCTAAGAGGTTACTTAATTTTGAAATAATTAAATAATGAATTTTTTATTCAGTTTGGAAACTGCTCACCTAATTTTTGATTTTGCATTTTAATGCCCCAAATTTTCATTACAAGCATCAAATTCAGATCATGCAGGACGTGTCTTTACGGCAGCTGCAACCACAAAATTTTTGAGATAACGTTACAATTTATATATTTTTTATCACATAAAATAAAAAAAAAGAGTTTGAACAAGGTTGTTGATTCTTCACTCAACACATCGACGGACCCTATTAATACTCCTCAAATAAAATCACACCAATTTAAAAAACATCCATCTTTTATTAAAACACAATTATAAATTGATGGAACAGCACAGTAATAAATATATATACAGATCGCGACACGTAATTGCATTGAGTCACGAGATGGAGAAATGCGCGTGAACAAAGGTATTTAAAAAAGAACTCATACATGCAGAAAATATTTAATCACCGGTATTTTATTATAATCACCGAATTTATTTCTTTTACCGTAACACATATATACTTTGCAGTTTGATAATATGCAACTCGTCGATTTATTTTTTTAATTTTTATATTAGAATTTTAATAAATAAATTATAAAGCAATTTTTTTTGTGGTAGTTTTGAAAATTTGTAGAGAAAAAATAATTTTAAAATCAACGTAAAATAAGAAATAAATTTCAGTGATTAACGATTTTTTCGATATTATTTTTATTTATGTTATTTATTAATTTTTAAACATATTTCAAGCGTATTTTACATTAATATGTTTTATTGTTGAAGGGAAACTCAAGCCATTCGTATTGATGCTACTAATATTCCATTTGGGCTTTTGTTATGACCGAGATATGGAGATTCCATTTGTTTTTCCATATTAAATAGGTCTCAGTACGAGGCAAGCTTTTAATAAAGTTTTGGATATTTTATTGTATTTAACCTTTATTTACCAAATTATTTTACCTTTAATTTTTCAATTGTTTTTATTTATTTATTTGAACAGTTAGAACCATCTTTTGGTACAGAACAAACCAAGGAAGAAGAAATCGACTTTTTTTTTAATTATTTAAAAAAAACAACAATAAAAGATTTTTAAATGGCATCTTTGCTTTTTATTTGAAATATGTTCTTCGTGTTCTTTCGAATACTGTTCTAAAAAATAGCCATATTGTGAACATACGGTATTGTCGGTAAAAAAAGTATTGAGATGTAGTTCAGAATAAAGCAATGGCGCAAACATTTTAACTTGCCCTCTATTTAAAATACAGTTGATTTATTTTTGAATATATTTCTTTGTATAGAGATGGCAACAGAAAATTTAAAAAATGCAAAACACAATAAAGAGATTGGCATAAAATTTTTGAAATTATATACATTGTCGCGTAGATAGAACTCAAGAAGACACAGGAAGTAGAGTTAAACCAATTTATTCGCTCGACTCTAAACTGAGGACAAACACTGTGACTGAGAGATCTTCGGCTTTTATGCCAGCAGGGAAAGTTCCAGAATACTTTTCTGGAGACAGCAAGAAAAGTCCAGAGCAATTATCTGATAAATGAAAGAAAGGTCCAGAATTTTCTGGAACACGAAACAAAGGAGAACATAAATCAAGCAATTATATATATTTACACAAATTGTGAATCCTATTGTGGGTAGCGACATTCGAGCTCACGATTTCTTGACTACGAATCCAACAATTTCATTAATCCCGGTGTACCATATGGCCGGCAAAGAAAACTTAGCTTGTATTTTTGACGAATTGAAAAAAAAAAAAAAAAAAAAAAGAAAAAAAAATGCCACAGTTTTAGTATTAAAAAATGAAATAGCAGTTATCATTTATCGCAGTCGCTGTGCCTTTCATTTTAGTTCAGTTATATTAACGTCCAGTTTTAAAGCAAAACTAGGGCTATTTTGGGACGGACCTCTTCATTTGGAACTACGGCCAGATGACGAGGATGTCTCCCGAGCTGGCACCCTCTCTTCACACCACACTACACCATCGGGAGGACGTTTGGTCTAACGAGCAAGATACCCCCTTACACGAAGGTTCTTATGTGGAATCTAGACTCGAGCCTGTAACCCTCCGGTTCCGAAGCCGAGACCTTACCACCAGGCCACCGCTGTCCATTGTGTCTTTTAGATACGGAGTTTAAATACACGCAAAGGCATGACAAACCTTTTAGCACTCATGCATGATTTGATATGAACTTTTTGCATGATTCAAATTTGATAAGGATTTAACACTCTCGATACAAAAATTTAATATTGAATGGATTTACTTCCTGTGAATGGTTTTCATTCAAGAAAGAATTTGAAGTTTTTTAATTTAATGTCTCTGCCACTTACCAAATTTAATACATTTACTTAAAAGCGTTTTTGTATTCTCTGATCCAAAATAACAACATAATTTATAAATACATAATGCCAAAAACATGATTTCCGGATACTACGAAATTTAAAACGTGTTCAAATATTTTAGTGTTTACAATATTTTCTCTTTTTTATACTTTGAATGCAAGAAAGAAAAAGTATGGATCGAAGATAATCTATCGCGTGAGCCATTCATCTCGAAAAATATAAGGAAAGCAAATTCTTTTTTGTTTACGTGAATAGAACTCTTAGAACTGAAGACTAGTTGGACTAGAAAACGCATAGGTTCTGTGGTGTAGTGGTTATCACGTCTGCTTTACTCGCAGAAGGTCCCCGGTTCGATCCCGGGCAGAACCAAGCGACTTCTTAGCTCTACCTACTTTTTGAAAAAGCTATTTGTATTTATATTCTAATAATTATTTAGTACTAGCTGGTACCCGGCGCGTTGCTGCCGCAGAAAGAATAATTTTAAAAATATCATTTGAAATAACTCTAGTTTAATTAGGATTAATAGAAATTATTTTATTATTTTCAAATCGGAAATGGATACATTCATTGAAGTTGAATGATTTATAAAGGAGAAGTGTAAATACTTTGAAATTGTAAGGGAAAAAACTATTTTTTTGTATCTTTCGTGATTCGTTTAATATTCGTTCAGAATTCTCAAGATTAATGGTGGAGAATGCGGTTAAAATATTTTCTTTTAAAATTGATGAAATACAAAAAAATATATTTTTGCCATAAATTTGTTGACATAGCTGAATTAATATTTTTTTAAAGCTAAAGTGAAGCAAAAAAATTTGTTTACTCTAATATTTCCGGAAGACGCTGCAAAAACGCTAAAAATTTATAATTTTTTTTATTTTAATCCTATAGGAGTGTTTCCTCTAAAACTGTCTCGAATACTCTGTAATAAAAGCATTACCTCAGAGAAAGACTTACATTGCATTTACATACAATCGTTCCGAAATATTAACGTCAAGCTTGAATTTAGCATCTTTAACTGAATCTGTTGCATCTCCTTGGCGAGTTATTTGGTGGTTAATCCGTGGTTAAAAGATACGGTAAATAGATCGGAAAATAATTTCTATATTTTAGAGGATTGTATTATGCCTATAAGCTTCGTGTAAGTGCACGCAATATGTTATCGAAGTTTTATCGGAATTGAATGAGAGTTTCGGCAGCGCATAAGATATACAGACAAACATTTTTATTTATATAAAAGTATCAATATATTAAATATCTCTATAAATTTCATTTTTTTACTCTTACAAATTACTTGTTCAAAACTGAAATTATTGTTCTAAAAAATACTATTCTGGATTTGCTTAATTTGTAGAATTATATCTATTTTTTTTTTTAAATTAATAAATGTTAATTGCATAGAAAAGTAATTACAAAACGTTTATTTGTTTGTTATTCTTGTAAAAACTATTAGTATCTTATGCTATTAGTGCAATATAACTCATGTGTATAGATATTAATGAACAACAACAACAAGAAGAAATCAATGTTGGTAATAATAATTTATTTCAATATTATATTTATTTGTTTTAGAAGCAAGCAGGATGACTGTATTGTTGTAAATAAAAAATTCTACCTCGAGGTTTTGCTGCATCTTTTCGTTTTAAAACCCTTCTAAGTGATAATAATAAAAAATACATATTTGGAACTATATTTTAAAATTATAACGAACAAATGGATAGTAAAAAATAGATTTAAAATTATAACAAACAAATGGATTCTAAAATTATTACAAAAAAATGGACAGTAAAAAATAAAAACAAATTATTCTAAAATTATAACAAAGAAATGAATTATAAAAAAATTATGTCAGATGCTAAAATTATAACTAACAAATAGATGATAAAAAATAATAACAAATAGATTCCAAAATTATTATAAGCAAATAGATAATAAAAAATAAAAACAAATTTATTCTAAAATTAGAACAAAAAATGCATACTAAAAAATAGAATCTAAAATTATAGCAAACAAATGGATAATAAAATTATAACCATCTAATTCTATTATTCATTTGTATATTTTTCGTCTGTGAATATGATAATTAAGAAACGCAACGACCTAGAAAGCTGTTTACATTGCGAAGCAAATGAACCGAGAGAAATTAAATGATTTTTTTTTCAACCTCAGTTGTCGTTTGCGTTGCTCGGAGAATGTCGATAAGCCTAGAGCTTGGAATAATAATTATTATTTTCCCTTATTCATTGGATTTTATTTCTGTAAGTGTAAAGACAGCTGACATTTTGACGCATACGTATTTAGTCTGTGATGATAAATGTTTTATTTCCATGACTAAGATTGGAACAAACAAAGGCTTCTTCATTACAATGTTCCTACATCATTGCTCTTTGGATGGCATTTTATCTCTATTCCAAAACTGTAGAGATGAATAGCAAATTCCTGACAAGATTCGTTTGTGTGCGAGCGGACATAATTTAGAAATTCATTTAGAATGATGCATGGGTCTTTAAAAAAATGAATAGTTCATAGGATAATTAAAAAATTAATTGAACGGAATTGAACTAAATTACTTCGCATAAAGATTATCTTGCATCTAAGATTTATGTCGAATAAATTGTTCTGTAAGAATGTTTTTTCTTTCATTTTAAACTTTAATTAGAACTTTAACTACAATTAGAATAAATGTAGTTTAAGTTCTAAATATGAAACTTTCCGAACTTCCAATTTCGGAATAGATGATGCGATATTTGCTCATCATCTATTATTGAATATAATCGGCAAAAGCAAAATAACACTCCCCCCCTCCAAGCAACAAACATTAAACGAATATTATTAATTTTTATTTCACATGAATTTAATGCCACTTCTATTATATGAATATCATATTATAGCAATTCTCTCAGCCACTGTCTGCTTCCAAAAGAAATTTTAAAAGCATTACTTCTATGTATTCTCTCTCCCTCTCTGTGTATGAGTGGAGGGGAGACTTCAAACAAGCTCACAAAATAAATCTGATGTTCCGATTTTGATAATTTTCATTTCATATGAGAGCTCAATATATGTCATTAAGAATCATCTGAATGTTCTTGCTTGAAGACCTTTGAACCCTCCCCAAATAGGGCGACCTGTATTTTTATCTTGTGAGAACATGATGTCGTTTTGGGTGGAGGTTTTATGAAGCCTCAAAATGCATAGGCAAGGAATTGGCGATCTATCGCTTTTGAGGCATCTGTTTTTCACTTTTAGGGTTATTAGAAAATAATGCAGAAGGTTGTCACATTTCTCGATTTATCATTGACTCAAGTCACGACTTTATTTCCAAATTATTCATTCTCTAAATTCTTATCATTAATTTAAGTCACTAACCAGATTAAGGTATCCGACTACGTTAAAAGCACTGGTTATCGACCACAATGGTGAATTTTTTTGTTATTTCTTGTGGTTCAGAATTTTAATTTTCGAAAACAGTTTATTTTTTTCTAGGAAAAGGGAGGCCTGTCTTACCATTCAGGGGAATTTTATGCAAGATATATTTTTCAGCTAAAATCTGTTTTCAGTTTGTTCAAAACTTTTTTTTTTCATGAAAATTCTCTACCGTCAACATGATATCCCAAAAACATATTTTTAAATAAACATTTCAGCCTGTATTTCAAATGATATGGACAATGAAATGAACCAAAATTTTTATTGTTGGTACAATAGTTTTTCTTTTATGGGTGTTTTTAGAAAAATTAGGGTGTGAATTTAAGGAAAAAAATGCATATATACGTATAACTTTTTTCATAACTTCCTTGCATCTCAAGATTTTAGATTTTGATTCATTTCATTCATCATTATATTCTATAACATGTGTACAAAAAAAATTAGAATTGCTGCATTACCATTTTATGGAGAGTGTGAACCGTTTTGGTTAAATATCATTAAAATTTACTATAAATTCTCCTATTTCTCAAAATATATTATGTTTTCAAATAATTTTGTTGTATTGATAGTATTTTGTGTTATAAATGGCAATACATACAAAAACCATAATTTTAACTAGTTTTTTAAAAATCCATTTTTTTTTTTTTTAATTTTCCTTTGAATGTAGTCGGATGCCTTAAATCGATTTGAAACAATTACGAACCTATCAGACTTCGCATGCATCGATACTTAGAAAACTGATTTTTTTTTTTTTTTAATCTTAATCTATCAAGTACCAAAATTTTGTTTGCCAACAAGAAAAATTGAAAAGGAAAGTTTTATATAAATGATTGTATGTCTCGCGATAGTTTCTAACCGGTTTAAACTGGTTAATGACTTAAATTAAGGAAGACAAATAATGATTTGAAAATAATAATGTTCTCGAATGATAACTTGAAATTTGCGATCGCAGATTTCTTTATTATTATTTTTAACTGATTTTATATTCAATTTTTCGCCTATCGAAAATTGAAAAAATACAATTTCTTTGAACACGTACTACGTTTTGTTCATGTAATAGTTAATAATATTTTATACTTCTTTATAAAAATAATTATCTGAATATAATTTTATAAAATTATTTTCGTGTGGTTCTTACGAAGTGCGACTTCTAATAAAAGAAAACAAACGATCAATAAACCAAATAAATTTAGTCAAGGCCGTTAAACAAGAAAACAAAATTGATAAGCAACCAATCAGAAAAAGGAGAAAAAGAAAGAACAATCTGGGGAAAACAATGACGAACTTTGAATTGGAGAGTAAAACCAGTGGGTACTGTCTCCCCAAAATTTTCTCGCCTACGCTCTCTCACCTATCTTCTCTACCACTCAACTCTCCGCACGAAATTGTAGACCTTGATCAAAGTCCCAATTTACATGACAATGATGAATAATCTATATCTATATGCTTATAAGAAAGCTCAATGTGTGTGTGTGTGTGTTGGCGCTCCACAGGCCAGACCGTTGGACCTACAGCTACCAAATTCGGTACATGTATACCTTGGAGGTCGGGAATGTGCACCTCGGAGCCCTTTTTTCGAATTTTTAATTAGAATTTGAATTAATTAAAATTTAAGCGAAATTTCGACGTTTTTCCGCTATAACTTCCGAAATTATTATCGGACAAACAGGATTTTAACATCAATTTAAAGATTAAAAAATTAGCTTTCTAATGGTATCAGTGTTTTAATGTATAACTCAAGCTTCTATTTTTAACGAATTTTTAAAGACGATTTTTTTATTTTAACCATGTTTTTTTTAGCATGTGACTGGATAAAATAAAACAATGCCGGAAGTTCAAATGAAAAAACAACAACTATCATCGTAAATTAAATCTTAAGAAATACAACTTTCAGCACGTGACTGGATAAAATAACATAAATATAAAATTGATATTTTCTTTAAAAAATAAATGCAAAGCAAAGGATTCAAGAAATCGTTTGCAATATCTATATCATTAATTCCATAAATTATCTTTATTTACAGTAAACCTGATTGAATTTAGACAGCATATGCATTGAAATCCCGACTTAATGGCATATTTCTATAATCGTTTGCAATATCTGTATCATTAATTCAATTATTTTTTCCCGTTTTCGCTTTCTTTAAAAAACATATTTAACATTTTGGCAATATCACCGATAAAAACATTTTTAATATTTTGGAAGCATAATAGATAAATTATTAGAGCATTAAGCTCAAAAAGTTTTTCCGAATAAAGTTACCGACTCTTTAACTACAAATTACTGAATCTTTTCACTTAAACTATTTCTTAAACTTTGGCTAAAAAATATATGATTTAATAGGAAATTTTAGAACGCATTACTCATGGCGAACCAGCTGGTCGCCAAAGGCGGCTAGTAATCACTAAATGTAGATCCCTCACTCGAATCAATGGCTTTTATTGAACCTGTCAGGCGGATATGTATTTTGAATGCCTTTATTTTTTCAGACTGATTGAAATAAAAATTTCAGATGGAGCTTTAGTCACAAATTCGCAGCATGAATTTCATTTCTTCAAGTCACGTGCATATGAAAACTGGTTGACAGATACAGTAAAAGCTCTTTATTGCGAGGTATATGTTCCATAAATATGCCGCGAATACAGAAACCATGAATACGGAATGGTAATTAATATGGGATTATAGGGGATACGTTCCGAGGTGACAATATATATATATATAAATCAATTTAATTAAAATTTTTGAATATTTTGATTAATTATCTTAAAGCTTAGGCAATGGTTTGAAGAATTTTGTAATTTTCTCTTGCTTGACAGTTTTTAAAAGCTCCTTAAATTCAGACTGATACGCAGCAGTCGCAATAGCAATTTGCCTCTTAAAAATAAGACTTCGTTTCATAGACGGATCAATGTTCATAAAGGAATCGCAAAGCTCATTTGCCATTTTTAAACCTTCACTAAGATTTTTCAAATGAAATGTCACGTTTGTAGTGCTTGTTGAAGCCTCTTCTTCAATGGGCTGTGAATTTAACATTTCCTCCAAGTCGGTTTCAGTCAGATCTTCATCTTGAGATTCAAGCAATTCCTGAATGTCACTTCTTTCTATCTGTTCGAACCCATCTCGTCCTATTCCATTCGCGATTTCAGCTATGTTTGCAGTTTGCATTTAACAACATACTTTAGACAAAGTTGTAATAAGATCTATTTTACTTTTTTATTAGTCCATTGGACGGCATTTGCAAAGAATATTGGGTTGGATACCTATTGGAATCCTTTTGTTATTGTGTATGTACTTATTAGATCCGCGAATAAAGACATTTTTATCCGCGCATACAGGAATTGGGTCGCATTTTTTTAATCCGCGAATAGTGAAAACGCGAATGAAGGAAGCGTGAATATGGAACTTTTAGTTTATAACAAAAATTTGATATCTGAATTTCAGGTGTTAAAGTGCAAAACTTTTATATGTTCAACACCTTGTTACTTTGTAGTTATAGAGTTCACTTAAGCTCGTGAAATTTAAAAAACAAACATTTATTTAATACCAGCCACCTTTAGTGACAGGTCGGTTCGCCAGTCTTTAAAATTTTCAGCTAAATACTTTATGTGACGCCATTGTCAATTTATGTGACTTTTCTTTTAATTCTTCTTCATCAAAATATTTTCAAGGCTCAGATTTTGATTGTTATATAATTCATTCATGCAGTTACAAAGGTCTCAAGCCAGTAATACACTATATTCTTATCTAATTATCTGTCAGTTCTCTCAAAATTTCATCTTAAAATTAAAATGATTAAACTGCAAAATGATATAAAAATATTTTATACCGAAACCAAGCATTTTTTTTTAATATAAAAGAGAATCGTTATGTGTATTATTGAGTTATTTCAATAATTTATGCAACATTTCAAGAATTATTCAACAAAAACTACTTAAAATTCATCATAAAATTCAGATTTTAGTTTTATTTTCAAAAATATTTACATGATGCAAATAATATTTTATTTTACTTTGGTCTATGAACATAGTTAAAAAAAAATATTAAGTCCAAATTTTATACATCTTTTAGTTATAAGAAATCATAGTCTACGATATTTTTTTGACACTTCGATTTTCAAATAAATGCAGGTTTCTATTTTCTGCTATCAAATTTGATCGACTTGTGAAGTTTTAAATAGAAATGTTTGGAAATTCAACATTTGCATTCTTAGATCAGTCTGTCTTGAGAAATCAAGGGCGCTGATTGGGGCATCATCTTTGGAATGGTCGATGAAGTGGTTTAAAATTACTCGTTTTTATTGAATAGTAATCTTCAAATATTCAAAAATCGGTCAGTTTTGGAGACTGATTTGATTGAAGTTTGCCTCTCTATTTAAAAGCTAAATATTCATTTATTAAATCATTTATAGACTCGTGTTGCAAACTACGTAGTCATTTACTTCATTTAGACCCTCCTTATCGATGCATTTCTATTATTAAAGTTTTACAAATTAGCCTTTGAACCGTGAATTAAAAATATATATATATTAAACCAGGTTTGTCTCAAAGTTGATTTATTTATTACTAGACGCCTTTGGCGACAGCTGGTTCGCCAAGAGTAATGGGGTCTAAAATTTTCAATTAAATACTTATGTGTCTTGCTCTTTTTATAATTTCTCTGCCAGATATACTTAAACTTCGAAAGTCACGTAACACTGATTTACTAAATTAATGATATAGATGTTGCAAACGATCATAGAAACCTTTGTCTTGTATTTCTTTTTTAGAAAACATAACATTTAATATTTATTTAATTTCATCCAATCACGTGGTGAATGTTACATTTTTTTTCGATTTAATTTGCAGTCATAGTTAATTTATTTTTTTAATTTGAACTTCTGTCAGAATGATTTCAACAGAGCTAATAAAAGTTAGTTTTTCCCTTTGCTCGTTCATTATTTTAGAAAATGTCAAATATTATATTTCTCTTATTTTATCCAGTCACGTGCTAAAAGTTGCATTTCTTTAGATTTAATTTGCAATGATAGTTGTTTTTTTTAGTTTGAACTTCCGTCAATAGGATGGCAACACGCTGATAAAACCTAATTTTTCCCCCTTGACGTGCTCGTGCAGATTAAATTTTATTGTTTTGTCCGAAATATATTGTTGTAAAACATGGTTAAAATATTTCTTTAAAAATTCGTTAAAAATAGAAGCTTGAGTTTTACATTAACACACTGATACCATTAGAAAGCTATTTTTTTAATCTTTAAATTGATGTAAAAATCATGTTTGTGCGATAATATTTTCGGAAGTTATAGCGGAAAATCGTCGAAATTTCGCTTAAATTTTAATTCAAATTCTAATTAAAAATTCAAACAAAGGGCTCCGAGGTGCACATTCCCGACTTCCAAGGTATACATGTACCAAATTTGGTAGCTGTAGGTCCAACGGTCTGGTCTGTAGAGCGCCAACACACACACATTGAGCTTTATTATAAGTATAGATTGTAAAAGATACAAATACAGACATGTGCTGAAGATTGCATTTTCATATGCTTAATTTGCAACAATATTTTATTTATTTGAGTTTTTGTTAATCTAATGGCAACGTATTGATAATGGTATTTTCTCAAATTATCTTTTAAGTTTTAAAGAAGTCATTTTGCCAGTTTTTAAATTAAATACTTGCATCAGCTAAATATTCATTGATGCTCCTGACAAAATGGATCAGCGAAACTCGCAGCAAAGCCACACAAAGTATTCGGTAACTTAGATTTCTGACAAAAATTCGCCTCTTCTAAATTACCTTTCGAACCAAGATCGTTTGCAAAAGCAAAGTTTATAGCAGTCCAATCTCGGTCGACGATCGCGAACATCATTTTTATTTCGGTGAAAATTGCCTGCTGGAGTATACATCACGAAGGTGGCGATTCTGTGACAAGTGTTTTAACATGTATTGTACGTCAATCCAGCTCAGGTGTCTAACCCTCCAACGTTTTTTTAAATCACTATTTAGATGCGATATATTTGCAAATAAATTCGAACATCTTTTCACTGAAAATAAACCGACATCATGCATTATACGATAATAATGCGATGCAATAGAAGTCTTGCATTTTAAAAATAAACTCTAGATTGCGAAAAACTTTGTATGCAACAGAAAATGGCCTGGTTGCAAACTCGCTGAAGTCGATAAATTAGTTGCAGGGTGGATTTATTAGTATTAACATTAAAGTTCTAATAACAACGGACTTTCTAAATGCAGTTTGCATTTCGAGATCTATAAAGTACAGATTTTAAATAATTGTCATTCAAACAATGTACTCTTTAACCCTGCACCAGTCGCGCTCTATAAAGTCAAGTAAAAGGTCGCGCGGATTACAATTGCAGTCCATTTTCAAATCAAAATAAAACTCCAAAATATCTAATCAACATTCTTAAATCAACTTTAAACGTAACAAGGCACTTCTTAATTATTTTTTAAACATCAAACTCACTTAGTCTTATTGTAATCCGCGCAACCTGTGCAGGGTTAAACGAATAAAAATGAACCACTTTATACCACAATGCCAACAAGTTCCAAATTTAGCATCGTTTCACTTATTACTCTTAACTGTTATTTGTTTTACTTAAATTTCAACAGATGCTTAAACTTGACATTTAATCTCCAATCAGCAGAAGACGAGATGGATTAAAAATATAGAATTCTAGAATTAAAATTTTAGTTCTTACCTTAATAGATAACAATTAAGAGAAACTCGCATAAAATAATTAAATCAAAGAAATGTAAATTTATTACGATAAAAAATAAAGCATTTTAAAGTCATAAAATCCAAAAATACATTTACAAATCAATAAAACCAAGAATGGATTCGTTTTCTTCAAGATGTCTTTTCCATAAATATCAGAATGTCACATCGTCTTAAAAAATAAATCGCAAAACAGTTATTTCGCTTTCGCTTCGTCACTTGTATTTGAAAGTCGGAATCTTCGGAGATCCTTAATTTAGATTAAACCTTCCGGAGCTTTTGGCGGCTTTTTGCTTTTTGAATCTTTGCATCGCATCTTGCTTCCCCTTCGACCAGATTTCATGGAAAGGAGACCATATTCAAACAGCAAGTTTCGTAGCGAGTCCATATCTTCCTCTAATTTTAAAAGAATTTGCTCCACCATCTCGGTCAACTCTTCGTCGGATTTCGAAGACAATGGAGAGGTGTCGGTTGTTCCAGGTTCCGGCGATTTCGAGGTTGATGTTTGGGGCTCACTTAATCCAGGTTTATGTTCTTGTGGTTTTGGTGGGGCTGGAATGTTTTCAACAAAGAAGGGATCTATTTCCCGTAGCATTTCTTCGTGTGGCGGAATTCCCAAAAGTTTGTTTGGCGATACATCAGTAATGCACGTTTCACTTCCCGTGTCCGGCGTCATTTCATCGTG
>JAPMOQ010008802.1:314349-356985 GCA_026543055.1 Argiope trifasciata | reverse complement strand
ATAAACACTATTCCCAATACCATTGCCGAGGTGTTTGGCTAAATATAGGTGTTTTTTTTATTTTTTTGTGCGTTAAGCATATTTTAACACAACATAAGGTCAAAAAACGATAATTGCTTACTCTATTATATTTATTTATTTAGCTATACAAATAAAAATTGCTTATGGAAGTGATGGTCTACATTAAAGTTTTAAATACAAACAAAATTTTAAGAATTATAAAATAAAATAGAATCATATAGATAACCACCGCCACAGCACAAATAGAATTTAAATTTAAAAAAATTTGTCACTCCATCATGAAGTACAACCTTTGATTTTTAAACTTAAAAAAATAAACAAGTTCGACCTGATTTCCCTCGCTTCTGCTTAAAACCTACCGCGTAGGGGGAATGGCTTTGAGGATGTACCGTATAGTAATTCATTTTTATTGAATACCATAACAAAAGCTTAGGGTTCATTCTAATCCTTAAAAGATGTGAAATGGTGTTAAATTTTGGGAACAAACCACCCACTAGCGAAAACGGATGTTCGAAAATAGATCACCGTCTTGGGAATTTTGCTTACTTTTTAAAGACGTGATCCATTGCGTCATTATTGTTTTTGCCGTAGCACTCGGTTTGGCGATCCCATAGAGTTATTCAAATAGAGATTGGCTGAAAAATCAGGTGAAAAATTTCGCGTTGGCGACAATGCTGTCTTTAAATAAAGCAACCCTGAGCTGTCAGACGAGTTCAACTTCACGTGCGAATATTGTTTGGTGGTTCGTAAAATCGTTCCGATTTTGCAGACGCGGCGTACAGCTAGCGGTTCTGATACATCAAAAGTAAGTTGATCGGATATTTATTCTAATTTTTAATTACTCAGAGTTTGGTCTATTTCTGTGACCTCATTAATCGGTGAGATAAGAAAATTTATCAGAGAAGCGGGCTTTTTTATGTCGCTTTTTCATTTCGATTTATGTATGGAATAAAATTTCATTGTTTGAAGCTATCTTTGATTGACAGTTTCCAAAACGTGCCTTTTCAATATGACCGGTCAGCTGCAACGTGGGGTTGATGATTCGTGGAACTTAAAAATAGAATTGTCTGATTGTTTCCATAAAAGTACGGAAAAGGCATTTTTTTCTTTTTTTCGTACCGCATATAAATTCTGTGATAAAGAGTCAATATTACAGTTAAAAAAAAAGCCTTACTCTATGATTAATTTTTACTTATGTTTTTTTCGGATTTAAATGACTGAATTTAATGAAATTCTTGACTTCATAAAAGAAAATTGGCTATTTTCAAATTCATTTATTAATATAAAAATACCGTCCCCCCCCCCCAAAAAAAAAACACAGTATATCTTGCCTTTTCATATCTTATAGAAACTAAAATTGTTCTGATCGGAATTTCTTTAGAGTAAACTTGATTGTACCTGTTATTTTAGTACTCTCTAGTAATAATATCTGAATTATTTGAAAACCGTTATTAACGTATGTTTTGCATTTTTTTCCGTTTATCGTTTTAGTAATTATGAATATTTCAAAGGATTTTAATATAAAAGAAGGTTCGTGCGTTTCCCAATTAATGTTTCGATACTTTAGTTTTCAATTTTGTGACGTATTTAAAGTAAATTAATATTGTTTTCTAAAAGATTCTGCACATATTTAAATAGAATTGTATTCGCTTCGGAATTTCTGATGTCTAAATCATTCTGTTAAAATTTGTTCGTTTCGCCTTACGTTCAACACATTGTTAAATCAATCTCATAGATAAGAATATCTCTCAGAACTTCGAGGAAAGTTTTTCTTTAATGTATGTATTGTGTTCGAAACCTGGAAACGTTGGAAAACCCAAATGTGTCATACTTCGAAATAAAGCTGAAATTTTAAATATTAAAAATTCATGTCGAAAATGCAGTAAAATTTCGGTTAACATTTATTATAGTCTTAAATTAAACATATGTAAATATAAATATTTAAAATGATGTATTTATTCCTTTTCAGAAAAAATTCAAAACTGCACATCGAAATACCTTGAACTTAACAGAATATATATTTTACCAGATTGTTTGATTTGCCACAATTTAAATTCTTTAAATTTAAATTGCTATATTTGTCTGTTTTTACGCTGAGCTATCTAGAAATGTAGATAAACCGAGTCAACGATTACTTCATTCAAAATCGATATGGAAAGTTTTAAATCTTATTAAAGAATTTTATTTAAACGAACCAAGAATGTTTGCGTTGTTTATGTTATTACGATTCATCGTTTTTGAATCAAATGATGGGACTTTCTGTCGGATTGATTTTATTCGTTTTGAGGGAATATCTTTATTTCAAAAAAATTCTTTCCAGAAATTTAATTCAGATTTCTTCATGAATTAAAACATTGATCGAAAAAGATTGGGAAAGAAACTGCAGATTTAGGAAATTCAACACTAAGAAATCACTATTTTTTAAAATCCGCAAACCTTTTTTAAATACAATTTTCTTTCCCTGATAATTTCGAGTTTTAATTTTTCGTGATTTTTGAATGTTAATTCTGCGTTCTTTATTTTCGAAATCAAATACAAGTTAATTTTCCTAAGCAACTATTAAATTATTGAAGATGGAGAGAAAAACGAACATGCTAATTGATAAGCAAGTTGCTAGTTCGTGAAGAAATATTGAGTTTTACCATTATCGTAAATTTACATTTATATTTGGATAAATACCAATTAAATGTTTGAGAATTCTATCGAAATACGATTGTTCTCCGAAATTTTTCGCATAAGTAGCACTTTAATTTTTAAACGGAAAATACATTTAGTTTTTAAAATGTTCCTTTTATTAATGAATTAAGCGCCTGCGATGAGAGTCTCGTCCATTCAGAATGTTGGTTATCTTGAGTTTGAACTATTTAAATGCAGTTATTAAAAACCTCCTGTTATTTAAGATTTTAAAATATGAATTTAATATCGGGTTCAAATTGACTAAGTTTTTCTGCCTGCTAATTATTAATTGTACCCACTTCGAAATAAAAGTTGTAAAAGCATTACTTTGATAGTAATATCTAAATGGATACTATGCGTAAAATTAAAAGTAGTGTATTTTATGGATTTGAAAATGGTGTCATTCGTTTTTTCCAGTTGGTGTAAAAAAATGCGAAATATAACCAGCAAAAATTTAAAGTAATCAGGTTTTAGGTTTAGAAAAGTTGGCAATAGGATTATATTGAAAAGCACGTTTGCATATAAAAACTATATTTATATAGAGACTTGCATAAAAAATTTGTTTTATATATTTTCATTAATGAAAATATATAAAATATTTCCAGTAAGAGTCGATTGTTATAAAATTTATATTTAAGTTTGACGAATAATTAAAATAATTGAATTAGTTGAAAGAAACAAGATTGATACAGTAACTCAAATAATGAAAAATGGATATGAAATGATAAATATAATAAAAGGCAACTTTTTCCCCTCCAGTATTTAAAATTTAATAAATTCACTGACACAAATTTCTAATTTATTTTAATGTTCTTATTTCAAATTAAACATTCAAATATCTTCCTGTTATAATTGCAATGAAACAATAATAAAAAGCCATGAAAGGCAAGGCAAAGTTTTACAGATTCTATTTTTTCCCCCTCTGTATGCTATGCAACTATACGAATATGAACTACATGCAAAGATTCCTGTAGCCTGTATTCCTGTAGATCGTGAATGTAGCCTGAAAAAGTTCTAAAAAAATAAATTTATGTACTGTGTCCCATTGTATCTGGGAATGGTACTAAAAGCGTCTGTTTATTGTTAATTTAATTCTAACTATTATATAATAAACTTTATAAAATATTGAACTATCAAAATAGTACCACAATCAAATCAACTGTTAAACTGGTCTAATTTTTTTTTCATTGTCAAAATCCAAATTAAATCTTAAAAAACCTGTTATTTAAATATATTCGGAGAATATTAACATTACATTTAAAAAATGAGTCCATGGAAAGTTTCATTTATGGCGTTTCTATGAAAATCTTATTAATGCCAATTGCGGATTTTTTTTCGTAATTTACAGGAATGATAATTAGACTATTTTTCATTATGTCTATTTCTGATACAGAATTGAAGATCCTGCATTGAATAAATTTCGGATTTCTGAAACGGTTTAACAAGTAACTTCTTGAGCTCAAGTTCAATTTAGTGAATTTGAAATATGGTGGATCAATTTAGTGAATTTGATCTACATAAATCTGTAGATCATTACTACAAATATAGTCATTCAGCAACACCCGATTCCCTTCAAGAATTCCCCATGAATCTGGTTACGATTTGTTTTCAGCCTAGTTATACAGATTAGTTTTTTACGTGGAATTGAAGATATTTTACATTTCATATTATATACAAGATTAAATAAAAAAATTAAAATATATTTCGCTAAACCTAGTTTGAAAAGCAAAGCTTTTTTCCCTGATTCTTGATGCAGCACTGCCGAGTTTGGCTCGTGCATCCAAAAACGTTGCTTATTCAAATTTCAATTTTAAACTTCGGTGTTTTATTTCTTATTTATTTCAATGTTAATTTATTTTATCCGATGTTGTACTTGTTTGACCATAATTCATAACTGAGTCTTTTTCAACATGGTTCGTTAATAATTTTTAACTTGATCTTTAAGGAATTTTCTGCAAGACGGATTTAGTTAGTTTCATTTAGAAGTGACGAGTGCTATTTTAGGGCGAACTGTGGTCATGTGACATTTGACTGCCCCCTCTCCCCCTTCCAAGATTCCTGCTATGTTAGTGAAAGGCATCTTCTCCAATGGATTTAATATTTATCTAACATTCTGTAATGGCTGTTCTTCTGTGGAATCGAGTTTTGGATCTCGAACCTTTTGGCCGTGAAACCTGCCTAACCCTTGAGCTACAGTGCCAAGTCAAATTTGATTTTCATGTAGACTCTTAAACTATTCACCCTAATGAGTGGGCAAATCGAGTGATAAAAGCCAAATCTCTGTAAATGTCAATTTCCTCATATTACTTGAAATTGTTACAACTTTTGTTCCGAAACTGTAACTTCATTTTCTTAACTTTTTAATATGTCCTTAGTTCTCCATTTTAAAAAGAAATTCAAATTTATTATGAACTAGCTGGTTTCCAGCGCGTGTCTGCCACCGAAAAAGTATTAAGTACAATCAATCAATAATTTAGCAAATTTTATCGAAATAGGATGAATGGTACGACAGTATATAAAATGCGAACAAATATTCAATTTTATATATTAGATTTGTGTATTTTTTTTAGAATGAAAAGCTTGGTGTTCCTTCAGAATGGTAATGAAAGAAAAAAAATTATAGCATTTCGCTATTCCTTTAATATTCGTTTAGAATTCTCAAATTTAATTTTAGAAAATGTGATTCAAATATTTTCGTTTAAAATTGATTCAACATAGGAAATATATTTTACCGATAATTTTTGAAGATTGAAGATGGTTTAAAATCATTTGTACTTCAATATTTTTGGTAATTATTGCGAAAAACGCTAAAATTTCTTAATTTAAAACCCCTAGGGTTGGTCCTCTCAAAACTTTCTCGCATAATCTGTAATAAAGGTGTTATCTCTGATAATGACTTCCATGGCATTTGCATACTATAGTTACAAAATATTAGACTTTAACTTGGATTTAGTATTTCTACCGAATCTATTGTCTCTTAGTTTTTCGTAAATAGGTGCAGTTGAGATTTGATTTTTATTTAAACTTTTGATAAATGTACTATCCTAATAACCATCCAGTGGATGTAAGGCATAAGTTGATAAAGTCTCGTCGCAGTTGGATGAACGGCTTAGGCATAAGAAACGTGCATACATTCGTTTTTTTTTTTTTTTATATAGATTATAAAAAGAGTAACATGCTGAGTTTTGGGAAACAACGTGTTCAAATTAGGATGATTACTGGCATGAAAATCTGACATAAAGTAAGGGCCGTTTCTTCCAGCGGTGTAGATTGGGTGCAAGTGAAGTATTAGATGTTCTGAGCGCCAGCCTTAAGGAATATCGTCGAAACAAAACAATTATTGCGTGCTTATAATTGAAAATCTAAACAAAATAAGTAATAAAAAGATGGACAAAATGTTACAGCGATGTCTACATTCACCAAAACACTGACTGAGGGTGAGACAAACACTGAGCGCCTATTATCATTATGCCAAAGCGGTAGTTTTGATACTCTATTTCGAACGAAAGATTTGAAAACTTGATTCCACGATTATGATCAATATTGTAAATTTTCATATCAAGAGGTCCATCTGTGAAGGAAAACAAAACCGCAGGACCCAGACGGACGTTACATATTTCCGACTTTAAAGTGATGGTTTATTTGTTGATAAATGTCACAGATGTTCTCAATGTAAGTTATTGATATTTTTCTTTTTAGTTAGTATTCTCGTTTTCCTGTAAGTTCAACCCAGAGTCATTTAAGTATTCTTGTTCCTTCGATCTAGTCATTCCTTCACCAAAAATTAAGTATAGTCGTGTAGGATTTGATACCAATGGGATTCTCTCTGGAGATATCAGGATGGTTTGTCGTCTCCCTTCTTTAAATTTTTTTTCTTTCCATTCTGTGACCCTCCAACCGGTTAGATAACTCAGTGTTATAGGCACAGGATGGCGTTATGTTACGTTATGCCAAATCCTATGCGATCAAATTTCCACCTTAACCCGTTGTGGTCGTTTGTCTGCTGTTAGCCACCAAAGCATTTTTACCGTTCCGGTTGTATGATTGCTCTCAACCATCACAGCAAGGAGGCATATTGAACTTGTATTGCATCTGTCGTATCTGAATCTCTATTTCGGAAACATCAGTTTACGCTGCCTACGAAAGAACAGAGAGGGCTAAGGAACTCGTTCATTAACCAATAAATTATTGCTACCTTTTCGTGATATATATAGTTTTCGCCACAGCATTGAAAACCAGGGTTTCACATTGGAGACTGTTTTGGAAGGTACCACCCGATGTCAAAATCATAAACTATAGTTTATTACATTAAAACATATTGTGTTTACAACATTAAACTTTATTTAAAAAAATGAATACATTGTTTTTCCTTCATAATCTTGTTTACTATGTATCACTTCTCTCAGTGGAAGTTAATTCCGACAAGTACACTACCTACATCCAAATTTAATACGACCGCAAAGGGTTAATATAATGTATTTGAAAATTTTTGCATTGTATTCATTTCTAGGAGCGGGGGGGGAGGATTTTTTAAATGAATACCTTTTTTGTGTTATCGGCCTCTTTAGAAATAAAAAATGAATGTTTATCTGCATGTCTCTTACGCGTACCGCTCATCCGTTTGCGATGAAACTTTGGATACTTGGTACTTGCACTTATCTGTTTCTGTTGAAGGAAAAACAGAAACAAAAAAAAAATATTTCCAACCCTAAAGTCTTGAATAATAAAGCTAAAAAATAGAATTAATATTATTTAGACTCCTCCTTTATGGATCGCTCAATTTCAATGAATGTACTGTTTCGGCGCAGTATATTCTATATCAGGATGTTGCGCCAGAAATTCAAATCCCAATTCAATGAACGTATTCATTTCCGATACGAAAATATTCTTTCTATTATTCCCAATTAAAAAAAGACGGTTATTTTAAATTTCAAATGATATTTCCAAGATTTCTTCTGAGGCAGCAATGCGCCGGGTTACTGCAAGTCTAAACTTAAAAGCGAATTTAACTTTTTAATATTTTACTACAGAAATTAATTTTATTTATATTATTAAAGAATTTTGCGTATTCTTTCTTGTCTCCCACCTGGGAATACCTAATATACTTGGAGTTTTCGATAGGATGGTTGATTCTCGCCACCCTGGTGATTAGAGAAATGGTTTTTAACCAATTTATATACTTTGACAGTTGAAAACAAATGGGAACTTCTTAAATTGTCGCAATTCTTGTCACACTCGCGGACTGTTGCTAGAAAAGATCACCTTGACTACATTTGGCTACAAGTTTTACATCGGCTACACCTTGGCTATAAGCTTTTAACACGTTCACTACCACTACCCTCGCCTGATATCAGGACCATCTATCGAATGAGAAGACCCCTTCTTTTGCCATCTTTTAACTGTAGTAGAGAAGGCGTCATCCAATAACAGAGATGGTTTGGTCCTAGAAAAGAACGCAATCTACGAGGTATCTCCTAATTGGCAGTCAACGTTTAACAATCCAGTTGTGGATATTTAATTGCATACTACATCAGCCTCGTCATTTTTAATCACGCTCTGAAGTAATCCTGATGAGTATAAAAGTATATAAAGATCGAATGAGTAAAAAAGAAAGAAAAGCCGATTGGACAAAACGGCATCTTTTCAGATCGTCCTTCCGCCATCAATGGTTCTGGCCCTTTTACCCTTGAACGGTTTAATTTATAACCCAGGGGGTATTTATACCACCGGTTAGAACTCGTATTGTAGGAATACTGTGGTCGATAAACCCAGGTTTATTACGTCAACCGCGAACTAGATTTCTTGGGTGTCGATTACCTTTTCTTGGGGGCCCACACGTTCCGAACGGTGCGATCCGTTTGACCTGATCCAATTTAGAGAATGAAATTCGTGGCCCGAGGGGTCGTCGCGAC
The DNA here is from genome assembly GCA_026543055.1 of Argiope trifasciata. Lineage (NCBI taxonomy): Eukaryota > Metazoa > Arthropoda > Arachnida > Araneae > Araneidae > Argiope > Argiope trifasciata. The sequence goes on along the minus strand of JAPMOQ010008802.1, from coordinate 348,376 downwards.
CATTTTCTTCCGTTTCTTGCCAAGAATTTTGGGAAGTTCTGCCGTTTTGATCCTGATCGATTATGTCATTTAAACTTTCTTCGTTGGTCAGTCCCAGAATGCGATACCAGGAAATCACTTTCTTTTCCTCTTTTTTGATCTGATAAAATCGTTAGTGAATATGAAATTGGTGAATGGTTTCAGTTGAGTTGTTTATTCAGTCACATTAAGATATCCGACTACGTTCGAAGGAAAATTTTAGAAAAATTGGATTTTTTAAACTATGATTTTTAGATGTATTGTCAATTATAAACACTATGAATACAATATAATGATATGAAAATGCATTTTGAGAAATGGGGAAACTTTGCAGTAAATTTAAATGAAATTTAACCAAAACAGTTAAGACTTTCGCAAAATTGTAATGCAGCGCTCTTGTTTTATCCTATAAGACGCACTCTCCTTGGACGAAGGCATTAGATAAATATTCAACATCCAGTTAATACATTCACACCAGCAGAAAGTCAACCAACAGCGTGAATGTCCCACAAATACAATCTTTTGAGGTATCCAACTATGTTCAATGGAAAAATTTTGGAAAATTGGATTTTTTTAAAATTTATGGGTTTTAGGTAATTTGTGAATTTTATGAACACTGTAAGTATAAACAAATAATTTGAAAATATAATATATTTTGAGAAATGTGAATTTGTAGTAAATTTTAATGAAATTTAAAGAAAACGGTTACCACTCTACCCAAAATTGTAAGGCAACATTTCAATTTTTCTTTGCACACAAGTTATAGATTGTAATAACGAATTAAATGAACCAAAATGTAAGAAAAAAATTTTGTGATGCAAAGCTATGGTTAAAAATATACGTATATATGCATTTTTCCCGTCAATTCACAACTTATTTTTTTTAAACGCTTGCATATGAAAGTATTCCATCAACAATAAAACTCTTGGTTCATTTCATTGCCCATATCATTGAAAACACTCTAAATTTTTTAAATAAATACCTCTTAGTTTTTGAGTATATCGTGTTAACGGCAGAGAATTTTTATGACCATTAAAGTTTTGAGAAAATTGAAGTTAACGACAGATTTTAGCTGAAAAATGGGATTTACTTAAAATTAAATTACTCTGGTTGATAGGTGAGGCCTTCCTTTTCCTAGAAAAGATAAACTGTTTTGGCAAGAGGAAAGTTTAAACTACAAGAAATGGCAACGAAAAAAAATCGGCCATGTGGTCGATAACCACCGTTTTTTAACGTAGTAAGTAACGTACTGCTAGCAAGATGTGTTCCAGCTAGTAAAGAAACTTTAAACCGCAAATTGTTTCACTGAAGCCGAGAGTTAAATAGTACAGTAGCTGGCTATCCAACTCCAATTACGAGTTGGATAAAACTGCCAGCTCCAGAGCGTGGCGTATTTACGATGGTGAAATTAATGACATCGAATTAGGAATGTGGATGAACGTTCCTTGCTTGCTCTATCCCAAGAATTTCTGTTAACATTTTTTTTTATATTCTTGTGTTCGTGAATCTTCCTTGTACGTTTAGTAAATGTGCTGATCTTCTTTAAGGGGCATGTATACATCTAGGTTTAACTGAAATTTATTGAGAGAACATTGAAAAGAATTGGGGGGAAAACTTTTTTTTTTTTAATGTTTCAATGAATTGCTGATATGAAATTAACAAAATATTACTAAATGAGTTTCTGTTTACATTTTAGGAAAATTTGCCTTTGAAGTTAATTTAAAAATGAGAGTATACATACTGGGCAGATTTTTATATCTATTTTTTAAACGCCTTTTTAACTTGTAAATACTCAATATAGTCAAACTACCAAAATTATTGTAGTACGAATGTTTCACCGTCTTAATTTTCAAAAATTCTTTTGAACTACATTAGTGATTTTATGATTTAAAATTGATTAAACATAGAAAACATTTTAATCACCTTTTCTAACATTAAATTTGAGAATTCTGAACGAATATTAAATGAATGACAAGATACAATAGTTTCTTTCATTACCATTCTGAAAGAACAGCAAGTTTTCCAATTCTAAAAGAATACCCAAATCTAATATATATTTAAAAAATGTTTGTTCTTATTTTATATTCTGTCGCACCGTTCATCCTATTTCGATGAAAAATTTCCAAATTATTGATTGTTTATACTTAATATCAAATTTTTTCGGCGGCAGCAACGCGCCGGGTGCTAGCTAGTTATGAATATACCATAGGGTGTCAAGAGAGGACATTCCTAGTGCTTCTACCTTTCTGATTTCTATATTATCCATTCCATTTTTTTTCCTTTAACCGAATGTGTTATTTAATATACAATTGAATGCCTCTAGTGACAGACCAATCGGGAGCTAGTGCGTCAAATGGTAGGGTAAGCACTTGGAAAGTTGCTCGGAATGGTTTACAAAATTTTGTGAAATGGTAGTTTTATGTTACAGTATTAAATTATATTTAATTAATCGTAAAATGGGTACAGAAAAACTCTAGCTATATGTCGAAGATGAAAGAATAATCCAAGTATGACTACTCCAACCCGCCTTAAGGCATACGGACAAATCTGAATGACCATACCACGGCGGCAGTATTGACAGAAATCAAAATTGAATACTAAAGTCTTCCCCAGTCACGGTACAACCCGTCCCTTGTGAAGCACATCCCGATATCTACAGGAGATAGCCGGTCTCCATTTCTCTAGTCACCCGGGTGGCGAGAACCAAACATCCTATCGAAAACTTCTAGTATATTAGGTATTCCCAGGTGGGAGACAAAAAGAATGAGAGGAATTCTTTAATAATGCAAACAAAATTAATTTCTCAAGTAAAATATTAAAAAGTTAAACTCTCCTTTAAATTTAGATTAATATGGTAGGAATTTCGTATTTCAAAAATGTGCATGCAAAAGCAAAGTAATAAACACTTTAACAGTGGGCACGTTTGGTTAGCTTGAATTATTTTTATTCTTTATTGTATAAATTTAATAAAATTTTAAGTGATGGAAAATGGTGTTTTATACCATTTATGAATACCTTGGGAAATATAGTATATTCAAAGTTTTTATACTTGGTTTTCTAATCCATGGGTTCTGATAATGCTTCAAATGGGCAATTCTATGAGGAATTGTGGTTTCTTGTTAGTTCCATGCATTGTTTAACAGCCATTTGTCATCAATTTGAGACGAATGCTGAAGATCATTTTCTTGTTAATCGTCTTTAGAAGTGCTTTGAAGGTGAATTTTGATAATGAAGGTGCTTTGACTCGTTATGTTATAAAATATCATAGATATACGGATAAATTTCACCCTCGATTTATAATTAAAAGGCATGTATCAGACTTTGATACACAGCTCCAAACTATAACGGTATACCATTCCTGTTTAGCAATTCTCGGATTTATTGGTAAGAATTCTGCATTTCATCGTTTCTCTATTTATCCTTATAAAACAGCGGTCGAGTGAAGTTTTCACGAAAAATTTTAAAATTTGGAGTTTGAAAGATTATTTATATTCAACTGCAAAATCTAGTTTTTTCATGGGATTAATTTCCCTTGCCAGGAATATTTTTTACGTGTACAGACCATGATATGCCGAATTTCATAGAATATGACATTTCTATCATTCCCAACTCCGCTATTTCTATCGTATATTAATTTAGACATTCTAATTTTCGAATGACATTCTTGTTATTTGGTATTACAAAGAGCATGAATTCTATGGTAAACGCGTCTGCTAACATGTCGATGTCCTGACCACGCCGTACTGTTATAGTGACAGCACTCAAAATTTATCAACGGTATGGGAAAAACCTTTTGGGAATTGGCGTGGTGTCCTTTCGAAAATTGAATACTAAACTTTGTTTGGGTCGGTCTAATGCCACTTGGTCATACCAAGACGAATGAGCAGAGCTCTTTCAAATGAAGGCAGAGGTGTGCGCCTTTCTTTGTAAACGAGCACCTGTAAGGTGAAAGGACGACTTTGCTCGAACACGGCTCTTTTGAGGGGGCGGTCGAACTCATTCATCCATCCGCAAATTAGAATGTAGATCCAAATCAGAGAACGACTCATCCCTGATTCAGTACACCCAGAAGTATAATTTGTTTGGGGAACTTGGAGGACTTTGTAGTCGCACCTTTGTAGTCGTGCCCCAACTGCCATTGGCCGAGACGAGGACAGAATGAACTTTGTTAATTCCGTCAATTCATTTGAACTAAAAGGGAAGCAGATTAATAGCCATTTGCATTTGACACTGACTGTTGTTGGAAAGTGGAAGGCTTGGGGGTCGGTAGTGGGTGGGATTTGTGTTCTCTATCAAGACTTTCGACTGAGAGGGTGGTTAAGAAGCTGGTGTAGGTGTTTGTGAATGACCAACCTAGCTGGGTGGGTAAAAGTACGAACTCTCTTGACGTGGTGACTTTTCATTGTTCGATGCTTCTAGTAAGTTTTTCGAACTGACCTTTTATTCTTCGAAAGATAAAGAATTTAGTCCTAGACGCGTCGCTGTGACCTCCTGTCCTACTTTAAAAAGCTGAATATAGATCTTGGAAGAAAGGTTTGGCCGAGGGTCATAACCTGTGTATCCTTTACGTGCACTTTTTCTTCGAATCCTGATAACCAATTTTAACTGTTGGTTTCAACTGGTTTTCGGCGATCCCATTCACTTTGCGACTTCTTACCCCTTTTACTCTTTCATGGCACCTCAGAAAACCTTCATCATCGCTAGAAAGTCTGTGGTACAAAAGAGTCCTTAGTAATCCATCATCCAAAAGTAGAATCATAAACATGATTAGATTCCTAATTGATCAGGGAAAGCTGCTTCAATTAGAGTAACTTTATTATCTCTTAGGTCACCATTTAATACAGCTCGTACTTTATCCATAACTTTAAGAGCATAGCATTAATACATTTGGCTAAAATTGCGGTGAAAGAGCATAGCATTAATAATTTTAGCTAAAATTGTAGTACGCAAAACTGTAACAAGCAAATTAAAAAAATATAGATAAATATCGTAAAAAATATTTGCTTAGTGTTTTGAACAAACGTCAATCATTAAAAAAAATCAAATAACATGAATCCTTTATTTCAAATGGTACTTGTTCAAGTAGGTACAACAAAGGTTAAACTTGTATAAATTATCCATTAAATCTTCTGTAGCTTCATTTATGTATATTCTGCAACAATCGGCTACAATAATGAGAAATAATTGAAACCTATAGACTTATCAAAGCAAATACGAGTTAAAATTTTGATTCTTTTTGATAATCAACTTGGAACATGGGAAAAATCCATTACTTCTTTATATAAAGACACGATCTCATTAGATGTTAGATCCTTTTTATGTATTAAGTACATCCGAGGTATTAAAATATGCCGGTGATTTTGTATTTAAATGGGACATAATTATATATTTAAATATGGTTATGTATCATATAAATGTGACGCTTCATTGTATGCGAAAAGATCAATTTTTAGTTTAAAAAAAAAAGATAAAAACAACATAAAATCTGAGTGGCTAGATTCTTAATGTTTCTACCTGCTAGTGAAAAGAGCTGCGCGTTTCGAATGCAAAAACTTGCTGATGCAACTCGGTTTTGAATTTCGGTCATCGCATGGGCATCCTTTTGCGTAACATTCTTGACTGGATTCCAAAGTATATTGTTGAATGGAAAACATTCTCGCTAATCTGATGTCTTGAAACGACGGCAACGGAATACGAATTGAATTTGTGAATAACGCTTGATAACTGGATAGATGTTTAAATTGTTGCACTGCTGACATAATTTACTATCTCGACTTTTCTAATGTAAGGTCAGTACTCGTACACGTTGAATTAAAAGGGAATTTCTTGTCTTGAGGGAATTTTAAAATGAATAATAGATCATGGGAATAATAGATCCAGAACTATCGCAGTATTCTCTGAAAAGTACTAATGTTTTAGCATGCTTTCTAGAAAACTGTTTTCTTAAGCTTCAAATTATATATTTTCTGTTGCTTGCAGTGCATCTTGCATACTTAAAAAAATCATAACAAAACTCCGTCTTTCGGAATTCCATCAGTTTCGTTTATTCTCGCTTCACATAGTTTACAAACTATTGCCAGATTTCAAAAGGTTTACAATTGATCAGCTATTATACAATATAATAGTAATAAAATATGTTTATCGAAGTGAAAATTCGTTTTCTTCTACTTTTAACAATATTTTAACAGAAATAAAATGTCTGAAAAGGAATCGTCTGCTAAATATGTGTTAATAGGTTATGGCATTTACCGAACAAATGTATTTAATGCTGGAGCAATTTTTTTTTATATTTTATTTTAGAAAATTAAAAATTCAAGTTTTGATAACTTTTGAAAATTGAATTCTATCGATGTAGTAGTTACATAACTCTTATCTACTCTTTTGAATACTAGATGGCGTAATTAATACAAAGGAATAATGGTTACAATTCGGATGCTACGAGAAATTTTAAAATATCAGTGTAAAAATTTTTTTATAAAATTTACTGATAAATTGCTTTTCGAATTTCTTGCAATTTTTTTTTTTTCTTTTAAGCTTCTACGATTTTCCTGAACGGCATGAATTTCTACTATATTCAATTCTCTAAGTGGTGAAATTGAATAGATAAAAATCCTTTATTGATTTTTTTGCTTTTTGAAACTAATGATTTTTTAAAAATCGGTTGAGTTTCGTTTCAAGAATTAAGTGCTCTCAATTTTTATATTCTCTGCTAAAATTTGAATTAAGGTTAAAATTTTGTTTAAAAAATTACTGCACATTTTGTTTTAGTGTAGCAAATTTGCTTAGTTAAAAAAAATCAGTGTTTGAAATTTCTAAAATTTTTAAGCGATTCGAATTTATAAACTCGAAACGCTTGCTTTTAATATAATTGAAATTTCATTCTGAGATGGTATCAATATTGGAAAGAATTTCGATAAAATTCTTTTGGTCACTCTATCTAAATTGTTGATTACAGTAGTTTATGCTTATGCGAAATAATGGCATTATTTCGGAAAACGCGAATGGCATCCATAAAATTCTGCCCGAGAGAAATGAGACTTGTTAAACATTTGCGTATCATTGTACCATGCAATCGCGAATGTACTTTCATTATACCACCTCTGTCATGCCAAATTGCTCCAGTTTAGGAGTTAAATGCTTGACAGAATTTTGCTACACCTGTAAATCAGCTGCTCAAATGCATCATTTTTACTGACAAGCAGAACCTCATTATGGCTGATCCTTTTAGTTCCATTACACTGCTCAAAGATGTTCGAAAGCATGTAATACATAAGCCGAAATCAATTTTGCAAGACGGCTCCCAGCCATTTCTCAAACTACAATTCTCTTGCCGAAATCTGCTTTGCAACAAATCCGATGTTTGAGTAATGGTTTTTCGAGCAGAACCAGTTCCGATTTCGTGCACACCGCGGGACTCTGGAAGACGTGCCTTTTTGCAATCTTATTTACCTTCCCCCATCACGCGTTCGGACATGTTGCACTTCGCAGGCCAAGCGAGGCATGGCCCGGCCCTCGGATGAGTTCGCCTCTTTGTTTTAAGGAAAAAGAGAAGCAAGCGAGCGTGGCAACGGAGCCCGTGCTGCTATAAATGGAGCAAGTAAACATCGTCCTCAAATTGCTCCAGTCTCTAATCGGGGCACAGACTCTTCTAATTGCAACGGTTTTACTTTTTCTGAAGCGTGAAAGGAGGGAAAATGGATTGATCTACATCTGCCACTTGGTCTTTTTCAATTTATAAACGCCATGGATCGAGATATCTGATCGTGTATATTTAATTTCGCGGCATATTGCTATGGAATAGAATTCCAAATTTCCTCCAGAGAAATTCGATTAAATTTGAATCGTTCAATCGTAATCGAATTTGATATCCTGATTCTGCATGACTAGTTCTCTTCATTAAAAAAAGCCCTGAAACCAAATTAGGAGTGAACATTTTTTTTGTATCTAATGCAGATTTAAGCAGTAAAGGGGTTTTCCAAGTCATTAATGTGTCGCATTTAGAAAGGGGTGTATGCGCGAAAGGGGCCAGGGGATTGCATTTCAAAATTTCTTAAATTCGCCAATGGGCAATTGAATTTTTCTTTGAATCTTGAAATTCTCCATCGAAATATGGTTGGATAGATTTTTAACTACTTGACATACGAATTTACTGAACTAAATGACGAATTTAATAGCTTCCTCATTGGAATATTTACTATTTTAATTCCTTTTATAATAATGCGTTTCAAGTGCCTTTTTTCATTTTAAATTATTTAATACTTTTCTTTTAATTGCAGATTAAAAATTCAATAATTCGATGCGCGTCTCAGACACATCAGTGTATGAGAAGTGGTTATTTATTAATTTTAATTACCAAGTATTTTTATGTACATTATTTAGTAAAGCCTGTAAATCATTAAACATATTTCGACAGCCTAATTAATCATCATTGTATAAACTCGGATCATCATTGTCGAGATCCTTTGTGATCAAAAAAATGTATGGTAAATGTAAAAAATGCATGGTAAAAATGTCTGCATTAAATGTATAGGCACAATTAATGATATTTTAGTTATTCCCTATTTGGATGGTATCTTTTTGGAATTTTCCATTTTTTCTGTTAATGAACTAACCTAAACATCTAGCATTTTGCATACGTCTTTTATGGTAATGGGGCAGCCAATATCCCTATTTCCGAACTCAACAAGAGGTACCATCCCAAAATTCGTATCGAAGATTAAACCAAGTCTATTGCAAATAAAGTGAGAATATAACTGGGTTTGATTCCATTTATTCTAAGAGAATGTAGAAACTGTTCTGCAGGTAAGAGCTTTTATCGAATTTTACTTTTGATATTGGCCCTTTTTTCTAAAGTGCAATCATTTGGGAATGTTTCATCGAAATCGGATGAACGGTTCGACAGTATATAAAGTACGAACAAATATTCACTTTTATATATTAGATCTGTGTATTCTTTTAGAATTCTGAAACTTGGTGTTCTTTCAGAATTATAATGAAAGAAACTATTTATTGGATATTGTAATTGGTTTAATATTCGTTTCGAATCCTCAAATTTAATTTTAGAAAATGGATTAAAATATTTTCTTTTAAAATTGATTAAACATAGAAAACGTATTTATACCATAAAATCACTAATATAGTTGAAAAAATAATTTTTTGAAAACTAAAATGGTACAAAATTATTTGAACTAAAATTTTATTTGGAAGTTATTGTAATTAAAATTTTAAACATCTAGGATTGGTCTCCTGGAAATTTTCTCGCATAATCTGTAATAAAGTTGTTACCTCTGAGAATGACTTGCCTGACATTTGTGTACTATAGCTAAAAATATTAATCTTTAACTTGGATTTAGCATTTCTACAGAATTTATTGTCTCCTCGGGGAGTAATTTGGAGGCTAATCCTTGGTCAATAGTCAGGGTCGAGATTCAATTTTTTAAAATAAATTTTAGATAATTGTCCTATGCCTCTAACCATGTCGTAGGTGTAAGCAATAAGCTGACCAAGTTTCATCGCAATCGGTTGAAGGGTTTAGGAAGGCATAGAAACATACATTCATTTTTATTTAGTTGAAACCAAGCCTCCAAATATACTTTTAAACGCCTAGTGGTGCAAGTAAAATTCCAAAAACTCTAAATGAGGATAATGGTGGCTTTAATCAAATTGCAATAAAAATACGATTACATCAATCGATTTTGAAAATAATGAAAGGTAACTTTTAGTGTTAACTAATGATTAATATCCCTAATATTCAATTTTGAGCTATGCAATTATCGAATACTAGTATATATAAATGCTGAATATCTGTTAAATTTATCTTCCTGAATTATTTTTTGTCCGGTATTTTTCTTAGTTTTTGAGCCAACTGATTCTGAATTCTAATTTTAATCTTGGATCGTTACAATTTGTGTTCAAATAAAATTCTAGCGTCAATTCGTTCATTAAAATTTGAAACCGCAATCCATTATCTCGATTTAGGAAATTATTAAAAACAAAATCGATATCAACTTGGGTAGTGAGAAATTTTGAATTCGGTTCAGTGATTTGGAAGGAATGAAGTTCATTTTACCTTATTTTATCGTTTTACAGTTATTAATTTTTTTTATTTCCTTCTTTAAAAAAAAAATTGGGCTTTCCTCGATGTGCTCGGTTTTTATTGCTTTATTTTAATTTCGTGCAATCATATACATAATCGTTTAGAAATAACTGAAAGCGGGAAAAGGTAACGTCTCAGTTTTCGGAAAACAAAGCTATTAGAGATCTTGAGCGCGATGGATTGAAGAATACTTGAAGTATTTTCAGTTAACCTTTTTAAAAACAATTCGTAGAACAAGTATAAAATGTCTTGAATTTCATTTAGATGTTTTGAATAAAATATTTAATCTCAAATTGCAGATAAGCATTATAAAAAATATATTAATCTTTAATATTTAGCATTAAGCTTGATGAATTAAAGCATAACATGAATCTAAACTAATGTTATGAATGTGAAAGTTTGGATGGATGTTTGTTACTTAATCACGCCAGAACGGAATTGGATGAAATTTAGCACAAAGATAGATTAGTCAGGAATAGAACATTTATTCCGGTTCATTGAATGGTTAATATTTTATTAATTAAAAAAAAACTTTCATGCCAATAAGCTCAGGCCAAATCCCGCCAAAGAAAAGTAAGGCTCCAGTTTTTTCGCCAACAGTAATCCAGTTAAGCTTTGCAGAATTTCGACCGATTATTTCAAACGATTCTGTTTATTTCCTTAGTTTGATAGATTCATTAACGTTTGATTTTAAATACATCTTTCGGATTCATTCTGAAGTACTTTTAAATGAAAAGAAAACAGAATAAAGGAAGTTAAAAAAAAATATCTAATCTGCATTGCGTTACCCCAACTGGAGTAGAAAAGTTCGCGCGTGTTTGTCGACAAGTATTTTCATTTAAATTAAAAGTTTAAAAATTATGTGTACACCGTTGTATCCATCTTCATCTCGATCCATAAATAAAATTTGTATTTGGCCGGGCTTGATTTGCTATTTTTGTTTTATTTTGGGGATACAATGTAAAATTTTACGTCTGGTGGTATGTTTTTGTTATTAAATTGTATTTTTTATATATTTTTCGTATATGCTTATGCTTTTAAATGCATCGTTTTTACGTTTGGTTTAATTTTTTTAAATTTGTCATTATTTGATAGCTTTTCGTACATATACATTAAAATTTCCACGTGAACAGTCACGGGTAATAGCTAGTTTAATATGGAACGGTAGATACATACTAGTAGATACATACTTTACAAATGAACTGTGTGCTGGCAGTCGGACTGATAAAATTAAAGTTTTTATTAAATTTCTTGGAAAATTCTAACTATTGGTTAAGTTTATCCTACTGGGTATTAGAAGAAATGTTTTTCTACTGGAGAAACGCAAATATGGGCCAGTTTATTGCGAGTATTCTGCATTAGAATAACTAAATTCTACCAAAAGATGACACATTTCCCTTTATTGGAATTTCTCATCTTTGGTGGTTAATTAAATGGGATTAGAGCCAATATTTTATTGTAAAATCGCTTCTGCGTTTTTTTAAGATTTACCCATAAGTTGAATTCTGTGTCCTTAACATTTAAGCTGCCCCGCTATTAATCTGCAATTCACATCTATTAATCGGAGGATTTCGAGCACAGTTGTAAATCATGGTAAGTAATGTGTTAATCATTACTTACATTTAAATTTATTCCACTGCAGGAATATTTTAAAACGCTACCGCAAGTTTTATACCCAAACCCATTCCAAAAGTTAAATTCCCTTTTTCTAAATTTTTAAAAATTAAATGACCTAACTCTTGAATGGGAAAGCTTAAAGCATGACAATTTGAAGAGAATATAATTCTCACAAAAATGATAAATTCCAAATCTAAACATTTCAACATATTATTCTACATTCTACAAATTTACTCATTTTTTATTATATATATTTTTTAATTCTGCATTATTTCTTGGCACAGCAGAAACTCATTAACACGCTGTTGTGCTATGAACCATGGTTACATGTAGCAAGTTTTCTATAGGTAATTAAAATTCAACGCGAAACTAATTTAAATTGAAAAGCCAACATTCCAAGCAACTGCTACAACAAACAACCTGTGGTGCTTTTTCAAAAACTATAACTTTCAATCGAATGGGAAAACGTGTTACAATTTGAAAGCCTCATTTCAACCCAAGAGGAGCGGTCTTAAATCCATCTTTTTTGTGGACGTACTATTTCAGCTGTTAATGGCAACACACGGATATAGAAAGTTCCTCTGCTGGTGGGAAACCCGGATGCGTTTTCTTCCGTTGTTCCACTTGAGGTACCGTTTTCGTGTGGCACACTTCTGTCAGCAAGAAGCAATCGACTTCTTTTTTTCTCATCAACGCTCCGCTGGCGAAGATGCTATCGATAAATGAGTATCGTATGCTTCGATTGGAGGAAAGTGTGCTCGCATTTTGCTCTCACTTTAAAAACGTCGAACCAGAATCCAGCTCGGAGCATTCCACAACTTTCCTCCCTTGCTCAAGGGCCGTTCCATCGGGTGCCGAAGCGCTACTTGAAAGGTAGGATTTTTTGGAATCGTTTGCGGTTTTGATACTTTGTGGTGGATTTGAATTATTTATCGTTTTCTTTTTTGTTTTTTTATTTTCAGAGGATAAGAATTTGTCATGCTTGAAAAATATCGGCTACATTTTATTTTTTAAAAAATTGAGTTGAATTGTTTAGAACAGAACAGAACAGAATAGTTTCGTTTCGTACAGAACGAAAACTTGCAAGGGAGTTTGAATTACGTTTTGTACAAATTTTTAAACTCATTTTACTTGTATAGGTAACCCAACACGTTGAATGCACAGCATTTTTCAGAAATCTGGAGTAAAATAACACTAACTAATGTGATCCAATTTTTATAATTATATTTTTGTCCGTTTTTTAATAAATTTTCTGTTTATGCAAGCCAACACTGTTTTTTCTTTTCCCAAAAGCCATTTATCGATATTAGCACTGATATACTAAGTTTACTTGCCATTTTTTTTTTTTTTTGTGCTGCTACGAATACAGCCCGAGAACTTGTAGTTGGCATCCTAGAAAAGAACGGAATGTATGAGTTATCTCTTAGTTGGCAGTCAACGTATTAAATTATGATTTACTATAAAATTTCAAAACTTAATTAATTATCGATAATAGCATTTTAATAGCTTTAATGCTTTTAAAGTTCTTGAATTTTCATTTGTGGAACTTGCTGATGCAACTGCCGAAAATTTCGATTTAAATTTTTTGCTTTCGATTTGAAAATGTAATTACAATTCGCTTCATGTTAATCCGTTGCATGGAAAAAGTACATTTTGCGTTATGGCGAGTTTATTCGTTAGGTGTAATAAATAGTGAACATTTGCAGTTTTAATTACAATTTTGGTAAAAACCTCACATATTCGTAAATTTTAAGACTCATAAAAAAAATATTGCGATGCCAAGTCGGAAGCAAAGGAACGAAGATTATTGTGCATTGTGCCGCGCTTTGCTCAACAATTAAATAATAAATTGAATGATAATTGAATCTATAATATGGAAATTAAAATAATATTTACTGCTTCTTTCCTTTTATATTTAAAAACTGTGTTAGTTTAAATACATAAAAGGGATTATTGAAATAAAAAAATTATTTCATTGCAACATACTTTCATATTACTCATTCTGTGTTTGAGGAGTATACTTGTCATCACAATTTTTATATGGGTTTTCCGAAATGATCGAAACAGTTAACTGGTTAATGCCCACATGTATGGTGATAATTGAAAATGACAGGGTAAAGAAAAAAGGCTGAATTTATCTAAGTGTCCGAGTACAACTGGTTACAGCACTTAATGAAAGACGTTTCTTATTAGGAATGGAGTAATTTTTGGAATAGCTTCCGTTATATCCACTTTTGCATTTTTAGGATTTAAAATTATTTAATAACGGCGATTTTATAGTCTATCGTTGAGTTTGTATTATCAAATCATCAATTTTGCTGTCGGTTGTTTCTTGTTTCATATCTATTCGCAATATTGCATTGGAATCAATCTACTTGGAACAGAAGGACTCTTGACGAGAAAAAAACCATAAATCTAGAGTCGTTTTTTGCAAATTTGCACTTGGGATCAACTCCCGTTTTTATTCACCGAATCTTTTTAACACGTTCACAACCTCTACCCACACCTGAAGAGAAGGTATCAGAAAAGTAATTCGATGGATTAAAATTTGCAGAATATTTATGCTTAGGACCCTTTATGCATAGGAAGCTTAGGACCATCTATCTAATTAGATGACCCCCTTCTTTGCTATCCTTTACCTGTAATAGAGAAGATGGTTTGGTTATAATTACATATTATTTGTAACGTACAAGCTCCTCAGTGGCAGCGAATATGTTAAGTTTTTTTTAATATACAACTTAGCTATATTTCCCATTTCATTTTTTAAAGGCGTGTTCTTTCTAATTTCTTGCATAATATTGTGTCAAACAAAGCGTTGAAAAGTTCATAAAATTCAGAACATCGTGACTTTGCGCATGGAGTAAGACCCTGGTTTCCTTCCGTATCCGACCGAAGAAAGAGTTTGCAGAATGGCTGAAAACAAAATATTATCCGAACAAAAGGCTCCTTGTAGTAAGTCTCCTATTGTTGCAGTGCATTTACATTCTCGAATTGGGCTCGGCTGTTGCCATAAATCACTGTTCCATAAAGCTACTCAAGACTCGTCTGTCAAAAAAATCTGGGACTTGTGCTAGCAGCAGACATTGGAAATTGTACATCAACCTGCCAAAGGCCGAATTCCTCATTTTCGTCTATTATTCGGGAGGATAAAACGGAAAAGTGTAAAAAGATGCTTTGCTTTTTCTATTCTAATTCAGAAACTTTCGTTTCCCGTTTGAATTGCAACATTCTTGGTTTTGTACAATATATCTATGGAATTTCCACTTACCCAAAAATAGTTAATATTTATATTCTGATTTTTTTTTTTTTCCCCTTTGTCTGTTTTCTGTCTCTGTATTTTTAGTCGGCAAGTTATTTCAGCTTAAAAGGGTGAAAAAATGCTATGATAATAGAAATTTTTCATACTTTGATGGATTCTTGGAAGCTACGTATACACTTATAAATGGTGATATTTTCAAAAATAATCATTTTATGGCGAAAGAATTTGAACCTTTGCGCTCCGAAAAGTAATCCGATGCATAAATATTTACCAAATAAGGACTTGTTTATTTCTCCGAAAAATTAAAATATACATTTTTAGGTGAATTTTCCAGGAAAATTAATCTACTTATTTTTACCACTCTTGAGTATTTTTACCAGCCAAAATCTAAGAAAATAATTAAATGAAACGACAAAATGATGCACAGCTTTGAATGGTGCCTGAAAGGAGATGTCGAAGCTGTTCTTATGATCAAAATTAACTGCATTAATTGCGTAACTTGGACATGGAATGCAAAATTTTATTGTAGGCCTTCGTTAAGAAGAAATGTTTCACTATTGTTTTGTAATTTCCTTTTTATATGCGTTTAATTATAATATAGATAAATAATAGACTATTTACCAGGTATTTTGGAGGCGTGTATCTTTTTCAATTTTTATTAGTTCACACTCTCCCTATATATATATTTACGCATATATCGAGTTCAAATTTTCAATCGTTAATTAAATACTTCCTATTCATTCACTTGAGTTCAAACACATTTTTTAGACGTATAGTGGATGACACTTGATATTAATGCAATTTTTATCAAATATTGATCTATTCATTCAATTTAATTTATTTTGAAATAGTTTTAGCAGTTTGTAATGAAAATTACTATCAGTAGGTAGTAGCTCCATCGGTAAAATGAAAGAATTACAGTATTTCTCACTTGAAGATGAAGAATACGATTTCAGTTCTTATGAAAATCATTTTTTATGCTTATTTTTTATTAAATGTTTATCAAAAAATTTATTCTTTTTGCCTCGGTAGAATTGAATTTCTTTTTATATTATTTGATCTATTATGTTGATTATTCGTGTAATCTACTTAAGGAGACTTAAATCGGTGAAATATTTATCATGTGCTTATTTTAAGATATACTATAGAGCTTGAATTTGTTTAATTAATGGAGTTCCACTCGCACTCGATGAATTTCTCACTTTTAATAGCTCAGCGATTAACGGTGCCAGTCATTAAAAAAAATTCCAAGTCAAATATCTCATCCATCTTTTGATACCATTAATGAAATTTATTATAACAATAATAAACATCTGGAATATTTTCTTATATTGTGTACATTGTTGCTCATTACACTTCTAAATTTAACGATCGATCATCGGTTTGTTCTAACTAATTAGTAAAATCTGGTCCATTTTTATATATGAAACAAAATTCGAAAAGTCATTAAGCGTCACCAAAAGGAAACGGCTTTAAATTCTGAATTACATTTTTTCACTTTTGAAATAAGAAGGGCAATTTTCAGGATCTCTTTCCTAACAACTCTATCAAACCAACCCATCTGAAATGCAAGAAATGGATACTTAAGACCCATGTGTAAAGTTGTATTTCATAAGCCTTTAATAAGGAATGGAAATGGTTTAGAAACGGTTAAAATTTAAATGCCGTTTATCAAATTTATTCTAAACATCTTGTAGCAAAACGTAATGTATAGGTTAGCTACATCTTTCAAAATGCCATCTGTAACGTAATCTCGTGTTTTGTACTGGAGTCTTCGATAATTTTTTGTTCGTTGACGACATGAGACTTAACAGCAGGGCTGGCCATTTGGGGAGTGCGGCGGGTGCATGCACCCGGGCCCCACGACTGAGGGGGGTGCCCAACGTAATTAGAAATTACAACAGTGTTCTGAACAATAATGTTAAACATACTAAAAGACCACAAGCTTGTTTCCATGTGGTTGGCTGAGCATCGACTGACGCCTTTATTAGGCAGAGATCGTTGTGATGTCTATAAAAAGGTGGTAAAAGTTCATTTATGAATAAGGAAATCCCCGTCAGACACGTTAAGGCGGAGCGGCATGCCTGGCGACCAGAAGTAGACGCTGAGGTTGAGTTCGAGTGAACTTGGAAATCATCAGCTGTCTACTTTTGTCTATATCTAATGCACTATTCTTTACCATCCTTTATATTGCCAGTTACCAAAAATATTAAGTGCTGAACCCTCTTTTAGCAAATTAAAATTATGTAAAGGATCATCTTTGATCAAGCATATGAGTATAATGATCAAACGCTCCTGCTATACTAAGTATCGAAAAAGAAATGTGAAAAATTATAATTTTCCTGGAGCAGTTAATAGCAAAAACAAAATCGTGCCTTATTAAAGAAATATGCCAATGTTCGGCATTTAAGACCCCAAATAATTTCTTGCACCTATGCCCCTTCATAGAGAAGATCGACTCTGCTTAACAGTTTTTGAGCTCATAAGAAATTCTCTTCAGGTTTCTCTGATTCGAGTATCTTTCTCGCTAAGATGAAGGAATATTCTACGTGCGTAACCGTGAATCTAGTTCTTGACCCGAGTCTCCGTTGTCACGTGCGGCACAAACGTGGCGAGATGACCTAGCAATGACACTTGCTTTTCCTTTTGATCTAAATATAAATGAAATTGAAATCTGCTTTCGGGCAATTTTTTTTTTTATCTTGCTGATGAAAGAGACAAATTTAGACTTTCTTGAAGAATCGGTCATTTTCGAACGGGACGAGCACTTGGAACGTTACGGTTCATCGAATTCATCAGAATATCTTCTGCATAGTGCTAAAGGAATTTCTTTCAAAAGTTTGTAATTTCATACTGAAGAGATTTTGTAAATCTTGCTGAAGGTAGGACAAATCTTTAAACTTTATTTTTGGTCAATGTTTTATAAGTTGCACTTAAACACTGTAAAAATCGTGATGGATAAATTAGTTTGATTTTTTTTAATTAATTTATTATTGATTTATTGCAATGCTAATTGCCTTGTACACAAAAAATATCCAGCCAAATGGTCAATTGATTTTAAGATAATCGAGTTGTAATGAATAATTTAATGCAAAATTTCCGAGTTTTTATATTATCCTTTTCTCCATTTTGCACCTCAGCAAATCATGATTAAGTCTGAATTTTCAAATACTATGTATTTTCAAACCCCCTACTGGAGCTGCCGGAATCTCTGGTCATTTTGAATGTTGATAATAATCAACTTAAAATTCACTTCATTGTGGTTAGGCCGTTTGAGTTTCTAGCAGTCAAAAAGTATGCATGTGTTCTTGGTAACAATCCTTGGACCGTTTTTGAAAATTTGATTAAGATACATTGAGAAAATGAGCTGATAAATTAGTTTGCTTCATTTTCCCATTCATTTTTCGTCGCTTGATTTTTAATTACCTCATCTTGTACGCTTGAAATTTAAATTCCTGTCTGTAATTGAAGTAAAAATGTTTTATTGGATTATAATTCAAATGTTATCTATCTTCTGATTTCTTTTAAAAACCATCTAATCAGTAAGTTATGATAAATATATGGGCCTAAGCTATGAATCGATCTGCTTTGTTAAAAATGTATTTCCGAGTTGAAGATCTGTAGGTCAAACAATTATGCCATTTATGCATCCTAAATTCATTCAAGTACCGAATCTTGATGATGCATTTAGGTTAACAATTTCAATTTAAATACGAAATATAAGTCTGTTTTTGTGATTCGCGATAATCTTTCGAAAGAATAAGCAATTTTTTCCTATATATTTATGCCTTTTTACCATGGAATGACGGCTTCAAAATTTCTGATAGGACCTCGCTTTAAATTCGACAAACGGGTGACCGAGCTCCGCTCGGAGAAAACAGGCATCGAAGCTAACTCGAAGATTTAAATTTTCAATTGTGATTTATCAAAACAATACATGCCATAAGAAAATTTGTGAAACCATTGGTGAAAAGATAACCGGTTAAACCTCGGCTTTTCATCGTCCACCAGCGATGTCGTGTCTTGATGTTCCATTGGAAATCCCCATCTGCACTGGTCTTCCATGCTTGCTGACCATGCACGGAGCGCTTGGGTTCATATCACCACACGGGTTATGGATCATCCCTTTCGAGATCAGTTCCGGATCATCTTCTGGAAACTTTATTAGTTCGCCATATTGGCTATAGATGGCAGCACGTTACCGCTTGAAAATTTAAGTAGCCATTATGGTGAACTAATAAAGTTTGAAAATATCCTATCTGTAACTCCGAACTGCTCGACCTTAGCGCTTCAAAACCGGCCCCAATCGATTCCTCGTGGCCAAAAACCCCAGACCCCCAAGTTTACCGGAGTTTATTTATTCTGGGGCGATTTTCGACTTGGCAACCATTCCTCGTATTATAGTATAGTATAAGATTTATAGAATTGAAATTTAAACAATTCGTAGAGTTTTTCTGTTATCTTAACTGCATGACCATAGGTTTGGCGCAACATATTCGTATCTGGCTTTTAAGCCATCAAAATCCAATCTTAACCGCATGCAGTGGAAAGAAGTGCCACACTCGTCAAGATGCATATGTACCAAATCGCCAGACATTCTACGCACGTCTCCAGCACTTGTCACACAAGTAAAAATGATGTCCGCAATTCTTTGACAGATTGTTTGCTGGAACATAGGTTACTGGAGCGCAGTCTTAAGTTGAAAATAATTTATCTTGGAAGATATAAATCTTTTTCTGGTATTCATATTCTAGGATACTTTGTGGTTTTCACTGCGAGTTAAAGTGGATTGTTTTGTCACGCGTACCTCTGAATTTCTTGCACGACAAATGGTGAATTTTAAAATTTGCTCCGAGATAATATTCCATATCGGGATACAAAACTTAGAATTACTTATTACATCCATTCACTTTGGCAGGAATCTTGGGATCTGGAGACTAGTAAGATATTTCATTCAACAGTATCTTCATTCATGGCCCATTGTTTCCATAAGAAGTGCCTATGTGATGACTCGTTTCGCATCGATCATACTTGTTTTACTGACAAATATATAATATTCGGCGAGAGAACACCATGTCTTTCATGTAATGTTGATTTTACTGTAGCACATATCCTAGCTGAGTGCCCCAACTTTAATTCTCATCGCATGACATATTTTAACTCAACTTCACTTAACACGTTCTCTCCCACTACCCTCGTCTGATATCAGGACCATCTATCTCATTAGATGTCCCTTCTTTGCTATCTTTTAACTGTAGTAGAGAAGGCGTCATCTAACAATATAGATGGTTTGGTCCTAGAAAAAAAAGCAATCTACGAGTTATCTCGAAGTTGACAGTCAACGTAATAACTTAGAATTAGTGGGAGAACCTCCCCATCTGTATATTTTTAACTTTTTAAAGGCTATTGGATTTTATGATTTTATATAGCTTTCCTTCATCAATAAACTTGTTTTACCCGAATAATCTCTCGTTTTGATTGCTGTTTTACCTACTTAACTTTTTATATACTTCTCACTTGGTGTCATCTCAAACCATATGATTGGCGCAGTATAGCCTACTTTTGGCTCTTGTGCCATTAGAATTAACCAACCAACCAAGATTAATTGATTGCATTTCTTCTAGGGTCTTTGTCTTCTCACAGAACCAGTGATGAAGGTCTTAATCCTATTCTGCGTGTTTGCCCTCGCCTTCGCCGATCCCGAACCTGGATCTCCATCCTCCCCGGGCTCGAAACCGTCCGACAAACCCCAGTCCTTCCAGCACCAATCGTCTCTCAAAGAGAGCGCAAATCAACATCTGGACGCTAAAAAGGATTCCAGCGAAGGTGCTGCAGAAGCTGCATCAGCAGAAGAATACCGACAGCTGAACGCCGATGAAGTGAAGCAGCTGCTTCTGAAAGTAGTGGATGAGAACATCGACAAAGACAAGGATGGATCGATCACTGCCGATGAACTGAAAGATTGGCTGAAGATCCTGCAAGAGAAGGTTATTCAAGACAATGTCAATAGACAGTGGGCCTATTACCATCCAGAAACGGAAGAGGTTCTCTCCTGGGAAGGATATTATCCTGAAAAGAAGCAAGTTGTCTCCTGGGAACGATACTTGAACTTCACTTACCCCGATGAAGGTAAGTTTTACGTTCTTAAAATCTAACTTCATTGTTAGATTTTATTTCAGCTAATTAGAATGAATTGCATCATTAGTATCTTTACATAATTTAATTTACGGTTGATTATAAAAATACATTATGGTCTGTGTCGATTATCTTCCATCAACTTGTTAGCTGATTACCCTCTCCATGATACCAAAGATTTCTTAAGTTTAAAAACAAAAGCGGATCTCTTAAAATTTCAAAAATAGTCAAACATCCAAGAATGACTGTGGAAGGCATAATCTGCCTTGCATCAAGGACATTAAGCAAAGATATCGTAAAATCTAAGGCATGTATAAAAATGCGACTTTTTCAGCTATCTTGTTATATTTCATTTAATCTGAACTGGGTTTTTAATTTGTACTGAAAGTTGTGAGTTAATTTACCAAATTTCATATCCTCTGTAATATAAAACTGAATATTAAATCTTGGTGTTCGAAAGTTTTCATAAATCTTGTTTATGTCGAAAAATATAAATGAAAGAACTATTTTAAATATTTGTTCTGATGTCAGTTTTTCTCTTTCGTGGAAGTCTGTTTTATAGAGCATTTAATTTCATTTATTTAGATTTTGTTCTAGTAAGTTTAAAAAAAAATCCTCAGCTCGTCATTATTGGAAAATTAATTTGAAAGCGACTACTTTAATTTCACCTCTGAATGAACTTGGCCAATTCTACTAGAATAGATTCTGCTTTTCACTCTTTCATAAACTGAAAATTCCCAAAATTTAAGAATGAAATCTGCATACTCTATTGCGCATTTTTTAAGGAAATGCTAATCTTTATTTCAAAATGCACATGCGGACAAAATACTACTTGGATCTTTTCTTTTATAACTTTTGTGAAGAGGTTTTGGGTCGCTTCGCTTTCTGAACTTGAGTTCGTGCAAAATTCTCATTATTTACAGTGATTGAATGCACCAACCTCCTGAACCAAATTAGAACCTTGACAAATTTTGACATTCGATACCAGAGAATCGTTTCGAAGAAAGAAAAATCGTTTGCAAAATCTTATCAGTAGAATTATGAAAAATCGAATTTTTTTTTAAATGCCTTTACATTTAACAATTGTATCATGTTTTAATGTCGAATGTACATCGTCATACAAGCGGATTGTGAAAAATTGAACAAAACGATTGTTTGTTCTCATTTGTTTCCTTTGTAATCTTGCCACAATAATTAAACTGTTTCATTCTTTCAACTAAGATCTAATGCGTAACCCTCCAACCATATCTTCGAAAATCTGACTTCTAAAACGATATAAAGAATTCATAATCTCTCGATTCTTCCACAGCAAATCCTCTTTCAGTTTTCTTCATTCACCCTTAATCCAATGACACCGAAATGTGATTTTTCTTTTTAACTCCCTTTCATTAAATGAGATTTGGAACATCTTCGAGACTGTTCCCTGTTGTTTTTTCTTTCTCTCACCCGCCCCTAAGTGTGTTAGCAGACTTGAGGTCAGCCACCTTGGCCGTCTTTCGTGCCGTTGATCCATTTTCCCTTCAGACCAGAGAAATAACAGGTTTCACTCTCCGGTAAATAACGCGCCTCCCAGATCATCGGAGGAAGTGCAGAATGAACTTGTTTCATGAAAATACCCGGAAAGAGACTTTAAAAATAACTTGGGGTAATCCGGCAACAAGAATGAGTTGTATTTCATGC
Source organism: Argiope trifasciata (assembly GCA_026543055.1). Taxonomy (NCBI): domain Eukaryota; kingdom Metazoa; phylum Arthropoda; class Arachnida; order Araneae; family Araneidae; genus Argiope; species Argiope trifasciata. The sequence goes on along the minus strand of JAPMOQ010008802.1, from coordinate 325,571 downwards.
AATCGGGATGTCGCTGTGTTCTATATCGGGAATAGTTAGTGGAAGTGGGTTAGGTTATTTGGTCAAGCCGTTTGCGTGTTTGGGGAAATCTGTTTTGAGTTAAAGTTTCAATAACTTTCGGCAATCAGCTGATCGTCCTCCTTATTAATATTATTAAACTAGTTATGTCAACTAACAGAATTGTATCGAAAACAAAAATACTTTAAATTAAATTTGAATGATAAATGACGTCGTTTACGTGTTTTGGGAAATCCGTTTCTGAGATAAAGGTAGCTTTTTCCCACTTAGATTGCAATCGACGAATAAACTTTTTCAAATACGGCCATCTGTCAAAGGATTCGAAAATAAAATCACGACTAGAAAAATGTCATTATTACGATGCTTCGGAAAGGTCACGCCTATTTGATCCAAAAACATCTTTTGCACTCCGATCATGCGTCAATTTATAATAAATGCAATTGTGTTTTAACTGTTAAGTATATTCTGTTTGAATGCCATTATTTTAATACACAACGGCAAATTCATTTTGGAGTGACTGCTCTTAACTTATTTGAATGAGGTTATCTCCTAAAATGTCATTTATCTTTACTTTTTTAAGATATTCAAATTTTACATCAGATTTAATTGGTATGTCTTTCTTAAAATGCTTTAAATTTTGATACCAAAGACATTGTTGATGCAGTACAATCAGACCTGGTCCTTGCGCCATAAAAACAATCTATCGATAATAACTTTCGTTGACCAGTTGATCGTCCTCCTTATTAATATTATCAAACTAGTTGTGTCAACAAAATGAATTGTGTCGAAACCAAAAATGTTACTTTAAATTAAATTTGAACTATAAATATGGAACATTATGACTGGTTAACAATATCTACAGATTGAAAGAGGGTAATGCCTTAACAGCTGAACCGATTCACTGTTTCATTCGCAAAAGCTTTATGTGCAGTATTTCTCGGAGCTTTAGGTCGGAGGGAGGTAGGCAACCATTGTTTGGTAAGTTAGATATGGTTGCCTGCCAACAAATTCTAAGGGTCATGAAATTTCTTATAAAACGCAATCGGACCAATATTCGAGGCTTAAGATGGGTTCACACGAGACTAATTATTGCCCCCAACAGAAGATCACGCCTACTTCCGGAAAATCACACGACCACAACGGGACAATGGCAAATAATGTCCCGTCGGGATAAACGTTGTCCATTATCCCAACGCCATTGTATCAACTGTTCATACGAGGACAATACTGTAGACAACAGTAGAAAGGCAACGATTGCGCGCAACAGTACAGATTGTGACAAGAATTTTATTCTTTAAATAAAGAATACGTGCTAATGAAATTCAGTATGAAGTGAAGCAGAATGAGAAATGGGTTTCAAACGCTTATTTTTCTGAAAATTATAGGTGTTCACGCATTAAGCTTGCATTTGTCAAACAATATTCATCCGGGACAACTGAAGGTTTTCAGAAAACTTGAACATTTTATGAAACTTTTATTAATGATGTGGATATTAACTTGTTACAAATACAAACTTCTTAAAAATGATCAATTCGTGTAAATATATTCTCGCATTATGAGTACAATGCAAGATTGCAGTGAATAATTAATACAATGGAGAACTTTCGCGCATCTCGATCTCCAAAAGATAGTTGAATATTTATGCCTAGCTGATTGCATTCATAGTTTAACATGTTAAGCGCAATTTGGTGTCATTTATATTGCATCTTTTTTTATCTATTATACGATATTTGATTTCTTCCATATGTTGCCAATCAGATCTATGGAAGGTAGCGAGTCATTGGAAGCATCTCATGTTTTTTGCTCTCCAGAATAAAATTTTTAAAGATAATATATATTGCCACTCAACAAATTAACTCAGATGGAACGGCAATTATATTGTTAGTCAACAGTGACTGATGTAACCTGAATGAAAAGTCAGTCAGTCATCGACGACTAAGACAACATGACGTCATCTTATGAAATTGGATATTGCAGGATTATAATTAGTTTGTAGCTTGGAAGAAATGACCATTGCTTTGTCAGTCACTGACACAACTCTCAACATTAATCGCACAACACGTGTGTGATGCTGCCACAGAAGGTTATTGCTCAATATCACTATGTGTGATTGACAAACGTATACAGTTTAATACGTTTAGCAATGTTTGATTGTGCAGGCAAGTAACCAGTAAAGTGTTGATGTAGTTAATTCCTTAAGATACATACTTGAAAGCATAACCGTCAAAATAGCTGTCATCTAATTTAGAATTTATCTAGATTTGTTTTAAAAAATGTGCGTTTTAAGCCTTACCCTTTTATTTACGGAATTATTTTACGGTCAATTTTTCAAATTTATATTTGAATCATTAGGGTAAGTTTTGATATAAATTGAACCCAGGAAAAAAAAAGGTAGTAATAATAATCGATTTTTAACTTTAACTTGGATACAAAATTAAACATTTTATTAAGATAATGGCTACTTCTATCGGGGGGGAAATTCTTCGTGTTCTTTCAAATACTTTTAAAAAGCATACTAATATTATGAGGATATCAGCCAAAATCAAACGGTACTTTAAAGTATCGTCAATAAATAAAGGGCTAAAGGCATGCAATCTGATGACATGGATTAAACGGTTAAAGTTAAATGCATCTTAATTCTTCTTGCAGCCCTGAAAGAAGGCGAGCCCGCCACTCCTGAGTTGAAGGAAGTGAAGGACATGATCCGTCGGGCCGAGCGCAGGTGGAAGAACGCCGACGTGGACGGGGACGGCAGCCTGTCCAAGGAGGAGTTCCGGGACTTCATCCACCCCGAGGAGTCCCAGAGGGCCGGCGGAGTGGCTGTCATCGAGGCCATGGAGGACATGGACAAAGACAAGAACAACGAGGTCTCCCTGGAAGAGTACATGGCTCACCTCAATAAGGTAATCCCGTCTCCAAGACGAACAAGTAGCTGCCTGGAGTAACACTTTTATTGATGTTGCCGGAATGATTTTTGTTAAAATTTTGTAACGGAAAATACTGTCTTACCGTCACGAGAAAAACCCTCGGTTGGTAGGTGTGATGCCACTTGGTCATGCCAAAACGAATGAGAGCTCTTTCGAATGAAGGCAGAAGTGTGCGCTTTTCGTTGTGAACGAGCACCGTTCAGGTGAAAGGACGATTTTGCTCGAACACACACGACACAACCCTTTCTAGGGGGCGGTCGAACTCATTCATCCATTCGCCAGTCAGAATTGAGATTCAAATCAGAGGCCCACTCAGTACCCCTAGAGGTATCATTTGTGATGGGAACTTGGCGGACTTTGCAGTCACGACCTATTGAACGGGTCTCAACTGCCATTAGCCAACAAGGTGGCAGAACTCCCTACCTTTCGGTTACGAGACTGACGCTCTACCAACCAGGTTACAGCGGCCAGAAAGTCGCAAGTCGGTTGTCGCATGTAGACGAGTCTAAGTAAGGAGGGGAGTAGGCGTTAAAATAGACCACAACATTTGGCTAACTAAACGTTCATCATAAGGCGAGAAAATCATTTTGCTTGTGTTAAATGCAGATATCCAATTACTAACCAGTTCTTTTGGTGCCGGATGAAATACTTCCCTTCAGTTCAACCCCAAAATGTAATAGAATGGCTTGTTTCCTATTTTTAGGATTACTAGGGTTTTTCTCGTGACGGTAGACCTGTAGTCGACTGGGTGACATATCAGAAAGTACCAAGAGTGTTCCCAACTTCATTTTCTCTCGTGCCAGTAAAATATAGTGCGTTTTGCTCTTTTCACTCATTGCATAGTAAAGGAAACAATGAAATGACATCTTAATAAGCCAGTAACAGCCGCTAGACATGAGCATACGCTTTTGTCGAATGGATAAGTTACTGGACTTCAAACCCAAACATTGCAGGTTCGATTTGTCTCTACAACTGTGTAGGTGGGTGCTGTCAAGTACAGCTACCTATGTGTATATTTAGCAATGAGAACATTTCTCTATCAATTTTGCTGCTGACACTCGCTTATTCACTTCGAGGAAATTGATATTATAGGTCTTGTAGGAATGGATAAAAAGTCAGAATCTACTGGCTTGATGTGGCTTCAGCCAGTTGCAGATGAAGTTTCAGCAACAAAATTGATAGAGAAATGGCTCTGCCATATTCGTAGTTGAAGATGTTAAAAACAATCGCGTCCGGGTCACCAAATGTTAGATACGGCGGTAATTGCTTCCATTTTGTCCATTCATTTCTTTATTCTAAACAAATTTTATTTTGTATAAAAACGAACTTAAATTATATGCACTGTTGCCACACAAAACTAAATTTAAAATTAGTTTAGTGGCTAAATATATACATAGGCGACAGGTGTTTTTATTTCTATTGATGCTTGTTCATATTATTGCTGAAACGAGCACATGCCGAATTTCATTAGTTTAAGTAGTTTACTGAGCGAATATTATTCGAAAATTATTCTCCAATTTAATGTTAGAAAATGCGATTAAAATAGTTTCTTTTTAAAATTGGTGCAACATAGAAAATATATTTATACCATAAAATCGTCAATATGGTAGAAAAGATCTTTCAAAATTAAGATAGTGAAAAATTATTTGTACAATATTTTTGGTGGTTACTACGAAAAAACGCTAAAACTTAATTAAAATATAAAACCCCCAGAGTTCATATCCCCAAAATTGTTTGGCATAATCTACAATAAAGTTGTTACCTCTGAGAATGACTTGCATGACATTTGCGTACTGTAGCCGCAAAATATTAACCATTAACCTGAATTTAGCATTTTTAAAGAATCTATTGTCTGTCGCGAGTTATTTGAGGATCAATCCTTGGTAAATAGATGCGGTTGAAATTCGATTTTTTTTCTTAATTAGATAATTGTACTATTTCTATAACCATCTGGTAGGAGTAAGCAGTAATCTGATCAAGTTTCGTCGCCATCGGATGAACGGTTTAGGAAGACATACAGAGCAAACATTTTTATTTACCAGCGGGTGACCGAGCTCCGCTCGGAGAAAACGGGTATCGAAGCTAACTCGAAGATTTAAATTTTCAATTGTGATTTATCAAAACAATACATGCCATAAGAAAATTTGTGAAACCATTGGTGAAAAGATAACCGGTTAAAGTGCACCATTGTAAACTATTCTAAACAAAGTTAGTTTGGAAAGGGAACTATTCTATACAAAGGTAAGGTAAAGATTGAAGTGTGTTGAAGTTCAATATTTTTGACAAATTTATTTAGAAAAACCAAACATATATACATACATAAGAAACATATTATAAACCTATAACAGCATAAACATAAAACTTTATTAGTTCGCCATATTGGCTATAGATGGCAGCACGTTACCGCTTGAAAATTTAAGTAGCCTTTATGGCGAACTAACAAAGTTTGAAAATATCCTATCTGTAACTCCGAACTGCTCGACCGTAGCGCTTCAATCGATTCCTCGTGGCCAAAAACCCCAGACCCCCGAGTTTACCGGAGTTTATTAATTCTGGGGCGATTTTCGACTTGGCAACCATTCCTCGTATTATAGTATTAGATATAGACTAATATTGTACTGCATTTTTATAGGTTTCCGGTGAAGAGAAGGAGGATCCCAACTGGGCCTCCGCTCAACAGGGCCACTTCACCAACTTCCTGGACAAGGACAAAGATGGCAGCTTGAACGAGGCCGAAATGCGGGAGTGGGTGGTGCCCACCTACGACAGGAGCGAGGCCGAGGCCTGGAGACTCATCTCCATCGCGGACCAGGACCAGGACACCAAACTCACCCGGAAGGACATCGAAGACTACCACGAGTACTTCCTCACCCTCCTCCCGCCAGAGTACTGGGTCCAGGATGATCCCACGGAATCTTCCCACCACGATGAATTCTAATCGAGCTTCATTCGAAACGAGCATTCCACTTTTCCTGAGGTGCTTGGCTATCCTTCCGCGCAAGCTATCCTTTGGGGGAACGCTGTCCTTCCTTCCTCTTTAGTTCACTTATTCGTCTCTACACACGCACAACATCGGCAATCCTTTCATTACTTTTTACACTTTGTTCTTTTTTCATCCACTTCGTTCTATTCCTTCCCTTTCTCATCTGTGTTGAGAAACTAACCATCGCCTGATTCCTAGTTAGTTGAAGAGTTTTGCTGTACATATTGAAGTTGAAATCTTATCCCAATTAATAAATTTTAAGATAAAAGTGTTTTTTAAAAAAAATGGGGATTCTGTTCCTTTAATTTGGTTACATTCCGATTGTAAATTGAGCCTCTATTTGAAAAAAATTGCTCATCTGTACATTTTGTACATTTTTTTTTCCACCGTTTTATATGAATTTGTATTGTTTTTATAGTCTACATTTATTCGACGGTGATATAATGAATGTTTTTCAGATTTAAAATAAAGTGTTTGTTTTAAACTTGTTGTTTCTTTATTTGATCTACATTTATTGTGTAATCAAATCTAGATTATTCTAGAAATCGCATGCAATTTATTATCTTTTTTGCTAAAAATTATGTGTTTTAAAGACACTTTTTTTTCTCTACTTGGATTAAGAATTTATCAAAAATGAACTTAATGTATAATTAAAAAGAATTAACTGCATTATAATTGAATAATACATCCAATAACCATAGCCTTAAATAGTTTTTTTTTAAGAATCCAGTTTTTTCAAAACATTTCTTTCGTACGTAGTCGGATACCTTTTTGCAGGAATATTCAATTACAGGTCAGGTAGGCCAGTTTAAAAAAACTAAAAGATTTAAATAGGCATAAGTTCATGATTAAAGCAATTGCATTTGGTTAAATGAGTCAATATTCATGGAAGAAATTCAATTTTCCTAAGCTACTGATCCAAAGACAATATTGTCGTTGGTTCACACTCCCATGGAATCTTCTCAAACAATTCTGTGTATCGCATGCTTTTTATTCTTTAGTAATTAAAAAAAAGATTCTGTAATCTATTTTTAACCCATTTCTTGGCTGTCTTAAATTTTGTCCAGTTGCATATTCCCAAAGGTAATGAAGTATTTGATTATGAATTCTGAAATTATTCAAAGTTTTGGTTTTAATCGAGATTATTTATTCTGACGTTCTTTGAAAAGTAGCCATAATTGATCTGTTTTGACTGAATAAAAAAATAATCCATTGAAGTCTTCCAAATCGGTTGATTTTCAAAGTTGAATATGATCAACTTTTTTTTTTCTTCGCAATTCTTGTAGTAAACTATTCGGGGACATATCATTAAAATGGAAGCTTATATATTAATTTGTAATACTATTTAGTGTAAACAGAATATACAAGGAAATACAATTATTGTACAATAATTTTGCAAAAATAGGGTATTTGCTGTTGATATACTATTTTTTTTAAATCTAAATTTATAAAATCTGGATGTGGCATTTTAATATCAAAGTTCAATCAAAAGCTTCGCTTAGGATATTATAAACTGAATTACTACCTCAACCAACAAACCAAAGCGAATTATTGTGACGCCAAACCTTTGCACTAACACTTAGGGTCACGGTGGAAATATCTGCACGTATTTTGCAATTGTTTTCTATGTTGATCTAAAATAATTAAATTCATGCATTGATTCGAAGAGAAAAAAGGTCTTTTGATTGGCTGGTACTTCCAATAGCAGCCACTGAAATTGGTAAATAGTATTTTCAAAGCTTCAATTAATAGGCGAATTTTGAACAAATCCATTTAGAAGTCTGGCTGTTTGAATATAAGTCAGTACGATAAATATAAAACTAAAAGAGATGGGTAGATAAAATTCGATGTACAGAATCTATATTGTAGACACTTTCAAAATTTGAGCCAAATCCAACAAAGGATGGACCGTCTATCGGTCTGTACTTTCAAAAACCTGCAAACGTGATAATTCAAAAATGAAGGGATTTAAATATATTAAATTTCATATGGAATTTTGTATTGCTTTGAACCAAAATTTTGTTTTAGTCGATTAGTAAAAACTCATCTAAGACTCAAATTAGATTTTCGGATATCGTATGCCAGGAATAAGTCAAAATGAATCATGATGGATGACATGATGGATTCAATAAAAAAACTTGAATTCATGCCAAAGGTTAATATTCCGTCATTATTGTTCGCCAACTCCACGCAAGAAAGTTTTGGCGAGACCACTCCAACTGGCTTAACATAAAAATCTAGCGAAGCATGACCGAAAAATGACTCTTGTACATTAAGACGCATACGGCATTGAAAGAAATAAAAAATGTTAAATAAATTTTGCCGTATTTAACTCCATCAAACATCGTGGTTTACTTCACGGATCACTTATACCAAAGCATTTAATGCGATTGTTTCAATTTTTAAGCCACTTAATGATGAAAGCATATTTTTAAATTTAAAAATATTCTTTTTTAAATTCATTCATTTATCTAAATTGTACTACACAAAACAAAAGATTTATTTTTAAATACTTTTACTTCCCTAACAAATGCATTAAACTGCCAGATTTTTTTAAAAAAAAAACTGTTTCCATGAATAATGACAATCTTTAGATTAGTGTGCAGTAATAAATAGCTTTCAAAAAATTTAAAAAAAACCAAAGAAACTGTTATTTCTTCACTCAATACATCGACGGACCATATTAATACTCCTCATAACACATTCATTGGGTTAAGGATCTCTAAAATAATACTTCTCAAATAAAATCGCACCAATTTAAAAAACAACCATCTTTTATTAAAACACAATTATAAATTGATAGAACAACACAGTAATAAATATATATACAGCTCGCGACAGGTAATTGCATTGAGTCACGAGATTGAGCGAGATGGAGAAATGCGCGTGAGCAGAAACATTATAATTTTAATAAAAAACCTAATTTTTTCTTTTTGAATTATTTTCTGTATAATTATTTGTAATTTAATTTTTTTTTTGTTAAACAACAATTATTGAAAATTCGTGATAATTCATGGCTTAACTCTGTTTCTGTTATATTTCATCACGCTTAAACTACATTCTGTGTAGGACGAATTTTAACAAAAACAGCCCAAATTTGAAATTTAGACAATCTTGTTGGATGCATTTAAAGAGACTAAGGATATCCAAGAAGGGCAGATACAATCGCTCATAGCTTTTAACAGCAAAATTGCGTCTAATTCCCGATTTTCTGCTTTAATTGCGAGCTCACATTATATGCAGAATACAATTATGTTTCAGAATATTTTATCTGCTCTCTAATTTTTGGACCGTAAATTCTAAAGCACCATCTAAACTTTGAGGTTTCATGATCGATATAATATTATAGGTTCCAAAACAGATACTACTCAATTTTTACTCCAACCCTGTTAATAAAGTTAACTTTTCTTATGTAACTTTATAATCGAAAATATTTTTAAAGATGCATCTTTAATTTATTTTTTAAACCGAATTTCGAATCGAATCAAAGGGGAAAAAACGGCATCATCATCATCATCAAAAAAAATTTAAAAAAAATTTTACTTCGTTTAACAGCTCTAATCAAAATATAAACTGAAACAGATAAGATATTAACTCCAACTTTAATTACGAAAAACAGACGATTTTTTTCCCCTTCAATATGGTTGAAAAATAAAAGATGACTTTGTATTTTCTATCATGATACAATATTCTCTGTATTTAATTGAAAAAAGAATAATAGCAAACGATAGTTAATTTTTTAAAAATATGTTTAAAATGCAGAAGCAAATTTTAGTTCTTGTCAATCGATACAAATCTTTGATATTCGCTTTTCAGTAACACAAAATTTTTAATAAACCTATATTTGCATATTGTTTCTACAATATTTGTTAGTTTAATAATTTTTATTTTACGATAAATACGGAATTTTATGATAGCAACAAATAAATTATCTATGGTTACTTTAAAATTTAATATTTCATGGATAATAATTTAGAAGGAAACAATAGCCGTTACAGACTAATTCGATAGAATAATAGATTAATTAGCTCAATATTAATTTTATTTTTTTAATTAGATTAATGGATAATTAGAATCAAACAGTAATTTAGATGAAAAAGAATCTACCATTTTTGCCTTACTATTTCAAATTTTGTTTTTGGATGAAAATATGCTAATTTTTTAAACTCTTTATTAATTTTCAAAAACTTGTATCGCTCATCATCAAATTTTGAAGTCAAAGTGTAGCCACGCAAATTATTTGTTTTAGGGGAAATGGAAAGAATTAAAATAACGTCTTATTAAAAATCTTATATGCCCATAAAAAGTTTTTTTTTTTGGTTATATGAGAATTAAAAAAAGATTTTTTTTCTTGGAATATAACTTTATATTTACAATTCTTTTAATCTTCATATTTTCAACATAAATTTAAAAAAGTTACTAAAACTTAATTTTTAAATTAAATTGGGCCTTAAGGAGTTAAAAATATCGACTTTACGAATATAAACTAGGGGACAGCTCTTATTTTGATATAAATTATCTATATCTTTAGCAAAACGTAAGAGCTGAAAGTCCATCAACCATATGCTAAGTTTAAAGGTGGGTTCACACGAGGCTAACCATTGCGCACAATCGTTGCCTCTCAACTGTAGTCCCTGTATGTCCTCGTCTGAACAGTTAAGACAACGTCGCTGGAACAATGACCAACGGTTGTCCCGACGGGACAACTATTTGCCATCGCCCCTTTGTGGTCACTTGATTTTCTGAAAGTAGGCGGGATATTTTATTGTGTGCAATAGTTAGCTTCGTGTGAACCCACCACCTCTCGATATATTTCTATATCCCATCGATTTCGATAAAGAAAAAATTCTACTGTAGATTCCCGGAAGTAGAACCATATCCTTTTATGCAGTCTGCCTCATACGCGAGCTCATTTTCCCATTGATTTTAAACATTTTTTTTTCGATCCTTTCTACGTGATAAACTGGTCTGAGTAAATTCCAAGACGGAACTTCTTTGGTCAAGACTTTTCAAGGATTCTAATTTTGTGTTTTCATTTGATTGACGAGGGACAAGCATTCGCACTTCGAATAAAAATACCGTACCATTTAAATTATTTTCAATATTTTTTTAATCTCTTTAAATTTGTTTATAGAATCATTCTGGTCTAATTAATTTCGAAGTTTATTAACTTACTTATAAATGAAAAGCTTTGGCAAACTTTTTATTAGAATACTTAGATTACACCGAAAAATTCTGTAATTTTTTAAATCATTTTAGTTAAAATTACTTTTAGATTCAAGTTTTTTTTAAAA
>JAPMOQ010008802.1:284986-311837 GCA_026543055.1 Argiope trifasciata | reverse complement strand
TGTTTCAAAACAACTTAATTAGAAGATTTTGTAAATGCCACTGGTACATGCCTAACACTAATATGTATAAAGCCCTTAAATTCCCCCCCTCCCTTAAAGAGTTCATTAAAAAATTGGCCAAAAGCTTCTTTCATAATCTTGATATGCATGAAAATGAAGCAATCCTAAATATAACTAAATACACTCCAGATCCTAAAATTAGAAGACCCCGCAATATTCTGCTATAACTACACCCAATTTAATAGATAACCTTGTAAAATTAATTGCTCATCTTTAATAAATCACAGCATATTTTCACTCCACGTTGTACTTTCTCATTACATCCTGACTGCTAACTGAGTCCTCTACTACCTTCCTTGTGAGTAGCTACTCTCTGATTGGCTACACGAAGAAGCACTTTCGATCCGGTACCTGGACTGTTTTCAGAACTCTCGCTGAACTTTTTCCTCTCTCAGATCCATCTACAACGCGACCACAGATGATCTCCTCTGATTGGCCCTCAGGAGTTGGCCACAGAATCCCGACCTCACGATTGGACGACGCTTTCCCCTCCACCTCCGATCACGACTGACCTGCAGTTCTCTCTCCTTGGCCTGTTTTTCTCAACATCAGACGACATCGTAGCTGGTCACGGCATGCACTGAAAGCCAGGCCATCATCTATTCTCTTCAGTAACGGAGATCAAGCCCCATACTTGTCGGGCTAGGCGCTCCGTGAAACACGTCGTTACCGTTACAGTTACCACCTTTACGCTTACAAAACCTCTTTTTACAGGAGGAGCGTGGCGCATTCCTACATCTCACAGATAGAACAGCGGAAGAACAACAATGCCCGAGCTGGGACTCGAACAAAGGGCGCCCAGATGACGGAAAAGAAATGATTAATCTAATTAAACTGATTTAGATTTGTTTTTCTTAATGCACTCGTCGCTTAACCGGCTGGAATAACCGGAAATACCAATGTAAAGGATCCAAAACATGTTAAAAATTTGTATAAAAAATTAGTTTTAAATACGAAAATGTTTGCCACAGAAAAACACAAAATGTCAATAAGAGTTTTAACTGTGTTTTGCGGAAATTTGTACCTAAACATAACTTTGTAGAGATCTGAATCCACAGGTTAGGTGTATTTATGTCTGCAATACATTTTAACGAAAGTTTTATAGGATTACTGAACATCCTTAAGGTTGTTGGAGTGTGTCCTAGTGCGAATTCAGTTAGAACAATTTGATGAGCTCGAACAAAGACAGAATAAATGAATTTAGGCAGCATTCACTGCCAAATGAAAAAAAAAATGTCAGAAAAATATTTAAATGATTGAAAAAGGAAAATTATTCAGAAATTAGAAGCAAGAAGTCATAAGCTATAAATGGGATGAATTTAACTTTGTACTCTCATAATTTATTTTTAAAACAATTTACTGTATACTTTAAATGCATTTTTTCTCAAAACTGATTTCTACTCATTTCTTTCTCACTTCAAATCAAATAGCTCAAAATATAATTATCATATTACTACGAAATTTGACAGACTTTGTCTTCATACTATTATCTAAGAAATGAACTAAAAGAATTTAGATCGAGTGAACAGTTTTTAATTTACAGCCTATTGTTTGAATAATAATGTCATAAATTTGCTAAAAATGCAGTGATAAATCTTCAACTGGTTGCAAAATTTTTATTTATTATTAAACCATACGATTGTAGTTCTTTTCATGTAGTTCATACGATTGAAGTTCATTTTCAGACAAAACTATGCAATTTATTTTGGTATAAGTTTTGTTAGGATGAGAATTATAATTTTTGGTGTAGCTAATTTGAAGTTTTATAAGAATTTGCTTAAATGTATGCCATTAAATGCAAATTTTCAAAAAGTGTTAATGTTTATTTTAAATACTCACATCCTTTTACTAATTTAGAATAGTCATAAACCCAGAAATATGATTAAAGTATGTCTGCTCGATGGTTTTCTCAAAAAGTCCTTCGAACATGTTCGGATACTTTAATCTTTAAAATAAATATAACAGAATTGCAATCTTTAAAATAAATTAAAGGAATCCTTACGAGATTTTAGCAGAAAGTTACGAAATGCTTTTTTAAAAAGCAGTCCGAATTAAATTAATTTTTGTTTTTAAATTCTTATCATTAGTTCACACTCTCCCTCTATATATTTATTTATCTAATTTTCAATCATTCATATAATAGTTTTTATTCATCCACTCCAGTTCAAATATATTTTTAAAACTTTTAGCGGATGACAATCGATATTAATACAGTTCCCCCCCCCCCCAAATCTTTATACTATAATACGAGGAATGGTTGCCAAGTCGAAAATCGCCCCAGAATTAATAAACTCCGGTAAACTTGGGGGTCTGGGGTTTTTGGCCACGAGGAATCGATTGGCGCCGGTTTTGAAGCGCTACGGTCGAGCAGTTCGGAGTTACAGATAGGATATTTTCAAACTTTATTAGTTTGCCATAATGGCTAATAGGTTTCAAGCGGTAACGTGCTGCCATCTATAGCCAATATGGCGAACTAATAAAGTTTCCAGAAGATGATCCGGAACTCAAGGAACTGATCTCGAAATGGATGATCCATAACCCGTGTGGTGATATGAACCCAAGCGCTCCGTGCATGGTCAGCAAACATGGAAGAGACCAGTGCAGATGGGGATTTCCAATGGAACATCAAGACATGACATCGCTGGTGGACGATGAAAAGCCGAGGTTTAACCGGTTATCTTTTCACCAATGGTTTCACAAATTTTCTTATGGCATGTATTGTTTTGATAAATCACAATTGAAAATTTAAATCTTCGAGTTAGCTTCGATACTTGTTTTCTCCGAGCGGAGCTCGGTCACCCGCTGGTATTACTTTAATTTAATTAATCTTTAATACTTTAAAAAAAAGTTTTAAAAGCAAAGTTACAGTTAAACAAAGTTTTAGCAGCTTGTAATGAAAAGAGCAGTAGCTCAATCGGTAAAATACAAAGATTTCGGTATTTATCACGTGAACGGGAAGAATAGGAATTCAATTTTTGCGAAAATGAGAAATTTGATAACTATTTAATAAAATAGTTGTTGACTAATTTCTTTGTTGACTAAGTATGAATTGATTTTTTTTTTAATTTTTTATAACTCGTTTAAAATTTTCAATCCCATATTTTGTATTTAATTCTAAACATTCGACGAAGTTTAAAAATTGCAGCAAGAAAGATTTGACATGGAATAAAATAGGTATTTTTAAATTATAGTTAAGTTAAATTATGAATACACTGTATTATTACTATTCATCATCATTAATTGACAAATGCCATTAGCTTCAGTGACTTTAATATGTAAATAAACTGTCGAAAATCTTCCAAGAAATCTTCAGCCAAAGAGAATGATCTTAAAATGCTCAACTCCTTGGCCTTTACTTAATTATACAGTTAGATGCATCCTATTTGGGATATATTTAATAAATTTTCAAAATTTAATCATTCAAATGATTTGCGTTTTAAAATTACATAACTGCGAAATCAAAAATTCAACAAGTCGATGTCAGATACACCATTCTAGGGGAAGTAATTCAATTAAAAATGGAAATGCAATTTGCAGAAAGAGCCAGTTGCCTCAAGCTATATAAATAAAAATGAATGCCTGTATGTCTCTTAAGGTGGGTTCACACGAGGCTTTTTATTGTCCGCAAAAATTGTCTCTCTGCTGTTGTCCCGGCATTGTCCCCGTGTGAACACTTGAGACAACGCGGGCAACGTTTGTCCCAACGGGACAATCATTTGCCATTGTCCCATTGTGTTCACGTGACTTTCCAAAAGTAGGCGTGATCTTCTATTGCGGACAATAATAAGCCTCGTTGAACCCACCTTTATGCCTTCTTAAACCATTCATCCGTTTGTGATGAAACTTGGTCAGCTTATTGTTTACATATACGGGATGGTTATAGGAACAATACAATTATCTACGTTTTTTTAAACCTAATCTCAACCGCATCTATTTACCAGGGATTAATCTCCAAATAACTCGCCGAGGGACAATAGATTCGGTAGGAATGCTAAATCCAAGTTAAAAGTTAATATTTTGCATCTATAGTAAGCAAATGTCATGCAGGTCATTCTCGGAGGTAACAACTGCATTAGATTATGCGAGAAAGTTTTGGGGAGACCAACCCTGGGGTTTTATATTTTAATTAAATGTTACCGTTTTTCGCATTAACCACCAAAATAATTTTGTGCCATCTTAATTTTCAAAAATTAACTTTCCAACTATATTAGCGATTTAATATTTTAAAATTGATTACACATAGAAAAATTTATAAGAATATTTAATCACATTTTTTAACCCTTTGCACTCGAGGGCTCCGGAGCGGAGCCATTTAAATCGGTCTTCGAACTCGAGGGCTCCGCTACGGAGACAATGCAAATAATTCAGTTTTTAAACAATGATAGAAGTTCTTTCTTTAAAAACTGAAAAATTACTTGCATTGTCTCCGTAGCGGAGCCCTCAAGTTCGAAGATCAATTTTAAATGGCTCCGCTCCGGAGCCCTCGAGTGCAAAGGGTTAAAGTTAAATTTGAGAATTCTGAGTGAATAACAAGATACAACAAATAGTTCCTTTCATTATCATTCTTAAAGAACACTTTTCATTATAATTCTAAAAGGATACGCAAGTTTATATAAAACGGGATATTTGTGTATTCGTATTTTATATACTGTCCATCCCATTTTGATTAAGCATTTCCAAATTGATTGCACTTCATATTTTTTTTCGGCTTTATATATTCTATACGAATTTTCGGAGATTCCAGGGGCCCCAACATAGGCCAAGACAATGATTATCTTAAATAATCTAGTAGGGAAGTGATCAAACAAACTTCCATTTTCAGTTACCTAATCAGCGTGGCAAAAAAGTAATCGTCTGAAGTCAATCAAGTTCCAGTGCTGGGTACTAAGAAAGAACATTTATACCAAGAAAAAACAATTTAAGAAATTTTATTCCAATCAAAAAAGTACAGTGATTAAAAGTATTAAAACATTTGCAGACAAGATTGGCAAGTCAAAACATTCGACAGTCGAATGATGTCAGAACAATATCAGAAATTAAATTTAAAAAAGTCTTTAAAATGTTCAATACCTGTAGATGTAAAAAGACATCACTTTTTTCCTGGTTTCTCTTTGTCTTTAGATGACCTACTATGCTTTGGAATGGCGCCTTGACTCTCTGTCGAAGTTGTTTCAGTACCTAGACTCATCCGTCCAAGTTCTTCCTCCAAGCCCAGTTCTGAAGAGTCCTTGTCACTCTGCTGGGGTCGGGCAGTTTCTTGCTCCGAATCTTTCTTCGACTGTGTCGCTTGTCCCTTGCCAGACTTTTTCCCGGCATTTCCGCTTTCAGACCTGGCATGCGATTTCGATGGCTCGTCAGACGATTTCCGTTCTTCAGGCTGTGTCATCGTTCCTGTCGTGTGCCTTCTGCGCGACGTCTGTCCACCGACAGCACCACTTCCAGAACTTGTTGGCACGGTCTGCGGATTCGGGGGTCTGGAGGGATTGTCAAAAACAATTGTCGTTGCATCTTTCAAGTGCTCTGGATACTTTTCGGACTCTTCAGCCTTGATTTGAGAGTAGAAATTCATCGGCAAATATCCCAACTCTTCCACCAATGCCTTGACATTTGGATCATTTTGACACCGACGTTTTGTGACGTAGTTGATTCTTCGTTTCCTGATCCGTTGATACATGAGCTCCGAAACGTCGTCCCGAGATCCGTACGGAACGGCGTATTTCTTGGTGAAATCCGTCAAGAATTTCGTATACTGCTGCAAGTGTGCAAATCTATCAAACAATCCCTCAAGTGCAGCCGTGTAGTCTGGATATTCCCTCAATAGAAAGAATATAGCTCCGCCAATGCCGCCAAATACGCCAATGATGTCGTATGGCAATTGTTGAGTAAGGAAGAACAGAGAGATCTCGTTGCACAAGGCAAGCATCGTCTCCACGTCGGATTGAGTACTCTTTCCGCGACCAAAAACGCTAACTTTCACGATGTGAGAGATGAACAGCGGAATATTGCAGCCGACGAGTCCAGCGCTTTTGTGTCTCGATATGAACATCTGTCTCCAGGAGTCCCTATTAACCAAAGCGATTCTCAAGGCAGACACAGCGGCGATCTGCACGAAATCGGGGCGCTTGTATACAACCGGTTCAATATTGGTAACGACTCTATGCGCAATGGGACATCCACATATATCGAGGGTGTACATAAGCACATCGTAAACAAATCTTGAAGCAAACTTCGCGTCTTGGATACCTACATCACCCGGTGCTCTCTCGAAAGTAGCCATTCTGTCGGATAACGTTTCAGAATGATTGGGATTGACTTTTTCGGCACTAAATACGTTCTTCATTTGAATTCAGATGGATTTTGCATAATGTTCAATTCACTTCTCTTCCTTCTGGCTCGCGGACTGTGTTTGAATTAAAACTCTTTGGGCAGCGGTGGCCTGGCGGTAAGGTCTAGGCTTCGGATCTGTAGGATTTCAGGTTCGAGACTCGATTCCACCGAAGAACCGTCGTGTAAAGTGTCTCTTGCCCGTTAAATCTGTCAGGCTAAATTTCCTCCCGCTGTTGTGGTGTGAAGAAGGGGATGCCAGCGCAGGTGTCGTCCTAGTAATCTGACCGCGTTTCAAAATGACGAGGTCCGTGCCCAAAATAGCCCTGTTGATGTTTCCAATGGCACTTGTCATCGACAAACTTGCTGATCGCTGTCAGTGATTTTAATCCTAAATTAGCGTCCCTTGTTTTTTAGTAGTGCCAACTAGGGTAAGAGTGTAGCTACTTCATACTTCACATTCGCTTGCACAACCCCTTTTTACAGAGGGGCACATTCCCACTACTCACAGAGAGAACATAGAATAAAAATCATGCCGGAATCGGGACTTGAACAATGGACATCCAAAACTCTAGCACGCCGGCAAAATAGCTCTAGCGTTGCTTTACAATGGGAGGTTAAAATAACTAAACTAAACTAAACGAATTAAAACTCATTCTAGAAAAAATAATTTTTTAAAAAGTCTCGGAGTTCTAAAACCATAGGGTATATTTGAAATATATTGCTTCCATCGTAATCCAATTATTTATGAATTTTGTATTAAATTTTAATAGATGTACTAAGAAATCAGTCCCCTGAAAAGAGTCCAGGATATACAATCATGAGCATGGATTCTTATTCAAAAATCAATTTTTTTTTTTTTGTTTTTTCTTTAGTGGTGTCTTCCTCTTATTATCATGATCATAAATATAAGATCTGTTCCAAAATAATTATCATGTAGTTTCAAAAAGGGGAAATTAATCTAAATCTAAATCTTTTTTACATAAATTCTAATTTAAGAATGCTGGAAAAAGCTGTACAAAAGTAAGCTTATACCAATTGTTTGAGGGCCGCTGTGGCCTAGTGGTAAGGTCTCGGCTTCGGAACCGGAGGGTTTCAGGTTCGAGACTCGATTCCACCGAAGAACCGTCGTGTGTGTGGGTCTCTTGTACGTTAAATCCGTAGAGGCCAAACGTCCTCCCCTAGTGTGGGGAGGGGGTACCAGCTCAGGTGTCATCCTCGTCATCTGACCATGGTTCAAAGAGACGAGGTCCGTCCCAAAATAGTCCTAGTGCTGCTTTGCAACGCGACGTTAAAAAAAGCCAATTGTTTACCGAGTGGTCAATAACAAAATATCTCATTCTTAGCCCATTTTATCAAAATGTATTTAATTTTCGAATGAGTTATTGCACATTTTTGTCTTATTTGCGCCAATGATATGAGTGAATGTAAGAGTACGTGCGCTCTACTGAGAGGTACGATATTTGCCAGAAGTATTTAAAAAAATGGGAACGTTAAAGGGATTCTTCAAAATTAAAAACACACAATCATTTTTATGACTACATAAAGCTTAAACTCGCAAAGGGTCGTAATTTTATTGCCACAGTCCCAAACATGAGAGTTTTGTGCTTCGTAATGCACCAAAGAAAATCAAATATACGTTTTGAGCGTATTTTTCATCCCATCTGTTGGAATAAAAATTTGATAAGGACTGCATTTGTGATAAAAAATATTGAATGAAATTGTGTTTAAGTTTCGATTGATTATGTCAAAGCTCTGTTTTACACAAAACTTTGGGTATTTTAGAATGGATTTCGTAATTTTGAGCAGCCATCCAATGAGAAGGCGACATTTAAGCCGGTTACGCCAATTGTTTTCTTCTACCTGAGTAGTACGCATGTATTGCGCAATATTTTGATATGAAACAATACTCGCAATATTATATAATATTGTTTAATCTGCATAAATAAAAATGAATGTCTGTATGTCCCTTGACTTCCTAAACCGCTCATCCAATTACGACGAAACTTGGGCAGCTTATTGCTTACACCTACGGGATGGTTATAGAACAATTATCCTAAATTTTTTTAAAAAATCGGATCTTAACCGCATCTATTTACCAAGGATTAATCATAAAAAAACTCGGCGAAAACACACAATAGATTTAGTAGAAATATTATATCCAAGTTAAATATTTTGTAGCTATTGTACGCAAATGCCATGCAAATCATACACAGAGGTAGCAACTTTATGACATATTGCGAGAAAGTCTTGTAGAGACCAATCTTGGTGTTTTCTTTAATTTTAATAAAAAATTTTGCGTATTTCGCAGTAACTTCCAAAAATATTATAATGCAAATAATTTTGCACCATCTTAATCTTCAAAAATTATCTTTTCAACTATATTTACGATTATGTGGCATTAATATATTTTCCATGTTTAATCAATTTTAAAAGAAAATATTTTAATCCCGTTTCCCGAAATTAAACTGCAGAATTCAGAACGAATATGAAACGAGTCACGAGATACAATAACTAGTTTCTTTCACTACCACTCCGAAAGAACAACCAGTTTTCCATTTCTAAAAGAATACACAAATCT
Source organism: Argiope trifasciata (assembly GCA_026543055.1). Classification (NCBI taxonomy): domain Eukaryota; kingdom Metazoa; phylum Arthropoda; class Arachnida; order Araneae; family Araneidae; genus Argiope; species Argiope trifasciata. The sequence continues at coordinate 302,872 of JAPMOQ010008802.1, read as the reverse complement.
AATACATAAAAATGAAGATATGTCCGTTCGTGTTTTATGTACTGTCGTACCGTTCTTCCTATTTCGGTAAAACATTGCCAACTTATTGATAGATTGCACTTAATATTTGTTTTCGGCGGCAGCAACGCGCCGGATGCCAGCTAGTGACATAAAATGCAAATAGCCACAAGAGTAAGCTTTTTTTACCCCCTTCCTTCGATTTGACTTTGAAAAATTGAGTAGAGAGCTTCGTCTCCATGACACTCCCTTAACCTGGCGTCCAAAGCATCTATAGTTCTGTCATATTACTGAGAGAGTGACTGCATCTGTACCAATCCATCCCATGACAGATCTCTAGATATGTTATCACTTCACTGCTACTACCCTCGCCTAATATCAGGACCACCTATCTAATGAGATGACCCCCCCCCTTCTTCGCCATCTTTTAACTGTTGTACAGAAAGTGTCATCTAATAACGTAGATGGTTTTGTCCTAGAAAAAAACGCAATCTACGAGTTATCCCGCAGTTGGCAGGCAACGTGTTAAGTTTGAATTCTGCAGTGACGCTTAACCCTAGTAGCACACAAGTATTGCAATCAATCAATAAATCCTTGCATAATTGCCAATTTGTTATCATTAAGTACACTAAACCGGAAACACATGAACGTCTTTAGTAATTGCTTCTAAATAAAAATTTTAGGAGTGGTTGAGCTAGCATGAAGCATTCTTCAAAGCGAACTTGTACTTGTACACGGTAACAGAACATATCAACAATCGAAGGACTCTACAAAAAAAATTCGATTTAGGCAAATGTCCACTTCAAAAGGTAGTCTCAAATCGGTTAATACACCTACCCCATAGTGGGTGAAGTGAGCAGGTCGAAAAGTTATTTTCATGCCAAAAGTTAAAGATGATAAAATTTAGAGGAAAGGTGTGCAATAATATGTGCTAGAACTTTTTTGTGTCGTAGACCCCTTGCCATGTTTTTCCGTATTGAATAGACCCCTACTTACCTGATATTGATTTCCTGTAAATTTTTAACTGTAGTGAAGTTTACTGTTAAAAACTTAAAGTAAAAACACATGTTAATTTATACATTTATTAATTGAATTTAAATTTATACTACTCAAAATAAAATTTCGTATCTGGTATGTAAAATCTATGTAACATGAAATAAACATAAAATAAACTAACATAAGCAAAAAGCCAATATTTAGATTCGGACATGGCATCAGTCATCTATGGGCAAAATAAAATTATTTAAATAAGCTTACAGCTTACGCAATTTTATAAACATATTAAAAAAATTTTTACTTCATAGGTACTTTTATGAATAATGTAAATGTTTTGATATTATAAGATAGCATGATGTGAGTAAATAGGTACTATCAGTGTATGTGTTGAGATTTACTATCGTGGATCCCCATTTTCATTTCATGGACCCCCAAATTTTTTTCCGCTGACGTAGACCCCTTGCAGGTTGTCATAGGCCCCTAGGGGTCGATATAGACCACTTTGGGAATCACTGTGATAGACAAACAAAGTAAAAATATTAACAATAAAACTTAAAAAATTGCTTTATTTTTAAATTCAGAATTAAAAAGACATTAAGAAAAACATTTGTAAGATTTATCAGAAGAGAATCTTATTTGGGCACAAAGCGCATTTACATATGTCGGAGTCTCGTTAAAATGTCTTTGCCATGAAGATATTCTCACCGACGGGTTGGCTTGCTGGATTGTCTTCGCTTTGTCTCATCCCGTTTTACTCGGAATGCTTCTTCGTTGCCAAGACTCAACCATTGAAGTCTGTCCTCTACTCCTGTCGCTCCTGCGCAAGCTGAAGAAGTACCATGCGGGGGTACAGGAGGTGGCTCAGGAGAATCGCGATCACCTGGTAGAACAGTACCCCGTTCTAAAATCCCATTCAAAAACGACATCGCCTCTCCAACAGCTTCTGGGGGCGGATCGTACAAATCGTGGGGCACGAATCCCAGACGATCCACAATATGATTCTGCACCTCATCTGCAAGGCTCGCCCTTCTTTCGTCGTCGAAATTTTCCATCGCTTCAGAAAATTTCCCGAATTCTACAGAAACGTCGTCCCTCTTCCCGTAAGGAGTGGCGACGTCCCGAACGAAGTAGATGACCAAACTGAGGTAACCATGGACGTCAGGGTGCTCGACATACAATGCCGCTAGCAATTCATCCGGGTCCTTGTTCAGTGCAATTTTTTCGTGGAAATAGCTGCTCCATTTGTTCAGCAGTTTCTCGAAGCTCACCTCAACGCCACTGGAGTTCAAGAATAAGAGAAATTCGGAATAAAGAGCAAGAGACGTCATTATTCTGTCCGAATCCTCCTCGTCAGATCCGAATTCGGGTAAGACATCCATGATCGTCGATAAGTACTTCTTTATTTTCTCCATGTTTCCCAGTCCCGAGCTTTTTAACCTGGATTCGAACATGCGTCTCCATTTGTCTCTCGAATTTAACGCAAGAGCCGTCACCACCGCGTGGGCTGTGGCCACAAAATCGGGATGGCCGTAATCATTCTCCTTCCCTTCCTTGATTTGCAGTTTGGCGTTAGGGAAACCACCCGCACGGAGGGTAAAAGATAGCACGTCATAAGCAAATCTTTCAGCGTTTAATTTGCGTTTGGAGCTCTTTCGACTCTTTGAACCCTTAGCACTTCCTTTTTCCGCCATGTTACAAGGCTTCGTCTTAGATTGAGTGTATCTAGCATGGTATTAAATATGTTCTTGCTTGAACTCTCCCAAAGGAATTGATTAACAGCTTAACCGAGTGAAAAGGCGATTTTCCCCCGTTTGGCAGGCAGTTTTGATGCAATGTCCCTCTAGAGCTAGACGGTCTTGTGTGTCGATTTGAACGGTCTTGTAAATGGGGTAAATTTCACCTTTACACAAAAGCTTGTCTTGAGTACAGCGGTGAACAAAGGGCTGGGTATTTCTTGGACATATATTCTTCCAAGATATTACAAATCATTAATCCAGAGATATTCTTAGAATGGCAAGGTTCCGAAAAAGAGCCTGAGACAAAGGTATATTGGGTTCTAAACCCACTTATAGCGAAGAACATACAGATTTATTGCAGTTTATATATGGCAGTGAAAACCAACACATTATAATTAAGGCACAGAAGTTTGAAAAGGATACTGATCATTATTCACAACAATGAGGTCCATCCTTCTGTCCGCATTAAATATATCAAGGACGGGAGTTATTTGATAAATTATTATTTTATTTTATATTGTCGCATTGAAACAAAACATTGCCGAGTCTGCATAGCTGAATGGTTATGGCGCTGGACTCATAGTCAGGAGATCATGTGTTCGAATCCCAGTAGAAGTAATTTGTTTCAATATTTTTCCTTGATTTCGTGTTCCAGAAAATTCTGGACCTTTCTTTAATTTATCAGATAAGTATTCTGGATATTTTTCTACTTGTATAAAAACTGAAGTTCTCTCAGTCACAGTGTTCTTAGTTCAGAGTTGAGCTAATAAATTGATTTAACTTTACTTCCTGTGTCTTCTTGAGTTCTATCTACGTGACAATATAAATAAAAATAAACGTTTGTCTGTATGTCTAATACCTTTCCAAACGGTTCATCCTATTGCGATGAAACTGGATCAGCTTTTTGTTTATATCTACGTGATGGTTATGGGCATTGTACAATTATCTAAAATTTTAAAAAAGAGTTTCAACTGCATCTATTTACCAAGGATTAGTCTTCAAACAGCACGCTGAGGAGACACAATAGATACAGTAGAAATGCTAAATCCAAGTTAAAGGTTAATATTGTATAACTATTGAACGCATATCCGTGTTGGCTAATGGCAGTTGGGGCACGTTAAATACGTCGAGACTGCTAAGTCCTCCAAGTTCCAATTACAAAACGATACCTCTGGGGGTACTGAATCAGGGATGAGTCGGTCTCTGATTTGGATCTAAATTCTGACTTGCGGATGGATGGATGAGTTCGACCGCCCCTAAAAAGGGTTGTGTCGTGTGTGCGAGCTACAAGTCAGACTTCTGCCCTCTGGGTGCTCAGGGATCTTTACCCTCAGAGGCTACTGCACCCCCTTTCCGTGAAAACACGGACACGACAAAAAAAAAATTGAACGCATATGTCATTCTCAGAAGTACCAGCTTTATTACAAATTATGCGAGAAAATTTTGGGTAAACCAACACTGAGCGATTTTTAAATTTTAATTAAATGTTAGCCTTTTTCGTAGTAACCGCCAAAAATATTATAGTACATATAATTTTGCACTATCTTAATGTCCAAAAGATTTTCTTTTCAACTATATTAACGATTTTATAGTATAAATATAATTTATATGTATAACTGCAAATAATATGTAGTCAAAGTTTTGTCGGAATCGGATGAGCGCTACGGCAGCGCTTAAGAGATACAGAGACAAACATTCATTTTTATTTACATAAGAAGATATATTCTCTTTCAGTCGTCATCAGAAATGACTGTTTATTCTATCCTGCTCAAAGTACTTCTCTTTAAAAATTCTTAAAATTCTGACTCTGAGACAATCCTTAAACTTTTAGCTGCAGGCATCTATAACCCCTTGCTTTGCCCTCTTGTCGCTGCGCCACTGCGTAAATAACTAACCATCTAAATAACCAGGGGGGGGTGTCTCCGTAATGTTTCGAATAATTTTAACTAAAGGTTTTACTCTCTTCCCCTTTACATAAAGTTATGTACCATGGATAAGGCTTTGAATGCGATGCATGGCTTTCGCGAACGATAATTGCGAAATATTGATGTTAGGCGGGAATTTAAGATTTTTTGAGTCGCGTGAATATGCGTCTTTCCAGTAGATTGCAACCAAAATTAGACTTGGGAAATATAGTTGTAATCAGATCATACAATTTGTCAAAAAAAAAAAGTATTGGATCATTCTGCAAGTTTATAAACTTTCATCATAATATTTCACTTAAATGTACAAATAAAACCATAACAAAGATATAAATATTATTTTGATTTATACAAATCATAATCATGCAAACAAATTTCTCATATTAATGCAATCATGGCTATAATTGAAACTAAATTAAATATTTAAAAAAATAAAAATAAAAAAACGTTCTCAAAAATGTTTTGGTACACTTTCCAATAAATAAAGAAAAAAAAATAATGCAAACTTAAAAATTAATATCTTGATGGGCTGCCTTGGTTTTTTTATGACCTCTCAAAGTCGATTTGGCATGGGTTGAATCAGTTTTTTGCAAAATAATCCATCGATTTTGGCCCTAACTTCGGCCAAATGTTTTCTTAATTACTGCTTGTTTGAAAATTGGTGATCCTGCATTTTTTGCTGCAAATAATCCTACACATGCACATTGAGATTAAAGTCTGGACTTTGTACAGGAATTTTAATAACATTAGGACAGTGGTAGGGGACCCATTACGTGCCAATATCAATGATAGATTCCTCTATGATTCAGGTCATTACTTTGATGCAATTTAAAACGTCTTGAAATTTTCATCTTGCTCGCACTTTGCTTTGAATTTCATTAGAGAATGTAAAGAAAGACATTTTTATTCATTGCACAGCCAATAAAATATGTTTCCGACACCATTGTTTGCCATACAACCCCAGATAAATTTAATTGCCTCTCTATATTTGTCAGTAGGCTGAAAACTTTTGATCTGTACTCATGTACTTAATTTCCCCAAAACTTTTTTCTTGCTCTCCTATCAGGTTCAGTTTAGTTATAGTAACATCCCGTTGTAAAGTAACACTTCTCCTATCAGGAAATGTTATATTTGCTTCCATTAACAAAAATTACATTTGTAGTGGAAGCTTTAGTGTGAGTATTTTCGTAGTGGAAGCTTTATAAGCTAGATAATATCCTCTAGATTTGAGTGGTCACTTTCAGTCTTGAGGTTATGTTATCTGGCTACCAACCATAAGGTCCCGAATTCAATCCCAGCTATCGTCAGTTGCAACTGGCTTATTGGTCGACCATTCGAGATCGGATTTTACCAAACTAAAAACTTCATAACTAAAAGTCTGGTGCACATTAAATCTACTGGAATCAAATAATCTACAGTTGGTTTGGTTTAGAAAGGCGAATGTCAACCCAGGTGTTCTGGTTGACTGAATATTACTTAAAATCATGACACCCATCCCAAGATGTTGTTCCTGTATCTTCCAAATAGGGCATTGGTTTAATACCTCAACCTTTTTTTACTTTCTTGTACGTAGTATAAATAAATACGTAGTATAAATAAAGGACAAGAAAATTGGTAAAAGAAAATTTGTACGAATTTTTATATTTTTGTTATTTCGAATTATTCAATTTTCATCCTCGAGTTTGAAAATCGCATTTTTTTTTAAAATGTCCGCCTGTCTGTGATAAAAAGAACTCTGAACGATTTTGTGACAAAAGCAACTCGACATGATTGGCATGTCTTCACAATGCAAATAGTTAAAGGAAAGGAAACGGAATTATAGTGTTTATAGGATTACATATCACCAATAAATTGCGTTGAGCACAATTCATGATGAAAGATATCATTGAAATTGCTATATAAAGCATACTTTTTTTTTCTTTCAAATTTTAATAATTGAAAAAGATATTCGTAAGCATATTTTCCAGCAATACTTATCATTGTTTAATTGTGTTTTTATTCACACGAATTGAGATGACAAAAGCACATTTTCATCAATTTAAAGTATTAAAATGTTTCTCAATAATACTTATTTTATTTCCATGGAAATTTTACTCCAATGTTAATATTTTTACTAAATTTTCTTTTAATTATATTTGGTAATCTTACTTACATTTTGTGTGTGTGTATGTTCACATTAACGCTTCTTTATAATTGAAGATAAATTTTTAATTTTGGATTGCAAATTAAAATCTTTTTTCAATTTTTAGTTGCCCTTTGATGTAAGCATCTTTATTACTTACATACGATCTACTTGTGAATTTACCAAAATTCAGCATCTCTCATCCATTGAACGATGGTTAAACAACAATTTTATGAACAAATTCATTTCCAGTCATTTGTTTCATGATGCACCCATAGACTGCATGATAAGAGAAATACTTTGAAATTATTTTTAAATATTTCACCTTTTCAATAAATGCAATTTTTTGTACTTTCGTTAAAACTGTATAAAAACATAATCCTTCATTGTGAATAGTACTTTTTAATGTGTAATTGATGAACTACAGAATGTACGAAGGCAATCCCCCCAAAAAAGGTCTCCTATATTTTTAGATATACAAAGAGCCGTTTATTTTCTATAATTGCTACATCACTTTAAAGATTGAAGAATGCTTTATTTTTCAACATAATCGCCATTTCGGTCGATGCATTTTTTTAAACGCTGTGACAAGTTTTACAATGCCCATGTCATACCAGCTTGCCGCCATGCCCTTCAGGAAGCGTTGAACCTCATCATCGGAGCAGAACCGCCCTCCAGACAAATGTTTCTTCAACTTAGGGAACAGGTGGAAATCGCTGAGTGCCAAGTCCGGACCGTAGGGTGTGTGTGTGATGACGTTCCAACCAAAAGGAGATCGACGGTTTGACGGGCGACGTGAGGACTGGCGTTGCACAGGAGAATGCTTACATCCTTGCTCAACATCTCTCTTCCCCGGTTCTGAATTGCCCTTCTGAGTTTCTTCAGTGTTTCACAGTACCTGTAAGCGTTGACTGTTGTCCCAGCAGGCAGAAAGTCGACCGACAGTACTCTCTTCCTGTCTCTACACCACTTGCGAGCGTTTTTGACATCCATGCACGACTTTCCATACATTTCTGTCAATAGGCGGTGAATTTCAACCGGTTTAACGCCTTTTGAGTTCAAAAATCGAATAACTGCGCGAAATTCGCACTTGGCGGTAACGTTTATCGGGAGCTCCATTTCGAATGGCAGCCAAGCCAAGAGTGAGCATCCGAGAGAAGCGCCTGCGTACTTATGTGGTAGCGGAGAAGGCACCACTCACAACAGTGTTACCAACAACCGTATTAAAATCTCTACGTCCCCAAAAAATAGGAGATCTTTTCTTTGGGATTGCCCTCGTATAAGCAATATATAAAAACGACGTGGTGATAAGATAACTTTCTCTGTTTGTCAGCATCTGCAGCTGAAACAAATGAACGAAATGAAACCATATTTCATATACAGACTGTGGAAGGCATGCCATGCATTTGTTGTGAAAAGGGAAGAGTAAACAACTTATTACCAGTTGGCTCTCCAGCATTGATTTGCCGGTGGTGGTAGTGGGTCTAATGTCACTTGTATCACGTTAAGGTGAAAATACGACTTTACTCGAACACACACGACACAGCCCTTTTGAGGGGGCGGTCAAACTCATCCATGTATCTGCAAGTCAGAATTGAGATCTAAACCAGAGACCGACTCATCCCTGATTCAGTACCCCCAGAGGTATGGGAACTTGGAGGACTTTGCAGTCACGGCATATTTAACGTGCGCCAACTGCCATTAGCCAACACGGCGGTCTTTGGCAGAGACGAGGACCTTTCGGTGACGAGACTGATGCCCTACCAAACAGGCTACCGCGGCCCTATTGATTAGTTCTAGACCGTTGTTCATGACTAACTATTGTGTGCTTAATATGGACCCTAATTTAATCACAGAGTACTTTACTGGTAACACTATTCTATGTTACAGAGAGTAATGTCCTAGCTGCTCTTAAGCAAACCTGCACACCTTGAAACAGAAAATAAGACAGGGTGTTATGAACATCGGAACTGACAGTTTACACGCAACGATGGAGAACATCATACATTGTTGCATATAGGAAAGGTCGGCATATTGAAAATGTGGCACAGCTTTCAGGGGACCTTAATATCCATGAATAAAAGACAATTTTTAATTAATTTCATAAATTCATAACTGTACTTCCACAGTGCCAGTTTTTCCAATATTGGCAACTTCCGGTACTCATTTTTTTTCCAGCCTTTCCATGCCTTTCGCAGTTCGCATATGAAATATGGTTTCATTTGTTTTAGGTTCAGATGCTACCAAACGGAGAAGATTATTTTATCACAACCCTGTAATATTCATTTATATTTAAATGTTAAAAATAAAATAACTCAGATAAAAGATTCAGAAGACCTTTGATCCTCCCTTCCCCCAACAGGCTTTCTTTTTTTTAGTCTTATGAATTTTGACTTAGCAAGAATTTCATTATGTAAACTATCAAGGAGAAATTGTCAAGTAAACCTTTTTCATTATGACATCATTCAAAAAAAATCTTCAAGATCATCAACTTGGCAACAATGATATGATTATCCAACTTGAAGTGATGAAATTTATTCAGCTGTATAAATACGATAATAGCAAAGAACACATTTGAAGCGAATAACAAGACAAGCTTTTAAGCTTAGTTGCTTTTATTGATCACAGATTAAATAAGCATTTGCAGCAACAGTTTGCTTTATTTTTCCAGTCGGCAAATTGGATTAGAATTAACCATATTCAGATTTACCTTGTGACCAACCAATTCACGAATATTATCAATCTTGTATTTTATCATAGTCGGCCTGAAATATAAAAAAATATTTCATTAATGTCTATGAAATACAAATAAATTAATCAACACAACTGTGAAACCATTCCACTTAAATATATTTCATGATTTTGTCTTCTAGATATAGATTTTTTTTTTCATTCCTATTGTATATACAGTATTTACATCAACTCATCAAAATTCTAAATTTAAAATAATAGGCAATGTTTTTATTCTTCTAATCTACATATAAGTAATAGCTGAACACAAGACTTTGATTATCTGTGCCTCTATTAATTTATATATCTTTCAGTCAAACAAGTTCTAAAAAATTTAACTGTAACTCTTATTATTTAAAGTTGCTACAATCATTTATTTTCAGTTTTATTAATAAAAATGGACCAGAATGTTTCATGTTGTTGGATTAGAGAATATAAACTTTTGAGAAAATCTTTAAAAAAATTATTTGGAAAATGTAAATTTATTATTCTATCAGTGAAAAGGGGGGGGAAGAAAGCTTATTGTTACTGTATACGTCAAAGTATTAATACATGATGATAATTACAATGATTTTTTAAAAAATCATTGATGATAAATTGATGATTTTTTAAAAAATCATTGATGATAAATTGATGATTTTTTAAAAAATCATTGATGATAAATTGATGATTTTTTAAAACTTTAATTAAATTTAGAAAACTTTGTTAAAAAAAGTTATGATTTAATCTTTATTAACTGCACTTTTGATTACCTTTGTGGATTACAGTTTGTTGAGAGTCAACTGAAATTCAGATAAGATAAAAACTTTCAAAGAAATTGATTAGTAACCAAAATTTCATCATTTAAATAAATTTCCACAATTGGAAAGATTTGTTCAATAAATTTTAACACCATTTAGTAAGAAAATGAACAATTTTAAAAAAACAAATGCTCTTTTAATTAGAGAACTTTTGTTGCAATGATCATCAACACACAACGTGATTAAAAACTCGTCATTCTGATTTCATGGAGAGATAAGGAAACCAATTTAACATAGGAAAGTTTGTCCATAAGTGTACTCTGCATGAACAAGTAATGCGAAAACAAGGAAACCGCACAGTTAAGTTTCTGACAATATTGGATTTAAATATTTTACAGTTCAAGGCAACACACTTTATGAAGTCCTAATAAACTGGTCAATTTAATTTCACATTAGATCACTTTTATTTTATTACCCTTGTTAAAATGCATTTGTTTTTTTTAATCTATTATGATTCCAGGTTGCCAAATATCCACAATAGTATTGCAGCAGATTTTTAAGATTTATATGCATATTTTTCTAATAAAATGAGCATAACGTACCATATGAGAATCTGAGCAATTATATTTGATAAAGTATTGATATTATTTTAAGATTTTATAATTCTGTATATTACCCTAATATTTATAAGAATTTATAATTTTTACAAGTTTATTTAAATACAAGGAAAATAAAGCTCATTAGTCATTGTAGTTCTTGTTTAGCTTAATTGCATTAGGCAGCTATCTAGTTGGCTATCTTTTGTTTTCTGCTATCTAATATATAACATTCTTTTGTTACATTTTCCATGAAATATCATTTATCAGTTTATAGTTAGTTAAGAAAAAGATAAGATCTATAAGAGTGATATACATACATACATGTACTCAGACAGAAAAAATCATTTCAAAAAATTTCAACTCAACCGTAACTGTTAATTTAAAACTAAACATTTTAAATTTATGATTCTTTGTATATTTTATTATATATTAAAAGATAATAAATTTCTGTTTTATTACATTAAAATACTGTGTCTATTATTATTCTCATCACAGCATCAATATAACTGAAATGATTGTACACAAGAGAGAAAAGCTCATTTCTATAAAAGTTGAAATCTTATCTCTACTTCCATAGTTTACAATTTAAATCTATGAAGGTGGGCCATTCCTGTAGATTTTCTCTTATTTTTTACTCAAACATTTGATTAATAGCAAAAAAAAAAAAAAAACAGAAAACAAATTTTTTTAGAAAGCAGGGATAGGGATTTTAAAATAAAACCATAATAATAATAAACAAAGAAATAAGAAAAATAATGGAGAAAAATGAGATAAATGTGGAGATTTCAGATAGAGTCCAATAGAGATATTAACATTTCGGCTGTAGTTTGAACTAATTTGAAACACAATAACAAATATTGTCATGCTCTTTTGATTTGAATCAAAATTTTGGGCAATCACTATAGACTTTTAAAATGTATGAATACCATATCATTAAAAGATGTTTTGTATCATAATTCCACATAGTCATCAAAATCTCATTAAAAAAGAATGGATGAATATTATGAAAAAAGAAAAAAAAAGTTCTACTGAAAAATATTTATAAACTAGAGGCATATTTGATACAACTACTATCCTTAATGAAAGTATATTTAGTCAAGAGAAAAAATTTCATATAACATGGTTTTTTAAAAACATTATTTTTAAAAATTGCTTCTAGGACAAGTCACAATTAAAGATTATTTAAAATTTGCTACAGAATAAATAAATAATAATAATTTACCTTTCTAGAGAAAGTCCCCATGCAATAACTGAAACATTATCTGGCAGTCCCATGGGTCGTAACATTTCAGGTCTGAACATGCCTGAATTGCCGATTTCCACCCACTTCTTTAATCCTTCGTGGTAGCTGAATATTTCCATACTGGGTTCAGTGTATGGATTATATGCAGGCTTGAAACGAAGTTTTTCAATACCTAAAAATAACAAATGGATATAATGTGTAGCAAATTAAATGACTTCTTTCTAACATAGCTCACAATTTTAAACAAAAAAAAAAGTCTTTAAGTATGAATTTTCATTAGAAACTACATAACATATTTGGAAAATTATTAAATTACCATAAGAAATTGAATTAATTTTAAATTTTTAAATAAATTGAAACAAAATAATAATATAACATTTATTAGAGAAAATGGTAAAATCCTATTTTAGCCCACCTCTGGCGACTTTTTCAAAATCTCGCTAATTTTTAAAAATCTTGCCAAATCGAAAGTACCAATAAGATTAAATAGTTTTCGAACGGAGTTTAAATCAACCAATGAGGTTCCGTAGGGTTGCCGCATTTCTCTTCAGATGTTGTCAGGGTTGCCATTTTGGAATCATTATCGCTGATTATTTGGCGAGATTTTGAAAAAGTCGCCAAAGGTGGGCTAAAATAAGATTGACCCGAGAAAATACTAGAGAAGCTAGATAAATAACAATTTTAAGAGTAATAAAGAACAGGTCTTGTTTGAGTATTAATAATTGCTCCACGTGATTCCCCTTCTCCATCCGTATAATAGTTCATTTTTCACCATTCAGTCTGAAGCCAGTTTGTGGCAATTGATTCACATCTGATAGTCACATACATGTAATATATGTGTATGTATCCCATCTAAATATTCTAAAGTTATGTATTCTATCTTCTTCATTAAGTTGTGTTCCAGAATCAATCTTAAGGCCTTACTTTGCATATAACAGAGAGCAAATTGAAAGTACACATAGGGAATGCTTAAGATGGTAGTGAAATGCACATCAGTACATGGATGCTGAACATTTTACCAAGAGAAGTTACATACAGCAATATTTACTCATTTGAACAAAACTAAAAAAGAAAATTATTTGCTAAAATTTTGCTTCCCTCAGTTGTTTAACCCTTTGACATGCACAATAATGAATTTCCTAAACTTTTTAAAACTATGCAATTAATTGACATGCTTAAGGTCTAAGGGAAGAGAAAATAACTTTAAAAAATTTATAGTGGATTGCACTACGCTGAGGGTTGTGGTTTCACTGGAGTACCACAGCACATCTACAACATATTTTTCATATGAATAATTCATACCATTAAATTCATTTTTATAACATAATTATTCAATTATTTATAGCGATACAAAAACATACAATATTATTGATGAAAACTTCTTATACAATCATACAACATGAAAAAAATTATAGAAGAAAAATATACAATTTTAAGAACAAATAATCCTTAAATAAAACTAACAATGGTTAATTATTTATGGGGCATTAAGAACTTTAAATATAATCAACACTATATTCAAATCATGAAGAAAAATAATGTTTACATAAACCATTTAAAAATTAATAAAATAATGCTATATTAGAAAATATAGTTAATATCACCATAATCTGGTTACTTACTTATACAGGAAAAACGTAACTGAAAAGTGTCATTTTCAATCATACTATTCATATAAACCTTACTCAAATGTAAATAAATTCCTCATCTACAGAGCACCTGGCAAAACCCCCATAAATTATCAGACACTGGACTAAGAGAGTCAGATCTGTTGAACTATTGCTTTTTAAGTGGTAGAGAATCTCATGCTATAGGTGTACGGTGGTCTCCAAAACCACCTAAAAAGATATCAAGTATGAAGAACTTATCTTTCACAATTTGATTTGAAAAAAATGTGTATATTGCAGACAGCTTTCATACAAGAATTTCATGTATGCATTTTGAATTCATTTGTTTTTTGCTTGCTGAAAAAAAAAAGTTGAAAGTCGTGAGAAAAAGCATTAAAAATAATGCATTTTTTTGTACATAAGAGTAATGTTAACTAGTGTGTTGACATCTACAGGCAATTATTAAAGTTAGAATATTATTTTAGAGCTATTGGTTTCGACCAGAAACCACTGCAGGTTTAGAAATAATTTTTAGAAAGTGGTGGTTTTGCTGTGAAACCACCACACGACAAAAGGTTAATCTGGCCATTTTTGTACAAGTTTTTTGAATAAATCTGGAATTAATTAATTTAATATAAAAGTAAATATATAAAGCATACATACCCAATTTACTGAAAAATTGATGTAATGTGCCAATTAAATCGCCAAGTGTTAGTCCATAGCCTGCAATGACACCTTCAATTTGATGAAATTCCGCAAGATGGGTAGCATCTAAAGTTTCGTTCCTGAAAACCTTGTCTATACTAAAATACTTTGAAGGAGTGAATTTTTCCTGGAAAGAAATATATTTCATCAATAAATAATAAAATCTACCATTTTTTTTAAAAAATAGGAGCAAACTCAATTTATTATAGACACATACATGCAATTTTAGTTTGTTTAATAGTGTACAGCTATAAATATGACTTATTTAAAATTACCAGAAGAGTTATATCAGTAATGGCAGTTCCAATATTTTGAGAATTACTGCATTACATTCAAATGAAAGATGGATGAATGAATTTTAACTATACCATCAAAATGTAATGATCAGTCACACTTAATAAAACTAGTAGATAGTCAAAATGTTTGAATTATGATTGCTCTTGACTTAAAAACACTGACAAGAGTTATTAAACAGGATAGTCTAAAAGAAACTTCTAATACGATGCATCCTGTCACTTTATGAAAAATTCAGATCTAATACTGCAAATAATATTTGAATCTAAGGTAATTTGACATAATTTTTAATATATAGTTCAAACAGAAACATTGTAATATTTAACATTAACATTATATTGTTAATGTTAACATTTAACATTAAATTAAATTAATGTTATTAAACACAATATAATACTATTTATTTTATTTTTTATAAGAATTATTTAAAAATTCAAACATCTTATAGAGTAACAGATGCATAAAATGTTATATATCTTTAAAAAATTATGTATTCCTAATATTTAGCCTGTTATTCATGTATGATGAAATATTTCAAAGCAAGAATAAATTAATAACAAGGTTAACACAAAAACATATTTTTAAATATCTAAGACTGCATTTCAATTTCAAAAAATCAAATAAATAAGTAAAATATACCCACATTCTTTGCTTTTAATAATAGCAAATGGATATCAATTAATAATAAACAGTCTAAATGAAAAAATTAGAGTTTAAATGTATATTACTTGCTGAGCAAGGGCATACAACATTCGTGCACTAACAGCAGTAGTGTGTGTTCTCAATAAATTTTTCTGTGCTTCCTCAAGTTTCCATTCACACTGATATCTGTAATAATAATTTAATATTTCAATAAATAAAAACCACAATATTCAATAAATTCTCAAAGATTAAAGTGAACAATGTCCAAAAAAGGAAATGCAAGAAAGCTGACAATTTACTATAGTTAAAATCATATTTTAGAATAATTGAAAAATTAGCCTTCTCAGTAAAATGAGTTAATAAAAATAATTAAAAAAATTCGAATTCTTTTTCAAATTTGCATTTAAAACACTCAATACATTATTATAAAACTATAACCTTTCTTAATGCAAAATTATTAGATATGAAATCTAGGATTTTTTATAACATTCAACTTAGAAATCAAAATCTCCAAAACATAAAACTTTTTCGGAGTATAATTCAAAACCACAAGAAGTATTTCTGAAAATCAATGCATCTTATAAGTGGAAAATAATATAAAAATTTTAATTTAACTAAAGTATAGATTGGAAATAAGGTTCGATTAATTTTGAAAAGTTTTATAAAATTCTACATTTTTTTAATCTTTAAATTTAACTCTTTTGGACAATCTTGGGTCATTTTATTTTTCATAAAATAGCATAAACAGACAAATGGCTCAACAATTTTTGGATATGACGAAATTTTATTCCGCCAGTATCAAAAACACTTGTGATCAAAAATATATAGACATAATTAAACAGAGAAAGATTAAATTAACCATACTCTATAAAATATAACTTTAATGAAAAATATATTTTAAAGGAGAATAATTCGTATGCTTTTTAATATAAAATTTTCAAATCAATAATTTTTAATGCAATATTAATAAAAAAAGACATCAGTATTTAATAGAGAAAATTATAAAAGAATTATTAAAAATACAGTTGGAAAAAAAATCTACTATATGCATTCATGGGGAGATAGAAAATTAGCAAATGGATGATGGTTTTTGCACTATTATATATAGGTAGAACAAAATATATATATTAGAAATAATAATAAATAACTGCTATTAAAATTATTCATAGATATTTACTTTCTTTCCCCATGTTAAAAGCTTATGAATTTTGCTACATGAATTTTATTTATTCAAACATTACACAATCAGTAATGCAATATATTACGGAGTAAAGAAATAAAATTATTCTCATTATTCGATTTTCAAATAAATTATTGCTCCCTCATTTAATTTGAAAAGCATAATAATATAAAATTTTACACTTTTGTGTAAATATATTTAAGTCTTTACCCTTGAGAGCCATATCCGCCAACAGAATGAACTTTCTTCACTTTTTCTAAGTAATCCATTGGAAAATCAGCTGCATTTTGAGGATCTAACAACAAGAGAATTCTAAGTTTTCAAAAATAAAAAAAAAATATTCTTGATTGAATAGGAAAATAAAGTTTAAATAAATTTCAAAAATTCATGCAATAAACGGCATTGGGATTTATTTTCGTAATACACTGTCTTTTTAAAACAAAATAAACAGTTTGATGACAGTTTTTATATACAATTTAAAAGTTGAATCATCCATTCAACAGTAAATGCATAGTTATTTTTAAATGGAATTCAATTCCAAATTTTTAAAGGTAATTCTCAAAATAATTATTAATTTTTTGAGCAAAAATGACACTAATAATTTTCTTGATCTGGCTCTATCCCAGTGTACGGTACGCTCTATTTTGGCGATTTTTTTGGCGTTATTTCACAGGCGATATTATTTTCTCCTTGTCAACTTCACCCTTTCTCTCCCGTTAAAAGATGGTAACCTCGTTCTCTCCTTTGGTTTGTGTGCGTTATCGGGTCCTCTTCGGCGTCACGTTTTCCGATGTTGCGATGGCGAACGGTCGGTGTCCCGCTGCGTGTTAGGCTTAGGTACTTGGCGTGTGCTTCGCGGAGTCGTGTTTCGCCAACAGTCGCCAAAAACAAGATGGCGGACAAGGAGCGTACCGTTCACTGGGAATGAACCCTTGTTCTTAGTAAAGGAACTGTGAATTCTAGATTCAAAACAATAAAATATTTTAACATATTTTTTAATTAAATGAAAGAAGGAAAAAGTTACCAGAAAGGAAGAAGGTGTCATGCTGATCCCTTGCTGGATGTTGTTGTGGCTGGAAGAGAGCATCAAAATTCCAAAAGGAGCTTTCAATATAATTATTAGTAGGCATTTCTGAGAACCTATTACAGAAATAAAAAATAAATAAAAAGCATGTAAAATATTTGAAGTTATATCTATGCATAATTTTTTTTTTGGTTTTTTTAATAAGAAAAGTTATTTTGCTTCAGAAATAATACAGAAATGAATTATGCCTAAGGGGGAAGAGATTAATGCTACTTTTGGCGTAGGTGTTGGCGGAATTATGTCAATACGTAGGTTGAATTCCGCCAAGGATCGAACCTGCGATATTCGG
>JAPMOQ010008802.1:266579-284976 GCA_026543055.1 Argiope trifasciata | reverse complement strand
CCACCAATGTTTAGTGGTAGTTACTGGCTTATTAAGATGTTACCACACTACTGTTTTGAAAGCTAGCTAATAATTGACACTAACAAAAGTGAAACTACTTTTTTGTAGCATTTCTTTTGTTGTCTTAGTATTTTATATAGAGAAAGAGATTGTTGTAGTTTTTCAGTTCATGTAATTATAAAAAAGAAATTTCCTATAGTTAAAAAATTAAAACTATATAAGCTTTTCATATCAGCTTTTTAAAGTTAATTCATTAGCAGAACAACAACTACATCAAATTCTTAGTAAATTCAAAGACATAAGTTTACAGAATGCCCATTCTATAAAAGGCTCAAGAGCTAATTTCGAAAATATTAGAAATAAAGATTTCAAAATAGAAAATGTTTAAAATAATGCAAAGAACTATATTTTTAGTGTTTAAGTTAATAAATGTTTTATTGAAAAATTTCTGAAGTCTAAATTTTTATACAGTATCCTGATCCTATCTGTCATAATTAGTACAATATTTTTTATATACTTAACTCTAAAAAAGGAAAGAAAAATGCTTTCTTCAATTAAAACAGATGAAATTTTAAATCTGAGTATCATTACTTTAGACAATTTTAATGGCCACTTCAAAGGAAATCTGCCAATCAATGTAATGAATAAAACTAGTCAATTAAAACAGCATTTTCTAAGTATGTACCATCAATGGATTTGATAATTAGTTATTGGGTAGTAATTAGAGTGGTCACACTATGCATGGGAAGCTTAATATATAACACTGATGGATTTAAAAACAACAGATATTTATAATAGTTGAAATAATCAGTTATAAGCACACACATATTTAATCAAGCTAACCAAAGGAATTATTTAATTAAGTGTATTCTTGTTGCCTCTCAAAACTACTGAATAAATTTTCTTAGAAACATTTCTAAATTACTGCCCCTATGGTAATAAATATTAGGAAAAAATTTTCACTCCAGAGTTTTCTTTGATTATTTTCACATTGCAAAATCAGAAGGTAGAAAGCCGGATTAGAGAAAAAAGCTGAGGACTGGACTACATGTAGTTATATGTTGACAAGAAAGAGAAATTATCATAAAATTTTGTCTATTGCATTTTGATTCAATTAACTTTTGCAATTCTATGCATTTCCTATAATATAGTTCCTTTCCATTTTAGACAGTAATAAAATATTACTTATTTGTTTCAAACTTTCTAAAATCAGAAAAATTAATTTGGGTATGGCATAATTTGGATAATTATGAGGTAAGGCAATTCTTGTTTATGTGGACTAATAATCAACTGACAACTGATATTCCAATCCACTATATATCAGATGCTGGAGTTATTTACTATCTTTTTACACTTCAATATATCTTTTTACACCCAATATTTCAAGACCTTATGACATCTTATGGGTCTTTATTTATTTTGTAACTGTTTTATTCATTAAAATTTGTTTAGTGAAAATATATGCCAAAGCAAACAAAGAGAAATAAAAACAGAAAGTAAGAAATAAACTTTTGCAGAATATTTCTTCTACAGTTTTTGAAAAAAAATTCATATTTATTTTAAAATTCATATTTCAAGGTGTTCTTTGACATGTGAAATACATAAAAACAGATGAATTTTCAAACATCAGAAGTGAAACCAAAATTAAAACATAATAAAATATTATTAGTTCTTTTAAGTGTAAAACCACAATGATATAAATAATAACTTACCCCATTTCCAAAAATATTTGACGAAATTCTGCTCGTACTTTCAACAAAGGATGTCGATGGCCACAGTCAGGAGCAATACCAAGGGCACTGAAGTTGTAAGGCTTAAAGGTTTTCTCTTTCCAAGAAGAACTGAAAGAAAAATCAAGAAAAAAGAAGAAAAAAACATATATTAATATTTTTTCACACAACTTCTCATTTATTTATAACATATTAACAATTCCAAAGTTCTTTTTAAACATAACAAAAGAGCACATTTTAATCAATATTCAATATTTTAAATAAAGGTTCTTCAATTATTAATCTTTAAATATCAATAATAAATATAAAAAATAAAGTAAAAGTAAAGAATGTAACACAAAATAATTTAAATTTTAAAACAGCAATCATTTTGAAAAGTTAAGAAAAAAAAGCATTAAAGGCATACATAAAGTAATAATTGAAAACTTGATTAAAATAAACTTCAAAATAGGATAAAATGAAAGAATTTTGTTCATTAAAAACAGACCAATTTTTTTTCATCAGATTTCTGTCAATTTTTAAATAACAGAATGATTTAAAAGTTAAATTGATAATTTGAATTTGAATGGTTATTTCTATTTATTAAATCAATGCTTTAACTTCTTTTTTATCATTATTGTAATCTCACTCCATTCCTATAAAAAGTATTAGTGGTTACAAAGAGACATATAAGAACAGAAGATAAGTAACTTATTTTTAATTAAAAGAAGGTTGTGACAGAATAAATATGCACTACATAATGATGTACTCAATATTCACAATTTAGCAGAATCTTTCCATAGAAAAGAATAGGATCCTCCAAAAAAAAAAAAAAAAAAAAAAAAGAAGGAAAGAAGGTTATTTTGATATTGACTAAAATTTCTTTTCAGCTATAAGGTATGTAGATTCAATAAATGTTATTCAGCTTCAACAATCATTACTGACTCACGATACTAATAACAGCAATTTAGTTATACCAACCAGCACTAATAAACTACATCCTATCAGTATAATAACAAAAATAAAGGTATTTTAAATTATATTTGCACAATAAGCAACAACCATGCTGATTAATTATAACTGAAAAGTGTGAAATTAATTGCAATATCACAAGGTGTCGAAGATGAGAATTCTACAATTTTACTTTGCAAGATCTTTTAAAATTGAATATTGGTTTCTATAATGTTATTTCTGCACCAATAACACTGCTTGTTTCAGAATGAACAAGCTATTACTATTAAGCTACCATCATACATTGATTAAATATACCTGCACTGTGATAAAAGAAACTCAGAAATTGCATGTTGGAGGACAAATAAGGACAAATATGCCATTAGGCAGCATGACAAATAATCAAGTCAATAATAGATAATTATGAAGTATTCTAAATCACATATTGAAACTGAACATACATACATGTTTTTATAGTTTCTATTCTGAACACGGTTAGTAATATTACATACACATGATTTCCATTTTTATGAACTAGGGGAATATTTAATAGTTTGCAGAATTCTTGCATTAACTAAACTTTAAACATGAAGTCCCTTTCACTTTGTGAACTTAAAAGGAGATACGAATTTAAAAGCATCATAGCTGTATAATGAAACCACATTTGTAATCATTAATAAAAACTTTTAAAAAAGCACAAAATTTAATTCTATGTTCTGAAATTGTTCCGATAGAGGTTATAATGAAGGTCATCCAATTTTATCTAAGAATAATAGTATCAAAAATTTGAAAGATACCTAGAGATCATTTCAGGAGTTAAATCAGTCTCTTGCTTGATATGAGATGTGGTAAAATCTGGTCCTTTTCCTATTTTATAACTCTTAATTGTTCTAGAGAGGAAAGAAAATCCTAATTCAATATTACACAAAAAACAAAAAAATAACTTTCAAGAAATAAATAATTTAATAAAATAATTCATTGTCCCAAAATGAAACATAATATTTATGTAAGAATAAATTCTCATCTAATAAATTAGTTGAAGTATTTAATACAAAATATCATTTACTCAATGAAATAATTTTTATATGATGCACAATAACAAAGTACAATACAAAATAAATAATGAAATAACTGGTTTATAGCCATCTTTAATACAGCATCAGATATTTTCTCTTAAAAGGTTTACTATTATTAATTAAATGTTATATAAAAACAAAATTAAAACCTTTTATTAAAAGGCACTTCAAATTCAGTATTCAACAGAGTATTAAATATATATTTTGATGCACGCTTTAAAAAATTAAAAAGTAAATAAACACTTTTTAAAAATAAAATATCCATTGATGGTATTATGATATCTTTCAGAAAAAATACTATTTCATCTAAGTTTATGGCAAAGAAAACTTAAACTATCAAAAAAAATTAAAGAAAAATATGCATAAAAATCAGAAATAAACAATGAATTAAAGGAGAATCATACACTTCTTGCAACAGTTTTCTCTTCTTAAGCTCAAGTTTCACTTGTTGAGAGACTTCATTTTCTCTTGAATTTTGTAGTTTCAACAAATTGTTTTGAACTTCATCGATTATATTGTCAACCTGAAGGAAAATTAAATTTAAGACAATTTTGAGACATGCTTACAAAAGAAAAAAAAAAAGTACACTTTGAAGTAGAAATGATTCAAACATTTGATATAGATTTTCACTTTAGATGCTAAATCTATGCAGCAAATTTTAACTGTCCAACTCTTTTCTTTTTGTCGTTATCATTATTTATATTCAAACAGTTGGAATGTATTTTATTCAACATTTGATAGAAACAATTGATACAAGGATCATATAAAGAATTTCATCTTTCAAATAAAGCATTTCTGAATTGCACGATTCTCTATTTCACAGACTGTCAAATTTGTTAACAGTTATAATCAATTATCTCTATAAATTTTGTATACAAGGAAATAATAAAATCAGATATAACATTTTTAGATTTATTACATTAAATTTTTAAACTATTTTAATTATTATATTCAATGTAATTTTAATCACATGACAAATGTAGATGATTATTAGACAGTCTGACATGAAAAATCCATTACATACTAAACTCGGTATTTTATCATAAAGAATTAAGTAATTTTAACTTTAAAGGAAATCTTGGATTTTTCCATACAACATATTGCTTTTAAGTGTTAATGCAGATCAATCAAGAGGTATGCACTTACAATTTCTTCTTTATTTTATCATAATTTGCCCTTACTCCTAGTTTATTATCTATACTTTATGATAAAGCTCAATGTGTGTGTGTTGGCTCTTTACAGCTCAGACTGTTCAACCAACAGCTACCAAATTTAACCGGGAATGTGTACCTAACACACGATTTTTTTTTTTTTGAATTTTTAATCAGAATTTCTATTTATTAAAAATTAAGTGGAATTTTGATGTTTTTCCTCTATAAATTCTGTAAATATCATGGCACAAAAATTATATATATAAGATGCTAAAATTCAAAAATTATCTTTTTAATGATACCAATGTTTCAAAATATAAATTAAATTTCTATTTTTAGTGAACTTTTTAAAAATATTTTAACCTTATTTTTAAACAATTTATTTTACCCAAAATAGAATTTAACTCGCAATGGGAAAAAATTAGCTTCTATCAACATGCTGCCATCATATTGACAGAAGTCAATATTTAATATTTAGATGAAATAGTAATGCAAATTAAGCATATAAAAGTTTAATTTCCAGCAGGTGTCTCTAAGAAATAAAATAAATATGGGGAAAAAAACCGTTGAAGTTATGTAAATCAAAAACATTGAAATTTAATAGGGGAAATTTATAATCACTTAAGAAAATATGACATAAATAAAATTGATATCATTACATAGCCAATGTTTTATTTGTATAGAAGAGTTTAAAATGTTTTGTGTAATAATATGTTCCGAAGCTATTATACAAAAAGTTTAATGTTCAGATCAATTTTAAATTAATTAAAAAATTAGGATCTCCTATAGCAAATTCTGTGTTAGCATGCAAGAGCATTTTTATTTTTAAATCATTGTTTGTTTTAGTTAATTTAAATCATTAACCAGTTTAAATGGTTTAAAAAATTATATGACTGTCAGATAACACACGAGTTGATATTTAGAAAAGGATGTTCTTTTTCTCTCCAACCTTGAAATTGTTTGGGTTGCAAAACTTTTTTTGCCAGCTAGACAAATTCAGAATTTTATCTAACATATTAACAAAAGTTCAATTTTTTTTTAAAAAATCAACTATAATTGCAAATTAAGTATATAAAAAGGTAATTTTCAGCACATGTTTGTATAAATTGAAAAATATTTGAGGTGTATTTTCTAAAATGTAAATAGAAGAACAACTTTCTATAATCTTTTGCAATATCTATATTATTAGTTCAATAAGACAGTCTAATTTAAGGGAAAGATGGCTTATATGTAGGGTAATCAGCTTGTACTTTAGGTTCGTACTTTCACATGCATGTAAAATGAGATAACTCAAAAATGTAATGACTTCAAATGAAACAAAATCTGATAATTGATTTAAAAACTAAATTATATTTCATATTTTATTATGTTACATTTGTGTTAAGATCAAAGAGATGCAAGTGCAAATTCAGAATGATTACATGCTGATAAATGGGATCATAGTAGAGAAATGACTAAAAACAAAGTCAGAAATATATGACAGTTCTGATGGTATAATTTAACTAGTTGATTAAAGAAATTTTTCAGAATTCTCAAAAACATAATTTCACCATGTCTAAAACGAAGTAAGATTAACTTGTTAAAAGAGCAAATTACTATTTTGCGGATGTCTTTTTTTAACCCATTTATGCCCAAGGTTAAAATTTTTGAATTTTTGCATGAAATTTCTATATGTTAAGTAAAAAAAAAAAATATTAAAAAAAAAAAAAAAAAAAATTTTTCAGAGGGGTGTTGCAAAAATGGAACAGTAGGCATAAATGTGTTAATTTATGTAGTCTTGAGCTAAACAGTTTCCATTATTTGCTTTTTTTTTGTTTGTTTGTTTAACAAATTAATATTTAAATTTATTATAAAGCTTTTAACAAGAAAAAGCCACCTCTGAGTAAAATTTTTAAAATCAGATTTGCCATCAATAAAATCTTATTTTAGGCAGTTTTCAGATAATGTAAAAAATAATGAAAGCATTCTTTATTTTCAGATAGTTTACTATATGATTTTTTTTCTTCCATTTTACTATAAGATTTTTTAATTGCTTTCCTACAGATTACCAATATTTTTCAATAAAAAAAAATTGGCATTTATTTTTACCTTGTGTCTTTAAAATAAAAGATACTTCTGGAAATTTTTGCTTTAAATTAAGGTGAGTAATAACAAATTTAATAAATAATAACTTCTGAATTACAATTTTCACTACTTATATGTATTAGTTTTTTTAAAAAAAGAGGTGGAGGAAGGGAAGAAGCAGACACTTTGAGCAAGATCTAGATTATAAGAAATAAGAATGAAAAAAGTACACATGAATGACAATTTCTTTCATTATATTTGCAATAAATAAATAAACAAAGTAAAATGGTTAATATAGCACACTAACTGAAATCATCTTTATATAAAATTACCATAATCTATTTAAAATATACGAATTATCTCAAATATGAGAAATATGCATTACAGATAATCAATCTAAAAATAAAAACCTTTCGAAAAGCTAAAGCTGAACCATTTTTCTTCTCTATGTAGATCCATCCTGCAGACATAGCCTTACTAAATCCAACATTGGATTGAGGAACAGATTTCTAAATTTAAACAATATTTAATATTACATAATCATATAAAAGTTTGAGAAATTATTTAAATATTTTTTAAGTATTTTTTAATATCTCTATAATTAAAGGTAAATAAATTATCATAATTCAAGTCAATGATAAGTCTTCATCAGCAGCAATGCAATTGTTCAAATTTTCTATTAACAGACAGATGCTTTCAAGCAGTATAATAAAATAGTTTAATTGAATGATCATTTAATGAAATTTAGAAAAATATAAAGCAAATACATTTTCTATTAAGAAAAGGTTTAGCTATATACTTTCTATTTAAAATTTACAAAATTGTACATCGAATATATAGAAAAATTCTTATAATACAAACAAAACACAAATTTCCCTTTAATAAATCGCAACAAAATAAAGGTAATTATTATATTTTTTTAATATTTTAAAATACCTAATTTCATTTTCAAAAAAAAAATGTGTTTGACCAATTAATTTAAAAAAAATAATCTCTACAATTAGTCCTTTGCTCCAAAAATGTAATAAAAAATTAGAATAAGATGCATGAATATAAGGTTTCATTTTAACATTTAGATCTGAAAAACAAAATTTAATAAATTATTTTTTTCTTCCAAAAAATGAATAAACAATATTTTAATATTTTTAAATCATTATTAAAATCAAACAAAGTTAAAATGATGCATTATCTGTAACATCAAAGGACTGATAGTGCATAAGAACAGATAATTAGAAAAACGATTGTTAAAATGTGTATAGGCATTCTAAATGATACATTATAGAACCAAAAAGTAATAAACTAAGCAATACATAGTATTAAAAATATGTCTTTCAAAAGTGCAATTAGTTAGAAATAAATCAAAACTTATTGATTTTATTTCATAACTTTCTAAATATTATAATGTAAAAACAATTTCTGTAAATGAAAATATTTATATGCATAAAGTTCAAGTGAATTAGCTTATCGCTAAAATTGCTCAAAAATTCTTTTGCTATCCATCTGAAATATCACACACATTTATGTTGCTTGAAAAGTTTGATATAATTAAGAAACTAACTTTAAAAATTGCTTTATTTGAAAGAAAAAAAATCATCCATTATAATTACAGATGCATTCTTTATGGTTATAATAATAAATAAACAACTTTTTTTATATCAAACATTAAACTAGTATTTAATAGTGAATGTACTAATGGCAAAAACAGGTATTTTATATGAATTAAGCCATTTATATTTACTGATAAAACGAAAATAATACCATTAGTTGCTGCTGCAATATTCCTTCAGGAGGAATAGCATAAAAAACAAGTGCCTCATAGCTTCCATTTGCTGCTACTTTTTCTCCTTCACTTGTAAGTTTCCAATATTTATTATCTTGCTGTTCAGCACTGATAAGCTAATAGAAAGAGAAAAAAATGAAATATTGATCTACATTATGTTTGCTGAAAAAAAAAAATAACCGATCCATACACACATACTCAAATATATATTCACAACAATAAAATAAAAAAAAAAATTAAAAAACTCATGCTAAAGTAGAAAAAAATCAACTTTCAACGTAGATACTTTTGAATCACTTTCTTTTCTGAGAAATCAAAACTATTGTTGACACTTACATTTCCGGCAGCTTGTAAACTTTTAACAGCACCAACTATTTTTTGATGATCAATCTTAAATATTTCAGCAAGATGTAAAGAATCAACTGGTTCTTCGCCGTTATCATTTAAAAATAATAATATTTCTTCAGTAAGTTCAGCCATTATTCCTTTTTAAATTACACAAAATTAAAATTACAATATTGCAGAGGTAGTTGGATGCGGCAATTGTTTACGTTCTTGCGTTTTTCCATGGAGATCAACGATATCGCCACTTTTGAATGAGAAATCATTGTTTCGGAATTAAAATTAATGAATTCAGAAAAGAAAATTCGTGCTTTTTAATACACTTAAAATAAAAAAAGAATTTCTAATTAATTTTGTCTTTCCTTGAAAAGGTATAACTTCAAATTTGATTTTTATTGGAAGTAGAAAATTTAATTGAAGAAAATTTAAAGATAAAAAAAATATTTTGAATTCTTGCATGTTTCATTAATTGATTTTCTAGTATATTTAAGTCACTATTAAAAATAATGTTGTAATTATTTAGAATTTTTATTTTGATAAGTTCCATGATGATTCATCGATACCGTTACTTAGCATTGTTTCGGAATCGTTTCTTGTTCATACAGATTTTCAGAGTGCCAATAATTAATTTACTAGTCTAGTTTTAATATATATGCTTTTCTTTTATTAGCCTTCATCCGATATATAATCTATCAATATGGAAGAACTTGATGATTACTGCGGAACTTGGAGGGTGAGTAAAGACTCTAATTAAAAGAATCCGCTGGGTTTTTGGCTTCTATAATGTTTACGTTGTGACGTAATTTTCGGTACTGAAGATTTTCGGTTTAGCTAGACCGCTTGTTTGTGTTGAAATTTTCTAAAATTAATGTATGCATTATCTTAAAAATTTCCATTATTTTATTTTGCAATGTGCGAACACCTTTCATTGATCGTTGCAATTGTAAATTATCTATTAATTTTTTAAATTATATATAATTAAGAAATTGCTGCATATTTTAAATTAAATCTTTCACTTTTTCTGGAATAAATGCTTTTTCTTTATTTTTTCTTTTGTTTTCATGCGCATTTCTGAACAGAATGTAACACTAAACGATTCCTGCTTATTACTTGCTTATATATTTTGTTAGATCTTATTTTTCAATGATATGATTTGCTATTTATTGTATATGAACTAAAAAATATTTACGATTTATTCTAGCTGTTTTTTATTTTCTTATTCAACTTCATATAAAATTGAAGCTATAAGTTATGTAAAACTTTTAAAATATTTGATTAATTTAAACAGTATAAAGGTATTCTCCAGTCATATTTACTAGTGTTTTATCAAAATGTATTATCTGACGTATGTGTATTTTATTATGAGTATGTGTATGTAATAGTGTTTTGTTAGAATGTCTGTCTGATAAAAAGATATAATGTATTATTTTTTATTCAATGCTTATTAAAATATTTTTGAATATCTAAGACATTCTCTTTACAATCTCATTTCTTTTGGGATTAGAAATTCTTTTTATTTATCTTTTTATTAAGGAAAAAAAGTTTCAATGTTAACTAGAACAAAAACATCCCACTTTACAAAAATAATTCAAAATCTTACATGACAATATTAAAGAAGAGAAATTATATTTACAAATCATTAATGCTTATAACTTCAGATTAATACTTTCTGTCTGATAAATCAAAGTACTTTATAAATTTTTTTAAAGATTTTATTCTAAAGAGATGTTATTTACAACTTCATTTATCAAATTTGATTATTATATGTTTGATTTATTATCAAATTCTTGCTGTACAATAGAGCCCTTAATGGACTCAGCCTAATTAGGTATAAAATAAAATGTTAATAAATTGTTAAAAATAGTTTTGCTCAATATTGAGTATCTAATCTTATATCTTTGTACTTTTTGAATTGTTTAAATCTATTTTTTAGTTTTGGATAATATTTTATTTTTATATTAAAATAAAATGCATACATAAATTTTGCAAATTTATTTTTACTGAAAAATTGTAAAATATTTTGTATTTACTTTATTATGAATAGAGTTCTGATCAAATTTTAAAAGTGAATTATTAATTTTTATATATTATTATTATTATTGTATTAGGAGTAATGTGGTTATTCCCTCCACCTTCTTACTTTTTTTTTTTTTAGATTGTAAAATGTTTAGCATTGCCTCAAAGTTCTGAATCTACTGGAATTGAAGGGTAAGTATTTTCTGATAATCAATTTTTTCTTTGAGGTAATTAAATTAAAAACATTTTATATTTGCATTACTTGTGTTATTATTCCTTATTAATTCTTGTCTATTTTCAGATCTCACTACGTTTTTTAATAATTGCAATAGATAATTTAACACTTTAAGGTACACCAACATAAAGTTTCTGATTTTTTTTAATTAGGCAATTAATTTACATGCTTACAGTAAGGAAAAAGGAAATATCTTTTAAAAAATTCACAGTAGACTGCAGCACAAGGGGGTTAGTGGTTCCAATAGAGTACCATTTCGCACCAGCGACTTATTCTTCTTATGAATAATTAACACTTTTTAGTTTCTTTTGTGACATAATTATTCATTATTTATTTATAGAAGTACTAAAACATACAATATTATCAATGAAAACTATTTATACAATATTACAACAAGAATAAAAATTATAAAAGAAAAGTAAACAATGTTAATAACAAGAAATGCTATCAATGGCAAGTTCTTTATGTAGCATTTAGACTTTAAATACAATCAATACTATAATCAAGTTATGATCTAACATAATATTTAAATTAACCATTTAAAAATTAAGAAAATTATACTATATTAGAAAATATATATAACATCCCCATAATATGGTTGCTTGCTAATACAAGAAGAACCCAATTCATAAGTGAAAATTTCAACCATCCTAATCATATAAGCTATACTCAAATGTAAATAAATTCCTCACTCACAAAACTTATGACAAAACTCCCATAAATTATCAGACACTTGACTAAAAGATCAGGTGAAAGAAAACAAATCTGTTTTACCAATGTATTTCAAATGGTAGAAAATCTCATGCCATAGCTCTGCAGTGGAAAATCATCTCTCTGAAATCGTCTAAAAAAGATGTCAAGTATTATGAACTTTAATTTCACAAATTCATTTGAAAAAATTTAGACAACTTTCATACAACAAATTAATGAATGCATTTTAAGTTTATTTATTTTTGCTTGTTGAAAAAAAAAATTGAATGAGAAAAAGCATTAAACATGTTGCATTATTTTGTATGTAAGAAAGATATTAACTAGAATACTGACATCAATTATTAAAGTTCGATTATTACTTTAGAGCCTTTGGTTTTGATCAGAAACTGCTACATGTTTAGAAATAATTTTTAGAAAGTGATAGTTCAAGTGTGATACCATGGCATATCAACGAATTAATACTGACTATATATAAAATATAATAAACTTTAATAGTAACTTGATTTACCATTTATTCATTAGGTTTTTGTCTAGTAAATATTATGTGGAGTAACTCCTTTTAAATTCTAATAATTAATATGAAACTCTTTCTAAAAAAATGGTTTACTTTCTGTTTATTAAATATTTATATAAATTATTAACTATATAATACAAAAAAATAGATGCTTTTTTCCCCTCTTAATTCTATCGTATGGAATCTGTTTTCATTAGGACAGTAACTAGTTATATTATTATCCACCATTTGGAATATAGATTACATACTACAATACAATATCAAGGAGATATAGTACAATATTCTATGGTAATCATTCAATTTTAATTGTGAAAAAATTCCTAGATATATATTTTTAAAATTAAATTTTACATTTTCATATTTATGATGAGTTTATATTTCTGACTTAATTTTCAAATTACATTAGAATTATTGAATGTATTCAGTTTTGGAAGTTAAGAGCTCATAAATGGATAGATAAAATTGGGATTTTTATCTGTAGTTCCCAGAATGGACTCATTATAATTAAAGATTTAAATACATAGAGAGTTTAATGGCTGAGCTCTTAAGAGATTGATAAGAGCATAGTTTTAAAAAATGTGGAACAATCTCTTAATTCTTTTGCTCTTCCAAGATGTATCACTAATTTTATTTAATCATTCTCCAGTGGTTCTTGTACATGTAGACTACATCTAACATATTTTCTCCATCTATTGAGATCAAATGATTGAAAGCATTACAATATCCTATAAGTTAACTATGGAAAGGATCTCTGTTTTATGTATTTGTTTATATAAAATTCTGAAAGTCCTTTGTTAATTTGCAACGAAAAATTAGTTGCTTAATTTGTATTTGTAAATATTAATATTATTTGAAAATGTAAATTTGCATGTATTTTTTTTTTAAATTCAAATATTAATTGATAATAAAGATTCAGTAAATATAGAAAATTAGAGATGTTTAAATTCTATGGTGAATTTTAAAATAATCTAACTGAATTTTGGTGATTTTTTTAAAATTTGCAGGACGGAATTTACACTTGATGAAAGTGGAGATGTAACTTGGAATGTACCCGAAGATACTGAACCTATGCCTTTTTTTAATTGTGAAACTTATGAAGTAAGTTTGATCTTAAATAATTGATTAACTCTTATTTAAATTCATAAAAATTTCTCTATTTTATAATTATTAATATTTAGAAATAAGATTATAGAAATTCACTGTGAAGTTTCAGTGAAATTTAATAAGAATGATTACAATTTTTTATATTGTAGTGAGAGGATTGTTTTGTTGTTCTATTCCATTAAAAATATGTATAAATAATAATTATAGATGAAAACTTAGTGTTTAAAAGTGAAAATTTTTAATGATATATTTAATTATTAATATGGCCCACTTAAAAATGAAGGAAAGCTTGTATCAAATGTGTTAAATACTGGCATTTAATCACATAGATCTACCAAAAAGAGTTACTATATTTATGATAATTATAATTACATTTGTTAATATGCAAAGTAAATATTTAAAAATTTTAATTGGTCTGTTTTGATATTTAATGACACATTCCTTTGTGAATTTTATATTTTCTGTCGCATTAAATGTGTTTTTATATATATATATATATATTTTTTGCAGCTCTATTCTAGTAATCCACATTATTTAAGATTTTTTGGAACATTTGTTGGTCATGTCATAGAATTCCAGGTATGATAATCTAACATTCAATTGAATTGCATTTTATAACATTCATTGGTAAGTAAAAAAAAAAAAAAAGTATTTTTCAGTAATATTTTAGCATCTTTATTTTATGGTAAAATATATATTAATATTTTTAGGTAATTCTAAGCCCATATATATTTATATAATGTATTTAAATTTTAAATTATATTTTAGATAGTTTTTTTTTTTACATAATTTTTGTTTTTATCAGGTTGATAGGCCAAAAGATGATACAATCCAACTCACTTATGAAGGTTGGTGTATATTGCAGTGTGAAAGGGTAAGAAACCAAACCTTTAATATATATCTCCAAACAGCTTGAATGTATGCATAAAACTTATTTGAATAATTTTAGGAAAAGAATGCATTTGTATATTTTTACAACATATTTATTGAAGCCATTTTAAAACTGAGTAATCCAGTTTGGTATTTTTTTTTTTCATGTCTTTGTGAATCACTTTTAATGTTAAAAAAAATCTATTTGTATGACATTTTTTTTTGTATTAATTTTTGGTCATTTCTCTATCCCAATAAAAATTTAGTTTGCTGTTTGAATACTTAAAATATCTTTGTTATTTGTTATTGGATATTTCTTAATATTTAATGTAAGGTTACAAAAATAACCACTGGGGAGTATACATTTAAAAGTCCAACAAGTGCTGTAATGTTTAGCAATTATTTATTCTTCTTCAATTAAAATCAATTAAATAAAAAGGTAGTAAATACAGTCACAGTGCATATGAAAAATACCTGTTGTAGTATGCAAGAGGTTACAATATTAAATTGCTATTAAAGAAATACAATAGCTAAGTGCTCATAGAGAACCCATTGAAGATCACTACCCTAAAAATAGACCCCCTGCTAACCAATTCTGTCTTTTCTATGTGCCTTTACTTTTTATACATTCTGTGATAGGGAACTCTAAAAATATACCATATTTTCACTTTAATATATTGCCCAAATACTAACAGTCTCAAAGCTTTCATTTTTGTCTTTAAATTTGTCACTTAAATCTAGGGGGTCATAGACCCATTATCAATTGAAACTATTTGTGAAACTCTTCATTACCATAAAACTTACTGCATGCAGAAAATGTTGCAAATTAAAGCAGTTTCTCTTTTCTATCATTTTAAACCGCATTTATCAGTTGTTTATAAATGCCAATTAAAAATTTAATGATTATTTTTTGAACTAAAATTAAATTATTGTAATATTTTTTGAAAAGTGGCAACATTTTTTTAACTTTCTTATATAATCAAATACCAATACAACTTAGAGCTTCTAATTCTTATGACTTTCACCAGAAAAAATTTATTTCTTTAATGGAATTGAGCAATGTGATTCTCTATCCAATCTTCTTTTTAACATTGTGTTAGAGAATGTCTCTAAAAGATTCAAGAATTAACATCAGGGATAATATATTTACAAAATTTTCCTATGTGAACTCTGTTTCTGCATTAAAAGATGGTTTTCTTTGTTTAGAGCATGCTACTAATAGCATGGGGCATCATAAATGGTGCAAAGACCAAGTATATGCCTACTAAGTAATGGAATCTCCAATGAATCCCATATAGAAATTGGTTCTCACAAATTTCAAGTTGTCCAAAGTTTTTCTTATCGTAGTTCTATAGTTGATGATAATAGCATATTCAAGAAGATTCAAGGGCATCTAATGAATGCAAATAAAGCCATTTATAGACTTTAAATCCTCAGTGCTATCAAAAAATACAATATTTTTACTATATGAAACTTTAATTAGACCAATGCTTACCTATGGCTCAGAGACCTGTACCCTGATGAAAGCTGAAGAAAATAAAATAGCCATTTTTGAAAGAAGAATTCTACAAGTCATTTTTAGTGGGATAGAAATCAACAATGTTTGGAGAAGAAGATATAACTTTGAGCTATATAAAATCTGTTGAGAGCCAGATACTGAAAAGTTCTTAAAATGAAATTGGATGAGCTGAAATGCTCATATAATTAGAATGGATAATATATTTTTTTTACATAAATCTCTTAATAAGTAGGTAAAAGGGTAGACTAAAAATGAGATGAATAGAATCAGTGGAGACAGATTTCCTGGCTATTCAAGGAAGAAACTAGCACACAAGTGTCAAAAGTAAAATGCAGTGGAACAGAATTCAGAGGAAGACACTGGCCCATTCTGGGCTGTCTAGCATGTTGACTGCCAACGACAAGCTAACTCATAGATTTCATTCTTTTCTAGGATGCGAACTGTGGGTTAACTCGTACTGTGTTTATTTGCAGCTACAAATAAACTGGCAGTACTTCAGTGCTAATATCGATAGATGGCTTCTGGGGACAGAACAAAAAACCAGTGCTGGCTTGCATGAACAGAAAATTTATTAAAAAATGAACAAAAAATATAATTATAAAAATTAGTTAGTGCCATTTTAGGCCAGATTTCTGACAATTCTTGTGGTTTTCAACATGCTAAACAAATGTGGTGGTGATGATGAGGATATAATCAAATATACACTATTTAACTAAAAAATTCTAAATGTAAAATAGAAATTGGTGATAATTTTCCATTGAGTTGGTTGATACTGACTTAATGGAAAAGTCACCTGTACTGTCATCAAACAAAGTTTGATGTAAAATATTTCCACTTCTCTCCCCCTTTGATTTCTCAGGCACCCTAATTGCACCAAGTATAATAATTTCATACCATGCTTTCATACCATGCTACAGCTTTCTTTCATGGCATATAGTTATAGTATTTGATGTTCATGCAGATCTTCTGATTTCAGTTTCTTTAATTTTTCAGGTTTTAAACACAAACTCCAAACAATTCCAGTCAACTCCATATTCATTTTTGTGTGCCTTAGTAGAAGGTTATTTCTCGGATCTTTCCATTTGTGCAAGCAATGGGAAAGAGGTGAAAATTATGTGTTATTAATTTAATTTTCAGCATTAATTCTTAGATTAAAATAGCATTCCAATAAATTCATGCAGAACTTTTACATATTGAACCTTTTTTTTAACTGAAATTTATTATTAAGCTTTATATATATATAAAAGATTTAAGACCAGTTCTTTGATGTAGTAGTACTTGCAATTTGCAATATATCATTGTATATAATATTTGCGATCAAAATACCGTCATCTTTTTTTAACAGCCATTTTTTAAAAATTATCCTAGATTTAGAGACTTAAAAAAAAGAACTAAATTAAAGTTTTAATCTTTCTTTGAAAGATTTGAGCAAATTGTAAAACCACAATATCATAATGTGTATAAAGCTTTAATTTTTCTTAATTTTAAATGTCTTGCTTCTGTATTCATCAAAGTAAATTTTTATTGTTTTAAATCGCAATTATTTGTCAATTTATACAGTATCTAATATTACAAAATATGATGCAGTATCGATTGTTTATATCATGCAAAGGGGCACTAAATTCTGCCTGTAGTGGTTTTAATTTTTCCCATTTGCATTCTGAAAATGCTGAACTACAGTTGTATTACTAAAGAGCCAAACTACTATTTTAAAGAAGCAAGCAGTAAATAGATGTTAATAATTCCGTTAATTCTCTTTTTAAAAAAAAAAATAAGCTTATCATATATATTGATAATAAATGCTTTAAATCAGCAGTTCAAATTTATAGCAAAAGTTATTATTTCTTTTGTCCTCTAACATTTTTTAAAATTAATTCTAACTATTAAAATGTAAATCTATTGAAAAATTCAATAAAATTATTTTATAACTTTTTTATTTCTATAGAGAACCTAATCTTCTGCTTGTCTTTAGATAAAAAAATTGTATTAAATAAATTTTAATCTATAATCTAGCTTATAGATCAAATCCTGTAGCATCGGTGCTAAATTCTTTTTTCAAATAAAGTGAAAATTCTCATTATATATTACAGTATTCATATGCAGAATCAAATAAAAAAATATAACAATTTTGTAGATTCTAACAATTGGAATTTGTTTTCTGAATGGTGTAATTATTTTACCTATTAATGTCTAAATAAATAGGTATAATGTAATTTATAAATTTATGTCATTATCTGAGTAATTATTTGGATTGCCTAAAGCTGATTTTTAAAAATTTGCATTTAACTATTATTGAGCATCCAAATCGCTATTTTTGAATGTATTGAAAATTTAACTTTGATTAATCTGTTTATA
>JAPMOQ010008802.1:222095-266479 GCA_026543055.1 Argiope trifasciata | reverse complement strand
CTAAGTTTCAGAATAATTTGTTTAATATTGTGAAATATCCACAGTGTGCTGTAAAAATGTTCTTTTATGTGCATTTACCTATGTATAAAATGATGGAACACATTATTATTTTTGTTTCATAATAATGGTTTAAATGTGTTAAGTACTCTGATACTTATTTTATAATTGTTTATTATTATTATTTCTCTTTCTAGTTCAAGGTTCATAAAACTATTCTGAAACTTGGTAATTCAGCCATTGATTGGGATGCATCACCTTGCCCTCTGTCAAACTTACCCCAAGATGTTTTATATGCTATTTTGCATTATCTTTATTCAGAAAGCTTACCAGATCCTCTTGATGATGAAACTGCCAAAAGTTGTGTAGCTGCTATTAATGATCTGCCTGGTTTTGAAGGGTTTAAAGAATTATGCCAGTTGTACCTTAAAAATAATGCTCTATTAGATCGTGAGTATTCTGAAAGATTTTTTTTCTTTCTGTTTAACCCTGGTATGTTAATGAAATGGTATTTTGATTCTTCTTCCAACTCAAATTAAAATAATGCCATATCTGATGATGGGAAAATTCCTTTTTTATATGTGCTAATCGCAAACTTAAGGCAGTAGAGCACTTAACCTTTGTATGGTGTTTCGCTTCTTCATTTAAGCATTCTGCTGGTGCTATTCAAAATACAGTAAATCAAATGATTCCTCATTTGCAGTAGAAGATGTAGAGTATCTTTTGTTTCTATTCATAGCATATATGAGGAATAGATTCAATTACTTATCTTGATTCTGTGCTTTATATATTTTTGGTTACATTTTTGCTTAGAATTATACTATTTGCTCAAAGCATTTTTTTTTTTAGCAAAATTGTTCAATATGTAATAGAGAGCATTTTAACTTTCAGTCAGAGAAAATTTCAAAAATAAAAGTATGAGTATTTTACCACCAAAAATGCTATCTCTCAGTCAAGCAATCAAACAATTTAAAGACTGTCAAAAAAACAATTGTAATCCTGATCATGGTTTTATATCTAATTTTTTTAATTCATGTTTTTTATTAGTTAACGTATGAACAATCCTTTACTAGATATCCTATATGATTAGATTATATCACATTATGTTTTATTGCTTTATCCAAAATCATTTTCCTTAATGCTTATGAAGATTATTTTTACCAAATCACTTTTGTACTTGTTATACTTGTCGAATAACAGAATTTAGTCAAATTTATTAAAGACTTGCTTTTGTTTAGATGGATAATAGTATTATTTAAATGCATTGATTTTGTTTTGAAAATAAACAATAAACTTTTTTGTTTATCTTTTATTATTTATAAAAAAACAATTACAACTCATAATAGTACTTAGAGCATTATTTATGTAGTATTTGTTTGTATTTTAATTAATAAAAGTATTTTTTGATTAAATTTATCAACACTTCAAAATAAAATAATCCAAAGTGAGAGATACAAATTGACTCCATGTTTCCAAATAAATAACGCAAGAATGCCATTAACATTCCATGTTTAATGATTAAAATAAATGACCGGTTTATAAGTAACTAGCCGCCTTTGGCGACCAGTTGGTTCGCCATGACTAATGCGTTCTAAAATTTTCAATTAAATCACATATTCATTAGCCTAGAAGTAATTCCGGGAATTGATTGGCCTGAAAGCAATATTTTCTTTAAGATGATGGACGAAAAGTTCTAAAAGAACACCTTTTCCTAATAATATTCTTTAATTTTATAAATCAATCAGTTATAACTATCGGTTATGCTTCCAAAATATTAAAAATGTTTTTTTCGATGATGTTGCCAAAATATGAAATAAGTTTTTTTTTTTTTTCAAAGAAAGCAAGAAAGTATTGAATTAATGATACAGATATTGCAAACGATTACATAAATATGCCATTAAGTCCGGATTTCAATGCATATCCTGTCTAAATTCAATCAGGTTTACTGTAAATAAAGATAATTTATGGAATTAATGATACAGATATTGCAAACGATCATAGAATCATTTGCATTTATTTTTTAAAGTAAAAATCACATTTTATATTTCTTTTATTTTATCCTGTCATGTGCTGACAGTTGCATTTCTTTTGATTTATTTTGCGATAATTTTTTTTTATTTCAACTTCCGGCATTCTTTTATTTTATCCAGTCACGTGATAAAAACATGGTTAAAATATTTCTTTAAAAATTCATTAAAAATAGAAGCTTACATTAAAAATTAAAAAAAACTGATACCGTTAGAAAGCTAATTTTTTTATCTTTAAATTGATGTAAAAATCATGTTTGTGCAATAATATTTTCGGAAGTTATAACGGAAAAACGTCGAAATTTCGCTTAAATTTTAATTAATTCTAATTCTAATTAAAAATTCGAAAAAAGGGCTCCGAGGTGCACATTCCGAACCTCCAAGGTATGCATGTACCAAATTTGGTAGCTGTAGGTCCAACGGTCTGGCCTGTAGAGCGCCAACACACACACACGCACACACACACACACATTGAGCTTTATTATAAGTATAGATTATTAAGGTCGGAAGAAATGGCAGAATATCTTATTTTATTTTTGTTTACTTTAAAGATATTTAATTTTCTTTCTTTTTTTTATAAAAAAATATTTCTGTGGCATATTTCTGATGTGAATAAAACTAGATATTTATTTGAGAAATAATAATAAGAGAAGAAAAATAAAACAATGTTTTTTTCCCTTACTGACACATTTATATCAAATTTTGAACCATATCCCTTTAAAATCGAATTTTTTGTAAATGGTTTTTATGTATTTAATTGATATTGATTAATATTCACTGTCAGTAATACTGAATAATTAACTTTCTTTGTTTTCAGAAATTTTAACATTAGTAGAAGAGATACATTCAAGTGGTGACCGCATAATTGATTTCTTTAGTGGAAAGAGTGATGCTCTTTCATGTTCTTCAACATCTAGTGACTCAGATGATGATGTAAATTTTGCCAATGATCCTTCCATATTGCGTTACATTATTATCCAAGCATTGAGAGAGAGTGCAGTTGGTAAGTAAACTTCATTTTTTGAGAATGAAGGTCTTGTTGGGAAAATGCATATGAATTTTTGTTATTTCTTTTTAATTGTTGGAAAGAAAATTCTTTGGCTGCTAATTTTGCTTTAATTTAAAATGCTTTTTAAAATATATTTTCAAATTCTTTGGTGTAAAAGATTTTCTTTAATAAAAATATTAGATGTATATAAATTTTTAATTTGTCTATAAAATTTTTAATCCTATAGCATTTTTTATTAATTATTAATAAACTCTGTGCATTACATGTAGAATTACTGAGTTGTAATTTTCTATATTTCTGGAATTTATTCTTAAAAAAAATTTCAAAATAAATTTTCTATTTTAGATATTGATTTAGTATTGTATCTTTTCATGTTATACTAGTTAAAAGCATACAATTTTATTTTTCATTTCACAAAAGCGTGAACATTATAGCACTAAAATTATATATATCTGACTTTTATTGACTTTTGATATTTACATAAATTTAGTTTCTATAATTATGTTTTATTTAAATAATGCAGCTTGTTTATTTATTGGTAATATTGTAAGCAGCACAGAATTGAATCCTCAAAACACATTTATGCGATTAAACTAATATTTTACAAAAATTTATTAAATATTGACACATTTTAGAGCAATTAAAAATAAACATATCATGCAGAATGTTCCTTTATTTTAAAATAATTCATTATAAATATGAAAAAATATGAAATTCAATTAAAAGATGTATTTTCTGCTGATTAAAATTTTAATTATTTATTATCTAACATTGCATTAATTCATGTCCAAAATTCAGAATATATTGTATTGTGAATTCCATTATGTCTTTCAGTTGGAGCAAAAATTCTTGTTTTATGTGACATTTTTTCAAAAAGAAAAAATGAATTGTGTCGTGCTGAACGGCATGAGCTAATTGAATACCTCAAAACTAGGTATATGTAAATCTTTAAGAATTACTTCTTTACATTTCACTGTAGATTAGTATATTTCTAGTTTATTCTATTGCACTGGCACAATGATGTATTGAATAGTTTAATGCATGTTATTTTGCAGTTTGAACTTGAAAATATTCAAAAGCTTTTTGTAGTAAAAAGGTAATTTTGCATCTCTTGTAGAAATTAAGTTCATATTGTTTCTATTATACTGAAAAAAATTCTGTATTTTTAATGATTAAAAAAGCTGTAAAAAAGGATTGTTAGAATTTGTATTTCATAAAAATGATTTTGGCCCTAATTTTATCTCATTTAGTAAAATGAGGCAAGTAAATTAGTAACATTTCAAAAGCTAATTTTATACTTCTGAAATTTTATTTTTTAAATTTACCATTTAAAAATGAATTTTTTTCAGTTCATTCTTTTTTATGACAAAATTATTACATACAATACACATCTTATTATTTTAGTATAAAACTCTAAACTCCTGTTAAAGCTTTATACACTTCTATGTAATCAAATACCGTGTTCATTAAGATGTAATTTGTTCATAAACTGAAATCTTTTATTTATTTGCAGATTACCGGACTTTATGAAACAATTGCACAGGTTTTTAGAAGTTATTGAAATTTCTCTTGGTAACTTAACCCCTGTTCAGCGAATGGATATAGCATCCTATTTTGTTTCAGATGTAAGTGAAATCTTATTATTTATCTAACTTGTATATTTAATTGTAAAGTTTAAGTTAAAAGAACATTTATTAAGTTTTAATTCTAAAAAATTATTTTCTAAATTATATATTTGATTGTAGAGTTTAAATTAAAATAATAACTATTAAGTTTTAATTTGCATCAGCTCAAATAAATATAAATAAATAATGTAAAATACAGAAAAATTCATTATATCATTTTCTAAATGTAAGTAAAATAAATGGAGTAAGATATTAGCAAAAAAATGTTTTCTAATATTTGTAATCTGTCATTAAAAAGCAAGTATGGAAATAAGTTTTTAGTGTATAGTAATGGGAGTAATATATCAAATTTGTTGTAAATGATTTTTTTCTTTGCATAAACGAGGCTATTAATCATTATCTTTACTTATCAAAACTTTGTAAAATTAGTTTTAAAAAAAAATATTATGACTAATTGATATTTATTTTTAAGAAAAGAGATTTTTCCAGTTTTGAAATTATTAAATGAGAAGTTTATATAATCATCAGATTTGTGCATAAAAAATATTTACATTAGGAGAATATTTATTTCTGTATTCTCATTATTTTTTCAGATCGAGCATGTCTTAGATGTGGTATTTGTATTTATTACCGAAATCAAGACAGCATTGGAACAAATTATTAATGCTTCAAGTGCTAAGAAGGATAAAAATTACTCTAATTTTGGTGATAAATGGAAACATAATGTTGGTCAAGCTCTAGGAAAATCTCTAAAAAATGTAAGACTACTTTTGCTGTAATTTTTTAATCATGTTTATTTCTAAATTTAAATCTGTTTAACTGTGCATTTATGTTGAAGATAAAATTAAAATAGAATATATTTTATTTCCTGCTTTGTTTATTTTCAAAACAATATTTATATTTTTGATTGTAGTATAGTTTGTAATAATTTGAAAATTGTTCGTAATTTTTTTTTAACTTCACATTTTAGAAAATCATTAAGTTTAATTCTTTTTCTTCTTCCCTTGTATAATTTCCTATATGCAAAAATTCGAATATTTGTTATATTGTTAGAGAAATAAAATTGTATTACGATTTATTTCCTTTTAGAAAGTTTCGATAAGTAAGAAACATGTTTTTGCCCATTTTCTTTGTCTTCTAATATCTGATAAAATGTTATAGTAGGAATTTGATCAAAGGTATTAAAATTGAGAATTCTTTTAATGTAATATTTATGCTTTATATTAATATGGTATTAGTTTCAAAATTAAGTTTATGCGTCTTTCATATAATCTATCTAATCTAAATCTTATGATTTTGTAGCAGTCAATTTAAATGTGTTTTATTGCTGCTTGAAAAACATACAGTAGTTTCATATTTCTCTATATGAAAAAAAAGCCTATATTTGCTAAAGAAATTATTATGTTTGTTGGTCTTCATTTGCAATATTTTTTTAATCAAAATAATAAAGAATAGCAAAGTAGTTTTCCATAATCCATTATGTCTTCCTGTAAATGTTTATATCCATACAATATTTTATTTGTCTGTTAATTAAATGAAATTTGATATTAATCTGTCCATTTTAA
This sequence comes from Argiope trifasciata, assembly GCA_026543055.1. Lineage (NCBI taxonomy): Eukaryota > Metazoa > Arthropoda > Arachnida > Araneae > Araneidae > Argiope > Argiope trifasciata. Next base: position 260,256 of record JAPMOQ010008802.1, on the reverse strand, counting down.
TATTTATATATATTGAATAAGTGTTGTAATGAATTCCAAATTAATTAGTGTTTTCTATTAATATTTTTATTTATTAAATATAATATGATATTAATTCTGAATGTATTTTGTTTAATAAAGAATTTTTCTTTTTTAAATGCTATATCTGATGAAAAGTAAATTATAAAAGTGTTTATTATGTTAATATATTGGTAATTGCATTTTTGAATTGTCTTTTAAATTTAACTAATGAAAAATTATTTTTGGCAGTATTTGTTATATTATTAAACACTACAAATCATGATAATAAAACAAGCTTGCAAAAAAAGCTTTTATGATGAAGTAATAGTTGCTATGCTGAATTAGATCAAAATAACTACTGCCAACCATGCATTAAAAATCATGTGGTACAATATTCTGATTTCAATCACATGCTAATATGTAATGATTTTCTAAAGGAATTTGTGTAGTAAATAATTTTAAATGGGCATATAATGAGCTGCAAATTTTGTACGACAGTGAAAACATCAAATAATCCTTTTAATTTAAATACTGAAGATGATAAAAGTTCATTTCAAAAATTATTCTGTCCATTAAATATTTTAGTAAATAATACTATAAACATTATGTTCAGTTTTTATTCTATTTTTGAACTCTCTTGGGTTTACTTATGAAATTTTAGAGACCCCAAATTTGTTGCTTTGGTCTGTACAAAATATTAATTTTTACAATAAAGAAATATATCTGGCATTTGAATAAAATTTATAAATTATATATTTATGAAATCTCTATAAAAATTTAATTTATTCTTTAAAGATGAACATATATGAATTATAGTTATAATGAAATAAATTATGAATTTTGTGAAAAAAATTATTATATGCCAAATAAGTACCTGAAATGTACTTTTTAAAAAAAAGATTGGAAACTTTTTAAAATCTAGTAGATTCTAGACTTAGTTTGAAATTTTGATTTTTTTCACTTGTACTTGCTAATTTATAATTTTTATTGAGTAATTTAATTTTCTAGCATCAAAATAATTTGAAATATAAAATATTTGCAATTATCTGATTGTAAGCTTTATATTTATTATATTCTTGTATTGATTTGCATTCATTTCATGCATTGAATTGTAAAAATCCTTTATGCAGGCTCTTCATATGAGAGAACTAATGAAACTAAGAAGCTTTCATGAAAGAGTTTTATCTACTTTTATGAACCTTATGCACAAAAAGTAAGCATGTCTCATCTACGAATAATATTCACATAAAATATTTTTATAACATTCTTGTTTTTAGTGTAAGATAAATTATATTATTTTTTATAAACCAATAATAAAATTGTATAAGATGTGTATGTAAACAGGATAATTTTTCTTTTATTGCAGGGAAGTGTTCAGTGATATGAGTTCTGTAAATAAAACTCGATCTCTAGCAAATAATTTAGAATGGTTCATTGTAGAAGTATGTATAACATTATGAATATTATTATTCATTAAATTAATAATTGTGAATTAAAATCAGTGCTTATTTGCTGTGTCTCTATTTCAGATACCAATGTTCATGTTAAGAACAAAAGAATTAACTGCAGCCTTAGATGAAAAACTTACATTTAAAGAATGGAAATATTGGTTCAAGTTGGGAACTTCTAAAGTGGTAAATGTCTAATAGTAATTTTTATTAGGAATTTTATATTGTATATGGGTTTGTAATTTTGTTAAATTTCAGTGCTCCTCCCTTTATTATACGCAATATATATTAAACATTTTTTAGTTACAGCTGATTTTTTAAATAAATAAAGCATATTTTATAGCAGTTCTAAAGTGTACATTGAATAGATGTCGATTTTACATATTAAAAAATTTTATTAGATTGTTTCTTAGTATATTTTTTATTGTGAATTGTTTATTCATATTGTATGTATAAAAAGAGAATTTAAAAAAATTTAAATACTTTTTCTTATCTATTCTATGCTTAGGATTATATGTAATTATATGTTACTAATCATTATAGGATTATATGTAAAATGAATTTATTGCATTTAAACTTTCATGTATGTATGTATGCATCGATGGATGGACAGATGAATGGAAGTTTTTTTAAATTGTACTTTTGACTATGATGTAATAGTTCTTTTTCATATTCTCATCAGCTATTCTATCTGTATCTATCTATAGCTAAGCTATCTCTATATATTCTGTTATTATTATAAATAATGATAAATTTATTTTGTGTTATTGTAATTAAACAGGCTTGGGTGCTGAATAGACTGGCTTGTCATCGAGAAACCCTGGATTCCCTTATTCGCCAAATAGATCGTTTGGTTGAATCAGAACAGTTTACACGCTGTTTGGTTCAACTTAGTCTGCTGGATCCCCCACCTTCAGCTGCAGCAACAGCCGCTTCTTGTGTGAAAACACAACTTCAAACTAATGGCCCTAAGGTTTAACTTTTTTTTTCACACTTAACTTTAAAATTACTGTTTTATATATATGTAAGGTTATTAAGCAATTTATGACATTTATCATTTTAAAAATAATTTTTTAGAGGAACCTATTTTAAATAATTTTTTTGAGACTAAATAGAATCTTATGCTAATAATTAATTATTAAGATATTTTTTAATCCATTTTTTAAAAAATTGATTATAATTTCTAAATACTGTAAGTTTTTTTTTCTATATTTCCTATATATGATAGAAATATATTTTCTCTAAATAATTGAATACATATTTGAAGGAGGTTTTTTGCCTTTATTTTTATTATCTATTGGATGAGAATAACATAAACTCGGATAAATTTGAAATTTTCAATGAATAGTAAATTTAAATGATAAATAATGATTAAAAATTTTTATTTTCTCTAGCTATCTTAATTCAATATAACAATATTAACTTAAATAATAAAAAGTTTTTCTGTTATTAATATACTTAATATATTAAGTATTAATATATTAATATACTCAGAAGTTCCTAAAATCACTAACAAATTATATTTTACCCTGAGTTCTTTGTAAGAGAAAAATGTAATAATATTTCACTACAAAATTTGTATGGTTTAAAAAAGAAACCTAATTTAAGAGTAAATTGTATTAGTTGTATTTTAAATTGATAAAAATTAAAAATTTAATTGTTTTAATATTAAAGTTAGTTCATTTAATATTAAAATGCTATTACTCTTAACATATTATTACAAATGATGTATGTTTGTCTTTTTAGCACACTGAAATTAAGTCTTTCCATGAATCTCCAGTTGCATCAGAGAGTAAATTGGCAAAAAATGCTGTTTCCTTCTTGAAAAAGTGTGTAGATACTGATATGAGTTTTGAGATAGTTACAGCATCTCAAGGTAATCATATTAATATATATATATATATATTAATTTTTAAGATTTTGTTCAATAATAAACAAAAATATTTTATTAACAAAATGAAAGATTTTCTGAAAACATTGCACATTTTAATGGAATATTTGCTGTCTTCTAATAAATAAACTTGATCAATAAATTTTTTTATATAATGATATTTTTAACTTTAATTTCAACCTATAATAACTTCATTCTAAAATATTCTCTTATTCCTGACCTCATTCCATTCTTTCTATTTAATTCAAAAGAAGCTTTGTAAAATGCTTTAGTCACGAGTTCCCAAGCTCCAGGTAAAAGAATAAAAATTGCTGATATTAACAAATTCCACTAAAAAGATCCCTTGCTTGTGATTGACATGTGGAGAAATCCTGATTGGAATCTTAATAATATATGAGCACTGAAAATTATTTGAAGGATGTCATTACATTTGTTTAAAAAGGCACTCAGTTAGAAATTCTTTATAGTTGTAGAAATTTTTAGTTTTATAAAGTTAAAAGTTGCATCTGGTGATGTGAAAAAATTAACCATCAAAATGTATGACAATACTCTAAATAAATAATTCTCTACATATTATGAAATAATCCCACAATGTATTTAAACTTATTTAATAAATATATTTAAAATATTTTATCAGTGTAAGAATGCCATTGGATTCCAAACACAAGCAAAAAATTTATTTCAAATAATTATAGTTTCTGTTCCCTGCCCCTTATTTATTATAAAGATAGCTCTCTTTGTGTTGAGATGTTACAAGCCAGACCTTTTGGCCTACAGTTTCCGAATTTGGCACATATATGTCTTAGAATGTTGAAACATGCACTTTGCGAACAAAAATGTAAAAATTCTAGTTAAAAATTATGCCTTAGTTAAATATTTTACCATGACAATTTCAGACTGTTCAACTCCATTTTTCTTTAAATGTAATTGAACAAAATTTCTAATTTTCAAAAATTACTTTAATCTTTTATGTTTACCAGAGATCAATAACTATTATAAGCCTTCAGTGTTTGAATACTGAAAATTGGAAACCTCTACCTTAAATAATTCCTATATTGATTTCTGTAAATAAATTTTAATTCGTATTGTTAAAAAATAAAAAAAAAACCTTAAAATATCTGATTAATTATATATTTTTTTTCTTTAAGAATGTATTTTTTTCTTAAAATATTTGTTTCCACGCGTTTTTGATTTACTCTTATTTCTTAAAAAATAAAGTGTTTCTTTTTAAAAAGAGATTTGTTATGTAATAGCCGCCTTTGACGACCCGCTGGTTCGTCATGTTTAATGCGTGCTAAAATTTTCAATTAAATCATATATTCATAAGCCAAAATTTATGAAATAGTTAAAGTTAAAAGATTCAGTTATTAGTAGTTAAAGAGTCAGTAACTTTATTAGGAAAAACTTTTTGAGTTTAATGCTCTAATATTTTATCGATTATGCTTAAAAAACATAAAAAATGTTTTTTTCGGTGATATTGCCAAAATGTTAAATATGTTTTTTTAAAAAAAGCTAAAAAGGGAAAAAATTATTGAATTAATGATACAGATATTGCAAACGATTATAGAAATATGCCATTAAGTCGGGATTTCAATGCATATCCTGTCTAAATTCAATCAGGTTTACTGTAAATAATGATAATTTATTGAGTTAATGATATAGATATTGCAAACAATCATAGAAACCTTTGCTTTGCATTTATTTTTTTAGAAAATATCACATTTATATATATTTTTTATTTTATCCAGTCACATGCTAAAAGTTGCATATCTTTAGATTTGATTTGCGATGATAGTTGTTTTTTTTTTTATTTGAACTTCCGGCATTGTTTTATTTTATGCTAAAAAAAAACCATGGTTAAAATATTTCTTTAAAATTGATGTTAAAATCATGTTTGTCTGATAATATTTTCGGAAGTTATAACGGAAAAACGTCAAAATTTCGCTTAAATTTTAATTAATTCAAATTCGAATTAAAAATTCGAAAAAAGGGCTCCGAGGTGCACATTCCCGACCTCCAAGGTATACATTACCAAATTTGATAGCTGTAGGTCCAACAGTCTGGTCTGTAGAGCGCCAACACACACACACATTGAGCTTTATTATAAGTATAGATTGAATTATTTTGCTTGAACATGCACATAAAAAATGAAACTGTTCTCATTTTAGACGCTTCTGAAAGTGCATCAAGTCCGAAAGGTGCTTATGCACCAGCAGTGGATGGTGAAGTGGAGTATGTAACAATAAAAGCACATTGTATAGTAATAGCTTCACGCTGCGATTGGTTTCGAAAAGCACTTCTCAGCGGCATGAAGGAATCAATTCATAAGTAAGTTATGAATCATTATTGTTTTTATACTCTTAAATAAGTAAAGAATTCAAGGGAAGTTATAGAGCTGTAGAAAAAAAAGTGACGAATTGTGAGTTGTTAATATTTATAAAAAATACCCTTCATTTTTTTGCTTCCAGGCTATAGACAACTTTTTCTCTTTAACCCTTTCGCGCCTACTGGCACATATACGTGCCAGCAAGAAACACGCTCACTTCCCGGCCGACACACCGGCGTGACAGAGCCTTTTCTCGTTCACCCCCGGCTGTCACACATTTGTGCCAGTGTCCTAGAACGTTTTAAAAAATATAATTTTCGGCACAAGATGGCAATGTATGTCCATATGGTTGCAGATACATGTAGATCTGACCTTCTACTGGAAATGAGAGAAGCATGACTCACATACACGTAGTTTTCGATTATATAAACATAGGGGGAAATAAATGATTCCGAATGGAATGCTTTATGACAGCTCTTTAAATTAGCACGGGGTATTTGTTTATAGTAAATAGGGAGTTTAATTTTCGCTAGAGCATTGGTTATTTCGGATTGCAGTCCAGTTTTTAGTGGATAATTAGATTTTGTAGACGTGAATTCTTTCTGTTTAGAATTCTTGCTGTTAGTTTTTTGATATGTATAATGTTAAAAGTCATTAAAGTAAGTATTGAAAATAAAATGTGTAAAATATATATTTAAACAAGAAATGACTTATGTAAATAAAATATGTATAAATGTATAAAAAAAAGCATATGCCGTTCAAATTCTATACAGAGCATTATTAAACAATGCGTTGATACTTCGGTAAATTCATGGATTTAGGCTTAACAGCAAAAAATCCTCCGGCCCTGGACAGACACTCGCAAAAGAAACTGCCGGCCTCAGTGATAAGCGCGCGGTAGCGATTCCCGTCGCGAAAAGGTTAATTAACTTTATTAGGGGGGCAACAACTAATGCTTTTTTCCCATCACAACTAGATTAATTTAAAAAATTTGTTTATATGAACGTTTTTATTGTTTATTTGTTTGAAAAGGGTTGCTGGTATCTTTTCATGACATGATTTCATAAATGTTTTTGAGAATTTTTTTATTTTTATTTCAGACGAATTGTTATTCATGATACTACTCCACAATTATTTTTAATTTTTCTTGAATACCTTTATGGAGGGCAAGTTGATACAGGACAGTTATCTACAGAACAGCTAGCTGATCTCATGCAGTTATCAGATAGGTATGAGGTGAGTATGGATGAAAGGTTTGCCTGTATTCAATTATAATTATTTTATAAATCTAATTATGTCTAATTTTGAATACCTTTTCAGGTTGATTGTCTGAAGCAAATATCAGAAGATGCTCTCAAAAATCTTATTGATGAAGATTCAGCATTATTTCTTCTTGGTATTGCAGATCAGTTTAATGCTAGGGCATTAAGGGTAATTAGAGCTAAATTACTCTTTTATTTTGCTATGAATTTATTGAGATTATATTTTTCAGGAAATTAATATATAAATTAATCTTATTAATGTCAGACTACCATATTTAAAAAAAGAAAAGAAGAAGATAAAGTGAGGGGGGGATGCTGGATTATTTGAGATTCATTTAAAATTGCATTTTAATAGAACTTATGTTAATTGTGCAAAGCATTTCCAAAATATGCAAGAATATTATGGTGGATAATTAATATCATAAATTACCCTGATTGATGACCAGTTAATTTGCAAAGAATAAGAGTTTTGTACATTTTCATTTCAATGTCTTATGCATGCTTTTTTATTATGCATAAGGATCATTCTAATAGTCTATTTTCATGACGCCATAATGCTGGCTTGACATAACTCTGGTTTAATGATAATCCAATCATTGTGACAGTGTACTTTCATTTTATTATTATTCATATAAACTGCATTGATATTATACAAAATCCTTTTTCCTTAGCTGGAAGAAAATTAAATGATTAAATATTTAACAGAATAATGCGAACAGTTTGAATTTCAGTTTAGAAATGAAATCTATTATTTAAATTTATGATAAATATTTTTAAAAAATTGCAAAAATTAAAGAAAATTTGCATGGCAATGAATTGTAATTTTTTAGATTTTAAAAGGTTTTCAAAATAAATTTTTAATCTGCAATGCTTCTGGGAGTTCTATAAAAAAAATGTCAAAATGTCATTTAATTAAAATTCTTAAAATTTTGAAAAAAGAAAAACTTTTCAAGATACATAATTTAATCTTCCAAAATTTTGCATCCAGTTTTGTTTCTCTAGATCAAGCAATTTAACATATGGAACACTAACTTACCCTCTTTTATTAGTAGTAGAAACATTTTATTATAAGAGTAATAACTTACAGTTTATTTCTGACTTCTTATTCTAGTATACCTTCCCAAAGTTACTTAAACTGACATATATAGTGTCTTAATTTAATTTTAAATTATTTATGTCCATTTAAAAATTAATAATTAATTCAAGAGAAACTTTGTAAAAAAATGCTTTAGTTTGTAGTTTCCATGCTGCGAATGAAAGGATAAAAATTTCTGATATAAGCAAATATTTTTTTTAAAAAAAATCCCTGTGTTCCCCTTGCTTGCAAGTGGCACATGGAGAAATCCCTATCAGAATCAGTCTTGTGAAAAAATATTTTTTCTATCAATACTTCATATTATATAAGCCAAGAAATAATTTGTTTCTATCTTCTTCCCCACTTGCCTAATCTGTTGATGTGAATGGATGTACGTTCTTTGCTCCTCTTGTAAATAAATTATGCATTATTGGGATGGATTAAAGCAAACTTAAAAATACAAAGTCCCTTCTCTATCTGTGAACCTGCCTTCTGCTTCCAAAATTTTAAATTTTTACACACGCATACCTATATATGTATACAATATATGGAAAAGAATGATAATGCCATGTGCAAACGGACACTATTTTGTTTTATCACAAATAGTGTTATATTTTTTTAAAATCTTATTATTGTTTTAAATTAATATTATGCTATTATAATTAATTGCATAACATACTATTTTAAAGCAATATTTTTAGAAATTTTTATTAATGGTATTAAAATTTACACAAATTTTAATACTATTTAAAATACAATACCTTGTATGTTAGCCTTTGTATGTTATAAATATTTTGTTATTAACTAACCTAAAAATACAATAAGATCTTTTGTTTCTCCTGTTGTTCACAAGATAATATCTTGATTTATATTGCTTATTTCTATAATACCTTTGTGTTAAAAATGTTACCCAATTATCAAAAGCATTATGTAATATTTACTTTAGTATTATTATACATTACTGATATAAATGAAACATATATTTTAGAAAATATCTGAATGCATTTTCTGGTTGCACTATCTTTTGTAACAATTTATGATGTTTTTAACTTTTCAAAAAAAAAATCAATAATATATGGACATATTTGTATTACTAGACTGCTGCTTTGGAATTCATAGCTTTGAACAAAGATATAATCAAAAGTGAAGTTTTTTATGACCTACCAGAAGATCTGCAATCAGAAGTAGAAGAAATGATTACTTGGGTTGAATTAAGGTAGTGTTTCTTTCATATTCTTCTTCATTTGTATTATCTTCTGTATCTGTTGAATATTTTTTTAAATATATATATGTAATTTGTGTTTTAAACTAACACCTAAAGGAAATTGTTGCAAATAAAAATTGCCATCCTCAATAAGTTCTTACGCATTTTAAAATTATTATCTTTGATTAAATTTCATTTTGATTTTGATTTTTAATATTTTTCAGATTTTTTTATATATTTTATCTGAAATTATAAAATTTAATTAAGTGAAACGTAAATATTGTTTGCACTTTCTTTTACTCATTTTTTGATATATTGTAAGAAGTGTTATAATTACTCAATATTTCTAATGAGCAGGCTTATGCAGTTAATATTCTGTTGATTAGAAAAGGAATTTAGATTATCAGAATTTTTTATCGTGAGAAAAAATGGCATTTCTTTAAAAAACTTTTAAATAAAATGTCTTGAAAATTTTAATATAAATATTAGTGACATTGATAGTTTAGAACATTATTGTGCAAAACAAAGAAAGTTATTTAATTATCAATTTTTAAAAAAAAAGAAATCTATGATATACTGAAAACAAGTTTGAGAAACTTGCCACAATAATTTCAGTATGATTGTGTGTGTGTGCATGCATGCACGCTTGTATATCTTACAGGATATTTCCTTCTATTAAATTGATCATATTCTGCAAGGCCATAATGATACTTATTTTGGGGAGGGTGAATAATACATAACGTATTTTTCTGCGTTTATTAGGTTTTAAGATGAAAAATAAATTATAATTATTCAGTTAAATTTTCTCATATTAAAATCTTTATTGTATTTTGTGAGTTAGAGGTCTCAGTTTTATTAATTTATTATTATTCAAAAAGGAAGTAAAATAAAAATGTTCCTGTTTTGTATTTACAGGTTATTTTGTGGTACATTTTTTTAAAGTTTTTAATGTTTATTTTTCAGAAATTCTCAACGGAGTGAAGAGCTTTCAGGGCCTAAATTTCTTAACCATGACAGCCCCAGTTCTATGTCATCAAGTTTATTAGACATTGAAGAATTATTTTCAGCTGTTAATATCTCAGGAAATGAAGTAAAGCTTTATTTTTTCAAAATTCACTGTCCTCATTACATTGTGAAATCAATTTTAAAACTTTAATTCTTATGATTTCCTATTATATTACAAATTCATTATGCCTTTGCATCAATTTGCTAATTAAATTTATTTAAGCTACTATGAATTAAATTAGAAACTGCTAGTTCATTTTAGTATTTAAACTGGGTTTTTTTAGGATTTTAATCCTTGTAAATCGTTTCATAAGTTAATTTTAAACTGTTTTGAATAATTATTATACTTTTTTTCTGCTAAAATATTCATGAAGTAGTTTTCTATTATGTGTATTTCTATCCAAGATTCCTTGATAAATTATTAAAGAATTTGTGGTCAGGAATTTTGAAAAAAATTATACTTTTTCAAACCATAAGGATGTACAAAATCATATTTATGGAATTTTATGTCTTTTTCAATCTACTTTAACAATGTAAATTATTCTTAATAACTATTATTTTGTTATAAGACAGATGGCAAAACTAAAAAATTTTTATGTAGTGCCAAGCTACTAAGAAACTGACTTAACAAAGTATATCATATTTTAAGATTTCTGGCAAGGTTGTATAATATTTTGGTAAATTTCAGAAGATAAAAACTTCCAAAACTGAATCAGGCTTTGAAAAATATTGTATTGTTATAAAAATCCATCTAGTGAACAAAAAAAAGAGGAAAAGTCTTAACCTGCTCAATAAAGAATAATGACACATTATTCAATAAAAAAACATGAAACACGCTCAGTGAAACACAAACAAAAAGTAAACAAAACAGTACTTGCAGAAATTAGCACACCCACATCACAAATGTTTCAGAAAGAATTTAGTGAAAATTAACATTCGAAGTAGAGAATTTGCTCAACTACTTTTCTATGCTAAGCTGATAAACTCACTTGAGTTCTATCTGTCGGGTTAGCGTAGCTCCTGTGATAGGACATCAATAATTCTGATTCCTAAGAGAGATACCACTCGAATTTTCAAATATTCTATATCTCTCATTTTTGTTACTGAATCCAAATGTGATTGTTCCAGGATTCATTAAAGGTATCTATAGAATTCTATACCTTGCATAGAACAGCAATATTACAAATTTATAGCAATATTTAATTTGCTCTATTTGAAAAAAGATTTGAATAAAACAAATGGAACTTAGGTATAGTTTGAAAAAATATTGTAAATAATTAAAGTTTATGTAATCAGCTGTGAAGACACAAACATTAGTTCAAAATTATTTATAGAAAGTTTATATTTTGATGGAAATTACTAAAAGATTAATAGTCTATAATATAAATTAAACAATGCAAATATAAGAAACAATAATTTAAAGTTGAATTAAATGAATATTTGCAATTTTGAAGTTGTATGTAAAATTTATAATTTACTAGCTGATACTCATCACGTTGCTGCCGCAGAAAAAATAATTTAGGAAATATTGTTTAAATTTAAAATAACTGTCTTGTTTCATTAGGAATGATGGAAAGAAGGATATTTATTTTCTCATCGACAATGAATACATTCATTGAAATTGAATGAAATACAGTTCATTGAATTGAATTGAATACATTCATTCATTGAATGAATATAAGGAGAAGAATAAATAATATTCATTTTATGTTGTTTTTTAAACTTTTTTATTCTTTATTTTCAAACTTTAGTATTCTTATTATTTATATTTAGGATAGGCAATATTTTGTTGTTGTTTTGTCTTTAGCTGAAACAATTAAATTCCTTGACCGTCTGATTCGTAAGCATCCAGCATACAACTGATTACGTCAAAAACATGGATTTTTTAGGTTCAGTCCGCACAATTGAAGTGATTGAACTTGACCTTGCATGGTCATTGAGGATGTAAATTGAATGCATTATGTCTTTAACCTTTGTGTAAGTGCAAGTAATATGTTGTCGAAATTTTATCTCAATCCAAAGAGTGGTACATTAGCGCATAAGGTACGGTCAAACAAATGAGAATGATCTATTTAGATCATCTATTAATCCTTGGTTAATGGATGAGGTAAATAAATCCGAAAATATTTTTTATACTTTAAATAATTTTACTATGCCTATGATCATCCCGTAAGCGCAAGTAATATGCTGTCAAAGTTTTAACGGAATCCAATGAGCTGTATAGCAGCGCATATGAGCGAACATGCAGTTTCATTTCATTCATATAGATTTTTGTATACAATTTTTTTTGTATTTTTAATACTTGGCCTTTCTTTTTTTCTCTCTCTCTCTTAGGAAGAGCCGGCATCTGATTCCAGTTCTCTTGAAGATCTTCCTCTGACGCAGGACTCGGCACAACTCGAAGCGTGTGTTGCTCAGCTCAGGGACATTGTTGGTGAATCGGTTCCTCGAGAGGAGCTTGTGCGAGTGTCTTTAGCAGCTGATTATGATGTTAATAGAGCTTTGAATTTCTTTTTCTCTCGATTTACCTAGCTGTTGATCTGTTATGCGAGTTATTTGGCATAATTCAGAGTTTCAATTATTCCCTTTTAAGAATGTGAGTACTTGACTTAATGAAGTCGAGTGGCTTTACTTAGCCCTTGCGAGAGGAAAATATTAAGCTGGATTTGTAGGTCCTCGTGAAGTGACTAACATGTCGCATTTGAGTGCAATTTATATGTTTACTTTTGAAATATGATTTATGTGTGTATGGCGTCAGTCTGAAGAAAATTTTGTGTTAAAGTTGTCTCCTGGTGAGATCTCGTTTTGTTATATTTTACACTTTTCTATAACTTGGATAAATACAATGAACATCAGAAGACAAAATCAAAGGTGTTTATGTCACATTTGTTAATATTGATGTTTCTGTCTACTTGTGAATAACTGTGCTGTTTTGTTCATGTAATTTTTCGAATGAAATTCTTTTGTTAAATCATATGTGTAATAGCAATATTTGTAATATATGTGTAATAACAATTGAAGAAAACTTTTCTTGTTATATAAACCGTAAAACCTTGTGTTCCCGTTTGTCCAAGATCATTGTTACTGTATTTTTTAATTACTATCGTTGCATGTTTCCTGGGGGAAAATACAGGAAGCACATTACCCCTGAAAGTAATTAGTAACTGAAAAGAGCTTCAGTTGCCTTTTCAGGAAACTCACCTAAATTTATTGCTGAATTTATTAATCTTTGTTATTTTGAAACCAAGTTAAATTCTGAAGGCTACATATTATTTTATGTACTGGTAAAAGGTTACAATGCAATTGATTGCAAAATAAATAGGTAGTTAAAATTCATTTTCAAAATTATTTTAATTAAATTGATTTGTAACACTCTCATATTGGACTATGATATGAAAAATGTGTTTCTTGGAAGATAATGTTTTTGATCCTATATCATGATATATAATTAAATTCATTATGTTGTAATGTATTAATTAATTTTATAAAGTAACTAATTGAGCAGCCTGATAAACTAACAGAAATTACTCATTGCAACTTTAATAAATATATTGGGTTGTTCGGAAAGTCATTTCGTATTTTTTTGTGAAAATGAAAAGAAATTTTCGTTTAATGAATAAATTATTTATTAAATTATAAAATTGCCATTCTGGTCCAATACCTTTTGCCATTCTGGTCTAATACCTTTTGGTAGTAACATGATTACACGCTCATAAAAGTTTTGGTCTTTGCTGTAAAAAAAACTGATCGAGGTGGTTTTTGGCCTCCTCATTTGAAGGAAAAATTTTGCAAATCAGTTCTGGTACTGATGTACTGTTAACACATCTTCTCCACACATATTGGCTAATTTATTTCTGGCTTGAACAGCATTTTTACCTTTTATAGCAAAAAAGAAAAAAATGACGAAAATGCTGTTTATTGCTCTCCATATTTAAAAGGGCCCCATCCAAAAACTACTGCGAAGAATCAGCTGCACTTTTTCACACTCAAGCCTTGCTATATCAGCTCTTAAAACATAAAATGATTTTGCGGTTTAAGTATGAAATTGGGTGCGAAAAATACAATTAAATCCTTTGTCAGGAAAAAACTAAATTACTTTCCGAACGACCCAATACATATATGTACATATTTTCAGATGTTCTTAATGTTTAACAATAATGATGGAGTTAATTTTAATTAAGATTAATTTCCTTGCTAGATATCTTGCTGATATATTTTTTAAAAATTCATGTTAGCAATTCCATGTTCTAAAAAAAGAACCTAAACATTTGATTTGAAAGCATGCAGCTGGAGAATGTTATTTCATATGGACAATCATAGTTACTTGTATTTCTGAAAGCAAAGCAAGATATTTGTGTATTGATAAGAAATATTAATAATCATATATATATATATATATACATATAAAGTTCCCTTTGCAGAATAAACCAGCAACTGTTCTAACTTTAAATCTCTCTTGTTGATACACAAATATCAAATAGTTTTCTACATCAAAATTATCTAATATTTCCGTGAGAAAAGAAGTGCTAAATAAATGAGATTTTTTCTCAAATATAGCATTTTTAAAACAATGTGATGAATGCTAAATCTCTGTAAATAAATCTGTTTTAAAACATGTTCAAATGTAATTGTGAAACGTAACAAATCTTTAGTTTATGTTTTAAAAATTTCCCAGGTGTTTCATTTTATTTTATTTATTGGAGATCTTGTTCAACAATGTGCTTACTCAAATGGTGACTTTGTTTTTATATACAAAAAAAAATCGTTAAAGAATTTTCTGATAACATTTCCAATGGTAGCACACATATATCTAACTTTGATTCATGCTTTGTAGCATTAAATAGACAGCATTGTGTATTTTTTTATGAAAAGAAAATTATCTGACCTTAAAAAAATTATATGATAAATTTAATTTGATTTAAATTCTTTAAAAGTATATTTAAAGATTAATCAAAACTGTAAATATTTTTCTTATTAAAATGTTACAGGCAAATATCTCCTCTTACTTGGCATATCCTGCAAATATTTGTTATATAACAATTAAAACTTTTCTTATTTATTTTTTTTAACCTTTTTTTAAAAAATAAATGTACTAATACATCAGAAAATCTGGATTTAATAACGATAAACTTTTGAATTTTACATTTATTCGTAATTGTTTGTTTTAAATATTTCTTCATGTGTAGTCAGTTTTTGTTAGCTGTATTTTCTATATAAAAGTTCAGCTATATTTACTATAAATATGTTATTAAATGTTAATATAATGTTAAATATATTCATAACTTTTTCTGTAAAAATATTGATACATTATTCTGTAATTTTATTCCTTCATATAATAATGTTTATTTACTTATTATTTTCTTGGAAAAAATGAAAATTAAAAAGCAGTTTAAAAAGGATTTTTTTAATATATATGCATGTGCATTATTGAACATATATTTTAATCATTGCTGTGTTACCTAAGATTGCTTCATATTTTCCATATGTATCTTCATATTTTCTTATATAGCAATTTTATCTTAATGTAGATGAATATGAATTTTGAGATATCTGTATTCATTTAATATCAAGCATATTTTTATTGTTAATTTCTTAGAACTAGTAACTTTTTTTAAATTTATACAAAAATTTAATTGTAATTAATTGAAGCAAAAATTTATATATCGACAAAAAAATATCTGAAAATACTTTTTTTTTAAAGTTTTTTATTATTATTAAATGTTATCTAAGAGAATTTTACGTGTTATTGATTTCTTTTCTGCAGTTCACAAATGCAAACTTGTGAATTATTCTTCTATTTAGATTTTGAGCTGGACATTTTTGACCCCCCCCCCTTCTCCAACCAATGCCCAAGATAATAGGCATGAAGGAATAACTCTTTTTAATTAAAAAAAAAAGTCTTTTATTCATATTTTTTTGTATTGTTGGTTAAAATTTGTTAAAGATTTGGTACATTGTTTGGAATGGAACTTAAGTGTGCTGAAAAACTTATTGGTGCATTTTAGTTTTTGAGTATTGCAAAAATTCTTTCAAAAATGAAACAGAATTCCATCGTCCTTGAATAGTAAAACTTTTTAAAAAATAAGCAGGAATATTTTTATGTCATAATAACCAAGATGATATCTCAAAATTTATTTTCTCCATTTTGCGGTATTTTTATTATAATTTTTCAAGTTAACTATGCACCTAAAAGGGTCCATTGTATATATATATATATATGTGTGTGTGTAAATTTGTGTTATGTTTTTATGTAGATATTTCAAGAATTTTCCTTATTTATTACAACCTTTTTATGTAAATATATAACTTGAGAAATGTGTCCGATTCTTGAATAGATGTGTATTAATGAATTATATTTGTTGTAATATTGTTATTATTTTGTTAGAAATTTTGTTGAATATTTATATGTTTTTGAATGATGGAAAGTATTTCTTTATAAGATAAAAACAATCATTATAAATTTTATGTTTAAACATCTTTATGAAATACTTTTTTTAGTACTAAAGTATATTCAGGAGAATTGAAGAATATTTCTTTTTTTGGCAAAAGTTTGATATATATTGCAAGATTTTTTTTATATATAATTATTTGTTTTTATTCAGAATTGTAGAAATAGCTTATATTCAAAATGAGAGGAACTTTTACTAATATTACAGCTGTAAGCATAGTGAATAGCAAAGGATTGTTGTTCCAAAGAGTGATGCATGAAATGAGCTTTACTATATGTGACAGTGAAGATTTTTGAACGATAATTTTTTAAAAATTTATTATCTTCTCATTTATTTCTGGTTGTGAATTATATCATTTTTAATTAATTTTTTTGTTGTTTTGTGGAAATTGAGAATGCTCAATTCTTCTGTTAAAATTTATTTTTATAGTTTTGTTGCATAAAGTCTTTCTATAATACTAGTCCTACACTAATTATGTATATATAAATTTATTGTTATTATTTTTACTCAAATTTTGAATAAAGAAATTTTCTAACTTATAGAACTTGTACTTTCAAATTTTTATCACACTCTTAAGAAGAGCCAATTTTGCTTTGCCTGCTCTGTTTATAAGAATTATAAAATTACAAAGTATTTTACTACTTATAGAATTAAATGTTCATTATCCATATATGTGAAAAAAATTTATGATCTTGTAATGTGTCATTTACAATTAATTTTCATGGATAGTATTTGTAATATTCTAGAAAGCATGTATACAAATATATATACATGATCTATTTCAAATGTCTTTTTTGTTAAAAAGAAAAACGTTTGATTAGTTTTTTCATTTAAGTAACTTATGCATTCTTGAATATTTTAAAGACATTCATGTGTTGAGAATAATTACTTAAGTTTTGAATGGTTTTTTTTTTCTTGTGTAGTTATTATTTTAAATGCAGATCATTTAATGTGGCATTTACTTCAGATTTTTCTCTAACCATATTCAACTTTCTGATAATAGTAATTTTACTTATGCAACTTTACTATCTTATGTTAATTATGTGCATCTAAGGTGTGATTTTTAAATGCGGACATGTTTTTTTAAATTATTTTCTGTTAATTTTTATTTAAACTTTTTTGATGTGAAAAGAAAGCATTTAATAAATATATTGATAGAAATTTTTAGTGTATGACTTTTTATGTATATTGCTGTGGAAATTATCCAGGAGTTTACAGTGAAAAAAAAAATGCATTGTATAAAAAAAATGAAAAATAACACTTTATTTCATTAAAAAAACATTGGGAACTAGTAGTGGAAACACAAAAAACAGCATTCATAGAGATTAATACTATATAAGAAAATTTTGTATTACAAATAACAGCACAATAGCACTCCATGTACCAGCTTGCTATAAGTATTAACACACCTAAAAGATAATTATCTATAAAAATATAAAGGAATGCTTTTCTGTATGTCTGTTATGCCTTCCTAAACTATTCATCCGATGGCGATGAAACTGGGCCAGCTTATTGTTTACACCTGTGGGATGGTTAGAGGGATAGTACAATGATCTAAAAAAAAAATTTTAATGAATTTCAATCGCATCTATTTACCAAGGATAATAACTTTAAATAACTTGCCGACGAGATAATAGATTCTCTAGAAATAAAAAACCCAAATTAAATGTTAATATTTTGTAGCTATAGTATGCAAATGGCTTGCAAGTCGTTCTCAGAGATAACAGCTGTATTACATAGTATACGAGAAAATTTCGGGGAAACCAATCCTGGGGGTTTTATATTTTAGATAAATTTGAAAAATACTGGTAGTACAAATAATTCTGCACCATTTTGATTTTCAAAAATTATCTTTTCAGCCAATTTAACAATTTTATGGTATAAATATATTTTCAAAATTTAATCAATTTTAATCACATTTTCTAAAATTAAATTTGAGAATTCTGATTTAATATTAAGTGACTCAGGTGATACAATAAGTAGTTTCTTTCATTGCTATTCTGAAAGAACAACAAGGTTTACAATTCTAAAAGAATACACAAATCTAATACATAAAAATGAATATTTGTTTGTTTATATTTTATATACTGTCATACCTTCAACCTATTTTGATAAAACATTCTTTAATTATTGATTGATTTCACTTAATATTATTTCTTTCGGCGGCAACAACAACGCGTTGGATACCAGCTAGTTCCTTATATAACTGCTTCATATTTTTATAGTCTATCGATGGCATATGGTATCATATAGAATTTTCTTGATGATTGTCTAGATTTCAGTTTCTGTTACTGATCATATCATAATGCTCGCCTTTCCCAGACTTCTGTCATCTAAATTGAAGATATTTTTTTCTAACGATGAGAATAGAAATGCAAGAAAACCGTGTTAAAGATTCGAAATATTATATAAGATAATCGAAGACAATGCAGCATCTCATTTCAAATTACAATTGTGCTGGTTTTGGTTGTTTTTTTAAAATATCTATCATATTTAAGCTTTTTCAATTTTCACTTTCTTATTTAAAATTTTTCGAAACTCAAGGTAATATCGATGAAGGTTATAGACTGTGTTTTCTTATATTTCTAAATAAGTATCAAATTTTAAGCATTTTTTTTTGTTTTTTTTTTAATATACTTTTTCTCTCTCACATTTTAAGCAAAAAAATATATATATATATACATCTTCCTAAATTTTTTTTAACAGAATTTGTTAACTTATATTTAAAATAATTCAAATACAAAGAACTATCTATAACATTCAAAAAGTTTGAAAACATCGCCTGAATTTTTAACAAATTAACCTAAAAGTTACATGAGTATTCAAAAGTTCCCATCTGAAATTTAAAAAAAAAAAAATGTTTTACATTTATAACACATATACTAGATTCTTTCCATAATTTCTTTTCCAAAATCCAAAGCATATTCTTTTTCACAAACCTTCTATTTGTCATCGGAAGGTAGGAAAAGGATTTAGAGGATTTTTTTTTTTTTTTTTCAATCCTTTAAAAGGATTGAAAAAAAGATATTTCTTTAATGAGTGCTGCAATAAATTTATTTTGCTTATTAAATATTGATATTGTGACTCCTCTCGTTAATTACACAAAAGTCGAGCCAATATCTTCCAGAAGCATCCTCAACGAAGATATTTCTGATATTATTTTCTTTACGAGTTTTTAAAATGCTCATCTTGAACATGGAGGATATCATAGGATATCAGAAATTAATTAATTCAAGAACTCTTTTAACCAATTCAGAATCGTGCTTATTCTTCAATGCTTCGCTTGGCGACTTGGCTCGCTTTTTGTTCACATTGGTGTTTTTTGCTCTCGGTTGACGAAAAAGTACTTTTTTTAATTTGATAAATTAATTTTTAATGAAACTGTTAGGTTACAATGCTCGAATCCCATAATTTCGAACGAATTACCAACATGAAGCAAAGTTTTAGTATTCCGTTTTCGGTGTTTAATCTGACGTTATATATTCTATTTTATTTAATTCAAAATTGCGTACTGGTTTCTTGTTTTTCTAGTTCAAATGGCAAAATAATAATAATAATAATAATAAAACTATACTTAAGTGTGAATAGTGTAAATTTCAAAATGTTATCAAAAAATTTAATAACAAATAAAAAAGAAGGGTTTTAACATAAAAAAATATTACTATTTTGTGTAAAACTTAATATCAAATTTTAAATACAGAATTCCTCTTAGTCATCATTATTTAATGTGAAGTCTTCTTATACTAAATCAAAATTGCAGCAAAGTATCTTATTGTGAATTACAATCTTTTCCTGATAATATATATAATAATAATATATGATAAGTTATCAGTTATTACGCTTACAAAGTTCATGTATAATCCGAATTCACCATATTGTTAAATGTGAACATCTCCCCTTTTCATCTTTCCTCTCACCCCTATTTTGATTAAATAAACACATTCAGAAACATTCGGGATTTTCAAATCCGAGAATGAACAGTATCTTTAACAGTATCAGAAGTTTTATTTTCTTACTAGCCGCCTTTGGCGACCAGCTGGTTCGCCATGAGTAATGCGTTCTTAAATTTTCAATTAAATCACATATTCATTAGCCTTGAAGTAATTCCGGGCATTGGTTGACCTGAAATTAATATTTTCTTTAAGATGATGGACGGAAAGTTCTAAAAGTACACCTTTTCCTAATAATATTCGTTAATTTTATAAATCAGTCAGTTTTAACCATCGGTTATGCTTCCGAAATATTTTTAAAAAATTTCGATGATGTTGCCAAAATATTAAATATGTTTTTTTTAAAGAAAGCGAGAAAGGGAAAAAAAGTATTAAATTAATGATACAGATATTGCAAACGATTACATAAATATGCCATTAAGTCGGGATTTCAATGCATACCCTGTCTAAATTCAATCAGGTTTACTGTAAATAAAGATGATTTATGGAATAAATGATTTAGATATTGCAAACGATTAAAGAAACCTTTGCTTTACATTTATTTATTTTTTAATATCACATTTTATGTTTCTTTTATTTTATCCAGTCACGTGCTGAAAGTTGTATTGCTTTAGATTTATTTGTGATGATAATTTTTTTATTTGAACTTCCGGCATTCTTTTATTTTATCTAGTCACGTGCTAAAAAACATGGTTAAAATATTTCTTTAAAAATTCGCTAAAAATAGAAGCTCACGTTTTAAATTTAAAAAACTGATACCGTTAGAAAGCTAATTTTTTAATCTTTAAATTGATGCACTTGGCAACCATTCCTCGTATTATAGTATAAGATATTGGCTTTGACAATTTTGTTAATCACCTTGAGATCTATTTTTCGTTCTTGGAATATATTTTCGCTCTCATTGCAGCCATTCCCAAGTTGTTCTAATTATAAATTCGATCTCATTTTCCATTTTTTCTGGTAACATGTTGACTTGAATTTTTTTTTTTTAAATTATGGCAGGATAAAATAAAGGGTAAAATTTAAAAACTCTGAACCTTTATAAAAAAGAATAACGGTAAACGGTAATACTGCCAGTAGTGGTTTAGTACCTTTACCTCTGGTGTGTAAAGTATCTAATGATTCCTATATCTATATATATATAATTGAATGTTTGTCTGTATGTCTCTTATGCTTCCCCAAACCACTCATCCGATTGCGATGAAACTTGATCAGCTTATCAGCTACGGGATGGTTATAAGAATAGTACAATTATCTAAAATTTAAAAAAAAAATTGAATCTCAGCCGCATCTATTTATTAAGGACTAGCCGCCTTTGGCGACCAGCTGGTTCGCCATGTTTAAAGCGTTCTAAAATTTTCAATTAAATCACATATTCATTAGCCTTGAAGTAACTCCGGGCATTGATTGGCCTGAAATTAATATTTTCTTTAAGATGATGGACGGAAAGTTCTTAAAGTACACCTTTTCCTAATAATATTCTTTAATTTTATAAATCAGTCAGTTTTAACCATCGGTTATGCTTCCAAAATATTAAAAAAAAATTTCGATGATGTTGCCAAAATATTAAATGTGTTTTTTAAAGAAAGCGAGAAAGGGAAAAAAAGTATTAAATTAATGATACAGATATTGCAAACGATTACATAAACATGCCATTAAGTCGGGATTTCAATGCATATCCTGTCTAAATTCAATCAGGTTTACTGTAAATAAAGATGATTTATGGAATAAATGATTTAGATATTGCAAACGATTAAAGAAACCTTTGCTTTACATTTATTTATTTTTTAATATCACATTTTATGTTTCTTTTATTTTATCCAGTCACGTGCTGAAAGTTGTATTGCTTTAGATTTATTTGTGATGATAATTTTTTTATTTGAACTTCCGGCATTCTTTTATTTTATCTAGTCACGTGCTAAAAAACATGGTTAAAATATTTCTTTAAAAATTCGCTAAAAATAGAAGCTTAAGTTATACATTAAAACACTGACACCATTAGAAGGCTAATTTTTTAATCTTTAAATTGATGTAAAAATCATGTTTATGCGATCATATTTTCGGAAGTTATAGCGGAAAAACGTCGAAATTTCGCTTAAATTTTAATTAATACAAATTCTAATTAAAAATTCGAAAAAAGGGCTCCGAGGTGCACATTCCCGACCTCCAAGGTATACATGTACCAAATTTGGTAGCTGTAGGTCCAACGGTCTGGCCTGTAGAGCGCCAACACACACACACACACACACATTGAGCTTTATTATAAGTATAGATTATGCGAGAACGTTTTGGGGAAACTAACCCTGGAGTTTTTAAATTTTAATGAAATTTTATCGTTTTCGCAGTAACTACCAAAAATAATGTGGCACAAATAATTTTGCACCATCTTAATTTTCAAAAAGTATTTTTCAACTATATTAACGATTTTATGGTCTAAATATACTTTATATGTTTAATCAATTTAAAAAAAAATTTTTAATCCCATTTTTTGAAATTAAATTTGATAATTCTGAACGGATATTAAACGATCGCGAGATACAATAAATAGTTTTTTTCATTACCATTATGAAAGAACATCAAGTTTTATAATTCCAAAAGAATACACAAATCTAATATATAAAAAGGAATATTTGTTCGTATTTTATATATTCTTTCTATTTCGATAAAACATTGACAAGTTATTGATTGATTGCACTTAATATTATTTTTTTTTCGGCGTCAGCAACACACCGGTACCAGCTAGCGAATCATAAAAAGTCGTTAAAATTCATCACATATAATAAAGCATGAAAAACCTTAACTAATTTAACTATATAACGGAACTGTGGGCAACGTCACCTAGATGAAACGTCAGCGCCACCTAGATAATACGTCAGTCAACATCCAGCCATCGTAGAGGGAGCGCCTCGGTTGAGGACTGTCTTTTTGCATTTCGTAAATGTCTTTGTTCATCGTAAATGTCTTAATTGTTTCGTTAAGTTAGTCGTGTAAGTGTTGCCCCTTTTTGTTATATAACTGTTCGTATACATGTTTATGTTTAGTGAATGTCTACCAATAAATATGTTAAAAGCTAGCCGTGGTAATTATTGAAGACGAATGGTTATAACTATGCATTATTATCTTCAATTATTTAATTACATTTAAAAAAAGTAAACTCACCAGTTCAAAATACTGACTTGAACTTGATGACAAGTACATACAGATATCCTCCTACACAGATAATGTTGTGCAACTAACTCAGTTCAGGGCAGCAGTGCGTTGTGGATTTCAGTCCTTGAATTCAAATTGTTCTTCGCCTTTGGAAATGACTGTAAAAGAAAAAGCAACATTTCAAATGAAGTTACTTGATAAACAAGAATACTGTAACATCCTGTTCTTTTTCCTTTCATTACAATAAAGGTCTTAAGGCAAATATTTAAGTTAACCCTGAAGCTACTAATCCTCAAATATTTTATTGCTACTGTGGTAAATTAATTCCACGAGAGGGCGCTCAGCACTTCTTCCAGTATTAATCAGCAGTCAGAGGGGAAAGGGCAGAGAAAGTTCCCAACACCAAGGAATACGGACCGTCCGCTACCGAGACCGAGAAGGGTCTCGACCAGGAAACCGTTGAGACATGATCCTCTTCAAAGAGCCGAAACTGGAATTCTTGTGTTGAAGAATTCATCTGCAAATGCTCAAGGTGCCAGGCGTAGGTGGAAAAGAGCAACTGAACACATCTACTGTGAATCTCCATGACATCACAATTAATTCTTCATCAGTGAAATTTCATTTGTAAAAATCATTTTTTTAATCATTCAATAAACCAATCATCTAAACCAGTGGACTGATGCATTAAAACCCATCACACCCACAACCATGGGGGTTCGGAGCCGGTGAAACAACAAATTTTAAAAGGTACTGTGCTTCTTTAATTCTCTATTTATGGTTTAATTTCGAAAATGAGTATTTTAAATAATCTAAAGAAGTGTGATTTAAAAATTCTTGCCGAAGAACTTGGCGAAACAGTGCTAGAAAATGCTGAAATTTTGGAACTTAAAAGATTGATTGTGAATACTGATGTATTCAAAATGGATGAAGAATTTGTCCGTGGTGTCATTAAGTCGATCGTTGAGGATCGCACGGCTAAGGCAGTAAATGAACAATCCAAGTTAGAGATTGAAAAAATGAAATTGGCCCAACTCGAGAAGGAGATTGAGCTAGAGAAATTAAGAAAACTGTCGTTGCCTGGTGAGCGAACAAACGCATCAGTTAGTGCTGAAAATTTAATAAAAAGTTAAAACACTAACAATATCTGCTTCTGAGAAACCAGAGGCATTGCATTTGCTTTTTTATGTCTTGAGAAAAAGAATTTACTACTAAAGAAGTTCCTAAAGGCTTGCAAGCCGAAATACTAATTAATTTGCTAGAGGATAAAGTAAAAAATGTTTTAACCTATGCAAATGCGGAGGGATTGTCGGATTACAAAAAAACTAAAAGAATTATTTTTAGCTGAATTTCAGCCGACACCTCGTGAGTGTCTTAGAAATTATAAAAATGCTCAACGTTTACCGAACGAGTCGCATATACAGTTTGCATCGTGATTAACTGCAACATTTGACTATTATTGTCAGGTCAGAGAAGAAAAAAAAAAAGATTTTAAAAATTTATGTAATCAAATTGTTGCGGAAAAATTATATGAAACATTGGATTTGAAAACAAAAGAATATAAAAGTATCCGAGAAGGAAAAACATGGTTTCCGCCAACCCAGTTAGTTCGCTAGGCAGAAACTGGAATTCTTGTGTTGGAAGAATTCATCTGCAAATGCTCAAGGTGCCACGCGTAAATGGAAAAGAGCAACTGAACACATCTACTGTGAATCTCCAAGACATCGCAATTAATTCTTCATCAGTGAAACTTCATTTGTAAAAATCATCTTTTTTTTAATCATTCAATAAACCAATAATCTAAACCAGTGGACTGATGCATTAAAACCCATCACACCCACACTACTAAACATATAGAAGAGTGTGTATTGGTATTCCACAGGGCCGCGGTTTCCTGGTGGTGAGGTCTCGGCTTCGGAACCGGAGGGTTTCAGGTTCGAGACTCGTTTCCCCCGAAGAACCATCGTGTGAGGGGGTCGCTTGCATGTTAAATCTATCGGGCCAAACGTCCTCTCGCTGGTGCGGCGTGGTGTGGAGAGGGGGGTGCCAGTTCAGGCGTCGTCCTCGCCATCTTACCGTGGTTCAATATTGCGAGGTCCGTCCCAAAATAGCCCTCGTGTCGCTTTAAACGGGACGTTAATATAACTAAACTAAACTGGTATTCCACAGTGCTAATCATTTCATCCATGACAACCCAATTTGGTATTGATATACTTTGGAGGACGAACCTCAAACCCATTTCAGTTAATTAAAGTTTTAATTCATTAAATAATTTTTACTGCATTTAAAAGTTAAAAAAAAATGCCTCTTTAATTATATCAATTTAACTATAAAAAATTCTTTAAATTTTGATAGGCCTTAAATAATTTTGGAATAAAATTCATCATGGTAATAGAATATAGAAATAGTTTTTATTGTTTATTCTTCATACTCAACTGTGGATTTTATTTTCCCTCACAGCTGAAAGAAGGAGAAAAAATTTCCATGACATACTTGATTGCGACCCTCTGCCTTCGTGTAAATACATGATTTACAAGCAGGGGGAGGGGTAGTCGAATGTCCTCTGATAGGAGGTCCGCACAGGAGGTGGAGGCGATCGCTTCGTGTCTCGAGGCGTATAGGGGCCTCAAAATCCACTTAGTTTGTATCAGAATGTTAAACTGAAGAGACAATCACCTCTTTGAAATGATTCACAGAATTTACCCCTATTACTTTTTCTTTAACGAAAAAGTAGCCGGCGTCCTGGCACAGGGGTAGCGTATCTTCCTCGTGATCTGGGCGTCCCGGGTTCGAGCATGGATGTTACTCAGTGTTCTGTCTGTGAGGCGTGTGAATGTGCCAACCCCCCCCTGTAAAAAGGGGTTGTGCAAGCGAATGTGTGTGTCATCTTCATTTGAGCTACAAGTCAGACTTCTGCCCTCTGGGTGCTCAGGGGTCTTTACCCTCTGAAGCTACTACACCCCTCTTTCCGTGGAAACACGGTCACGACAAGAAAAAAAAAAACGAAAAAGTATTCATTTATCGTTAAAAATGTTGATGAAAAAGTAGTGTTAAGTAAAATTCGTGTGGAATCAAAAAGCTGCGTCTGCCAATAAGCTTAAGTTCAAAATACTTTCTCACCACTCTTTATTTCCTAGTCGCACACTATTTCTTATTTACCAGGGGTTGGATAAATCCTATACTATAATACGAGGAATGGTTGCCAAGTCGAAAATCGCCAAAGAAGTAATAAACTCCGGTAAACTTGGGGGGTCTGGGGTTTTTGGCCACGAGGAATCGATTGGCGCCGGTTTTGAAGCGCTACGGTCGAGCAGTTCGGAGTTACAGATAGGATATTTTCAAACTTTATTAGTTCGCCATAATGGCTATAGATGGCAGCACTTAAATTTTCTTTGTCTATTGCCTAATAGGTTTCAAGCGGTAATTGTATAATTTTTTGTTATCAATTACATTTTATTTCCCATGACTTTTCAAACTTTACCTTTATATAGACTAGTTCCCTTTCCCAACTCTAACTTTGTTTAGAATAGTTTCCAATGGTGCACTTTAACCGGTTATCTTTTCACCAATGGTTTCACAAATTTTCTTATGGCATGTATTGTTTTGATAAATCACAATTGAAAATTTAAATCTTCGAGTTAGCTTCGATACCTGTTTTCTCCGAGCGGAGCTCGGTCACCCGCTGGTAATCTTGATATTAAAATGGAACTGTTTCTTTGAAATCATGAAGAATGAAAATCGCTAAGGATCTGAATGACTGTTTGCATTAAATTATATGTACAAAATAAAATACAAGATTCATTGAAGTAGAAACAATAAAAAATGATTTAGTACATAAAATGAATCGATAAAAGACATAACATCTGTACAAATAAAAAATAAAAGCTATAAATACATTAGGAATTTCCTTTCAATGCATAACAATGTAATAAAGTAAATATTAAGATAAACTTAAAACTAAAATAAGTTTACCTTGCTATTTTTTTTTTGTCAACAACAGAATCTACCGTGGAGGGGTCACAAAATACTTCAGCGCTTGTAGCCTCGTATTACCAAAACCCGCCACTTGTCTTCTGCAATCATCATTCCTGGGAAATTAGTATTAAAAAAATACAATGGAAAACATATACAGTAAACTCTCGCTATAACGATACCCGATACAACAATAACTCCCTCTACTACAATAATGTTTTGTGGTCCCGGTGATTTTGCATATAAACTAATGTTAATCTCCCCTCAATATTGCGATATTCTCTAGAACAATAAACCTCTGTAAAACGATTTTTTTCAATCTAAATTTCAGTATTATTTTCTCCCTTTATAATAATATTTTGATTTTCAAATGCTTTTTTTTTTTTTTTTTTTTTTCGTTTTCTTTTGTTATTTTTTCCGTCTATTAAGACTCATTGTGGATATTGAGGAAGTTGGTGGGAAGTAACAGAAAAAACCATTCGGAATGGCTGGAAAAAGGCTGGTCTTTGTGTTATGGAAGATAAGAAATCTGATAATGATGAGAATTTCATAGACAATGATCTCTCAGATGATCAATAATGTGTTTTGCACATCAAAAAATCCGTATCCCAACTTGAAGAAACAAGCGGTAAAAAGTTTGGAATGAGTATAGAAGACTATTTAACAGCAGATGATGATCTTATGGTTTTCGCAGGAGTTACTGATGAAGATATTCTCTCTGAAATTACTGATGAGATAGGAAACAATGATGAAGATGATGATGATGACAATACAGGTCCATCGCAGTCCTTATTGTCATCCCAGGAAGCTCTTCAATCTGTGAATTCTCAACGGACATTTTTAGTATTTTACAAATTAATTTCTTCTAAATATAGACTTAAAAGTAGTATGTTATGCACCTTAAACTAATAATAATAATAAAAAACTCTTATTAAATGCTCAAAATATGTGGGCCCTCGATATAACAATATGCCTCTCTACAACAATATATTTATTTGGTCCCTAAAATATTGTTATAACGAGGTTTCACTGTACAAGCATTACAAATTAGAAATTACTCCGGAAAAGAGTGCATTAGCTGAATTGTTCAAGAAAAAGATTACAACTTATCCACGCATCTCTTATGCCGGATACCCTTTAAAATGGAATAAAACGATTTTTTTTTTTTAAATCCTACACTTAGTTGTCTTTAAAAATCTTAGAAATCATGCACTTAAAAAGATAAATGGTCTCAAAATATTCGCATAGAAAAATCATGGCCCCAGAACTATAAATATCATCAGAGTCACAAATAAGAAGCTTTTTAGTATATTTCACTATGGTTACACCGTAATCAACAAATTTTCTGAGACTCAGTTCAAAGCATGCAACACTATCCAAACTATAGCTCCGAGAATTGCTTTAGGCCTCCCAAAATGGACCCTGAATGTTGTCCATCTGAAAATTGCTTCTCAGGAAATTATTTCAGAAAAAATCAAGCGACTCGCTTCCCAGTTTCTTATTAAGCAAAAAGACAATAGTGTACATACTCCGCTTCTAACAGAGCCCTTTCATAATAATCGAGAAATTCAACTAACTACCAAAGAGAAAAAATCCATTTCGTTTATTCTCAACGCCTCGATCAACCAAATCATCACCTTGCCTGAAAGCCCAGCGATGAAGAACGAAATGGATGGCGTTCTCTGATAGTTTGGTTACAGATGTTGAAGAGATTATTACAATATTCACTTCTCAATCACTACAGGTAACAAATTTCTACAACGAGCAAACAGAGACTGTAATAAATGTTTCATCAGAAGAGGCAAATACGTTGAAAAATAAGTATGGTATGCAAAATACACAAGCAAAGTTGCAAAAGACATCTTAAACACTACTAGTGACAACGGTTATATTTTCTTTTAATTTCTGAAATTAGAAATTTTATCCGCTGTTGGAATGAATGAAGAGCTTTAAAAAATTACTGATTTAAAGTTATAAAATAAGGACACATTTAAAACTACGGTTATATGAAAATAGTATTAATATTATTTAAGAGATATTAACTCACTCTAAAGAACTGCTAACCATTTAGACTACGAAGCTATTAAAACGGCAATTTCATGACTTTCCGAAGTTCGCGGCTTGACAAAATGGTCGCAAATACTTCATAAATTTGGAAAATGTGAATTTTTAATTTGTAAATTTGAGGAAAAAACTGAATTGAATTAATATAATTTATTATAATTGATATAATATTTTTCAGAAAGTCAGAAAATGCACATCGAAATATTTGCTTCTCGAGAATTCGCTAATAATTTTCGAACGCATCGAGCACGGAAAATCGCCCTTCCTTTGAATTCAGATCTACAACGTGTGTCGAGCGTTAAGTATAGTCATAAAAGGAAGAGTCTAAGATCTATCAAGACTTAATTGTATTCAAGGAAAATTATTTAATTTCCTATTTTTTTACATAAATTTAGTTTGCGATTTTAAAGAATGCATTCAACACTTTCAAACATGCTGTTTTATTTCCTGTACCTTTATTGCTAAATATTTAAAGTATGTTAGTGCTGTATTTAAGCCATTTGATGAAGAAAGAATATTTTTTAAAGTATAATGGTTTATTCCGTGAACCTCACGTATTTTGTATCCTTCAACTATTTATTGCAAGAAATATTTTTGAAGCATCAGCAGAAAAAATCTATTAGAAGTTGTAAAAATTGCAGCGAAAAAAAAAAGGCAAAACATATTAAGTGGATCTGTTCAATTTGCCAAATCTTATTCTTAGAACAAATAAATAAAAATTTTCATTCTAAGGAAGAATTCAGAATAATATATTCATAATAATTATGATATGTTCCAAAAATAATTCTTAATTTTAAAAAAATTATTGAATATTATAACTCATTCTAATTGTTTTCAATTATGTATTTAAATCCTTATTATTAGATTCGCTTTAAAACTTCAGAAATTTGATATTAAATGGTGAGCGTTTGATTAATTTGATATGATAAGAAACATTTTACATTATGTTATCAAAAAGCATTTTGGTACTAAACATGTATCATTTTTAATAAAATTTTGTTCCCAAATTTTAAATGATAAGAATACTTTTGAATGTAAAAGTATTTTCATCGAATAAAACAAGTTTCGATCAATATGTGACAAGAGAAATTTTTTTCTCTTGAATCTTTATGAAAAAATTAAAGAGAAAGATGTCTGGGTAAATATTCTAGCTTTATAAATTCTTAAAAATTTATTATCTTCAGATACAAATAAAAAAACAATTTTAACTATGAGAAATATAGGATTATTCAATCAACAAAAAAAAGCATACACATTTTAAAAGTATTCTAATGGCTTTATAATTTTTATTAAATCTGAATTGTAAGTATTTAAAATCAAAAATGCTTTAAAAAAAGTTTTTTCCGAAGTAAAATATCGAGATAATACAACTTAAAAACAAATATTAACATAGTATGAGAAGTATTATTTACAGATAAAATAAAATATTATAAAAGATATTGTAACAGGGTGTTTGTATTTATTCCACAGAAGAATTCTTATTTACCTATTATTGATTATTTTCATGTACACACACATAAATATAAATCACAAACTTGCAAGGATCACAAACTTACAAGGAAACACATAACATATTTAATGAAATATAGAAAGTACCGCTAACAACGATTGAACAAATAATACTTTCTGTCACTAACGGAGAGCAAGCCGTGCCTGCCTGCACCAATTCCACATCCACACCGGGTACGGCTGTTTACAAAAAATCTGAAGAGTGCTTCCTTTTAATTCCAAACATACTTATGGGTTGGAGCATATTGCGCCATCTATGTAGAGTATTCATTTATACATATGAATAAGTATACAAAGAATAAAAAAAAATTGTAAAAATAATTAACTAAAAACAAAAATTAAAAGTAATTAGATCAGATAACCCCCCCCCCACATATATATATTATAAAATTATTTAAACAATCAAAAGCCATTTCCTGGTCAACAAAAATTTAAACAAAACCAACTAAATCGGAATTAAAACTCAATTCAGCATTAAACGCTAAAAGTTCACAAAATGAAAGGTAAATGAAATAGAACCAATAAATGAAACAAATCCAAATTACTACAATTAATAGAATTATGTAAAAGAAACAGAAACGGCACTAACCACGGAAACGAAACCAAAACCAGAATCGAACTTAAAAATCCTAACGGATTCAAACAAGTTTAAGAATTAAAAAAGTTTTTGTTTTTAAATCAATCATTGTATTTGGTGAGCGCAAATGCAGCTACAGCTAAAATACAAATGAATCTAAATTAATTAACAAAATGAGCCAAGCAAAAAGGAACACAACCGAATCCAAACTATAACCAATAGAAAAAGAATCCGGCCTGAAAACTTCGTCAAGGGCCGCTTCCAGGCAAGGATTCAAAATAAGGGATTTTTTCTGTGAAGCATCGGTGGACAATGGTTAAAAGTATTGACACCTCGTGACCCGAAAATTACGGCAAAAGAGACATACCAATTTAAACAGCAAAAGACAAAAACAAAGCAAAACATTAAAAAACATCACCAAATGAAACAAAAATATATATAAAAAGTAAAACTACATAAGAATATTCAACCACTATATATAACTCAAATTAAGAAAACAAAAAGAGAGAAAGACCTATCCGCCATAGAAAAAACTACCGATCTACCTTTCTAATTATAATACAGTGTAAATAAAGATAAATGTAGTTTATGAACGTCATCTATTTCACTAATATTTCATCATTTCTTTTTTATTAAAATGTTGATATTGCAGTAGTTTTTGGAAAAGTCATTATTGTTTAAATTTTTAATGAAACTATTTGTTGCTTTTATAAAAAAAAATTTTGTTATTACAATTTGTTTTAATTTTATTGAATTGTGAGAAAATTAAATTTTTGAAAATTTTAGAGTTAAAATTAGAGTGATAATTACAGAGTTTAATTGTATTAAATTTGAATTTGTCTCTTTTATCATAAATACCGACTATTGTTTTATCATTAGCAATTTCAATCCTCGAATCCAGATAAGTAGCTTCAAGATGATTTTAATTTGTTTCTGTTAAAGTTAATTCTATAAGATAGCAGTTAGTAACAATATTGGTATTATCTAAGTTAACCAAAATTAAGTCATCAATAAATCTCTATTTGTTTATTAAGTAATTATTAATTATTTTCTTCTCGTAATAATGTAGGAAAATGTTGGCTAAAGCACTTGAGAAAGCTGTACCCATTGGAATACCCTTAGCTTGTTTGTAAAAATTAATACTATTGAAAACATAATTTTCGGTAATATTAAAATTGCATAAAACCAGCCAGTTATGTTTATTAATTATAATTCCATTTAAATATTCGTTATATATGAGTGCAGATATTTATTAATTTCTCATGAGGAAGGTTGGTATATAAATTTTCAAAGTCAAAAGTATTAATTTTATAATCTTTTAAAAAACCCGAAACCTTTTTGTTATTATTAATAACAAAGCAATCTTCTTCTTTAATTTTACTTAGGATAATTTTTAGGTATTCGAAAAATTGCTTCCCCATGTAGTAATTATAACTGCCTGTACTACAGGTAACGGATCTAAATTTTATTGTTTTTTGTGAAATTTAACAGTTGGGAGCAAATAGCGATATTTTAAAGAGCATGTTTTAATTTTAGTTTTTTTAGCGAAAGCTAACAATCTTTTATTAAGTTCATTTTTACTTGAATTAACGAAATTATAAGTCGAATTGGAATTATATTCACTGATTAAAAGCTCTTTATAATAATGCTTACACATTATACAGAAATGATTTGACGATTTATCTATTACAGTTATAATAAATTTCTCTTTTAAATTTTGTGTATTTCTTTTTTTAATGATTTGTTTGTATAAATTCCCCGTTCTTTTATTCTGACATTACCCGTATTATACTTAGTTTTAATTTCTTCTAAGACCCTTATTTTCCATTCATTAAAACCCACTGAAGGCCAAGTATATTTTCGAGATATTTTAGAAATAAAAATGTCTAAATAGGGCCCAATAGAAATCAACAATTTTTTATTGTTTAATCTTTCTCTAAGTCTAAATTTAGTTCCCTTTCCCATTAGATCTCTTAATGAGCTAGAATCTATAATTTTTGAATCCCCTGTTATTACATGCCCTTTCTCAGTATCCACATAGTCCTCATAAA
This sequence comes from Argiope trifasciata, assembly GCA_026543055.1. NCBI lineage: Eukaryota > Metazoa > Arthropoda > Arachnida > Araneae > Araneidae > Argiope > Argiope trifasciata. Next base: position 226,326 of record JAPMOQ010008802.1, on the reverse strand, counting down.
TTTCTTTATCACAGTAGCAGTCTATTTTGCTTATTTTATTTAAATTTTTATTATAGTAATTGTAGTTGCAAATATTTTTCTTTAAAGTTGATGCATAACTGAATGCTATTGAAACTATTGTAGTCTTTAAAGGAAAGAAATCTTTGTTAATCAGCAAAATTTCGGGTAATTTAAGTTTTTCATAGTCAATGTCTAAAAATTTTATAACACAGAATTCTTTGTTTAAATTATTAACATTATTAATTAATTAATTGTTTTTTTTTTCAATATTAAGCTTAAATTTAATAAGATCTAGAATTACACATCTGATGCAAAATTTTTTTGAATTTTAAATCAACGAGTTTATTATTTATTAACCACTTAATTTTACTTTTTCTAAGACCAAAAATATATTTCCTAATTTTGTGAATGTTTTCGCTTTATGAACCAGATTACAATAATTCAGCAATTCCTCAAATATTATTTGAAAATTACCCCCTTTACCTCTTTTAAATCTCTTACTAAAGTTTTCTGTTTTCAAAAACTCTTTGAAAATATTAAATTTGTTATAGATGCATGAATTGTTTATATCCCCATAACCTTCGCCATTTAATTTGCCATTCAGACCATAGGGAAATAAATTTTCTAAGTAACAAATATAAATATTTTCAAGGTCTAGTCTTTTGTTTAAGTCATTAATATTGTCTTCTAGAATGTCGATGTTAATATTATTAAAATTAATCCATTGAAAGTGTTCTAGTTCTAGTTCAAATTCAGAATTCTTATTTTTTATAAAGTTTTTGATATCAGATCTATGGTTATTAATTCTTAGATTAAGTTCGGTGCTAGTTTGACCTATGTAATTTAAATTACATTCAATACAATTTATAATATAAATTAGGTTTTTATTTTTACAAAAAATTTGTAAGTTTGTGTTTTCACTATTAATTTGTTCTTTACCTGCTAGAGGACAGGTCTTGCACTTTTCACATAAACGATCTTTTTTAAATATATTTTTAGGATTTTTATAACAAAACAGTTGTGTCGGTAGCTTTTTTCCATGAATGCTCCCAACACAAGGCTATCCACAGTGCCCCTTGGTAGAGCGCGCGAAGGGTCAAGCGCTATGATAGTTTCTTTATAAGCTTCCTGCATAATCTTATTCATTTAATATAATTAAGTATACCATTTAATATATTAAGTATTCATTTGATATTTACATAGTTTATTATAACAGCCAGCAGCAATGAATTTCATCAAAGAGAATAGAAACAAAAAAAAAATTTATTTTCAACCAAAATAGGAATTATACAAATTAACATTCATAGGAATTATTCGAATTAACATTATCATATTTAGTGATGAATAAATGTTTCTTCTTTCTATAGTACAGCACCTACTATTGAAATAAGTAAAAAAATATATATATTTCGCTATTTCAGCAGTTAATGTGATTTAAAATGGGACAGCAATAAGTGCAAACCAAACCCGGAAGTGAAAATGAAAGACAGACACTAAAAAATGCAGAACCAAAAAAAAGAGGGGGGGGGGTGAGTAAAGAAAAAAAAGAAAGAATAAAAAATAACCTAACAAAAAGTTATCGTTGCCAGCCTCTAGTCTTGAGGTTAAATATATCTATATCTATCATAGAGCTGGGATACTGATAGAGGGAGTGCAACCCTACTTTCGTGTAGGACAAGATAAAATCACGTGACTTTGGGACAGAATTTGTGTAAGCTGTAACCACATTCTCCGTTCCCCATTATATTTCAATGGCAGATTTTTTCCCGCTTTTAACTGTTGGAACTTATTTAAGCCGTGGTTACCTATTGCTGTGCAATTGGATGCAAAGAAAAAGCTTCTAAGGATAGTCCTTTATCATTTCATAGGCATTTACAGTCAACATATTCTGTTTATATCCATTTTAAGTCAATTTAAAATTTCCTAACATCGATCACTCAGTGATTTTGGTGTTATAACTCAATAATATTTCATAGTTTGGCTTAGTTATTGTATTGAATTTATTTAACATGTTACTAAGCTTTGTTTAAACTGATGTAACTGCGTTATATTTTGTTACTTGCTTTATTTTAATCTCGAATGTGTTGCAAGCGCTTGGCTACAAGCTTGGCGGGATTTTTTCTCGCCAATACAAGTGTTTACATAAACATAATTGACCGATTAGTAATTGTGTGTTTATTTTAATGCAAATAAAGTTCTTTGAAATTTCTAATATGTTGTTCCTTTTTAGCCACAATTATTGTATTATATCGTGAACAATATTAAATGCAATCTAAATTTTGAAAAACAATTTTTTATGGCATATTTACTTTATAGAACAATTTTCCTTAATAATGCTTTATGAATAAAAGCGTACAATAAAATCTCAATATTAAATTACAAATATAAATTAATAATTAAAATATTTGTAACTTTTATCATTTGTTGTTGTTGTTTTTGTGATTTTAATAACCACTAGTTTAACTGTTAATATTCATTTTGTAAAAAATGTTCAATATTTATAATTTATATTGCAAATATGAATAAAAACATTTTTTAAACAATTTTTAAAAAAAAAAAAGATTTACGTCTCTTTAATAATCTGTTTTTAAAAAGCTGTTTTTTATCTGTTTGAGAGAACGATAGAAAGCATTTGAGCATCTAATGTAAAATCTTGAAATGTTTTTAGGCAAAGAAAAGAAATAAAATGTTTATTTAAAGAAGAAAAATAATCACTTTTAATTATTTCACAAAAACAAAGTAAAAAATCTAAATATAATTTAACTTGAATACTTGTGTAATCTACTTATAATAAAGCTCAATGTGTGTGTGTGTGTGTGTGTGTGTGCGCGTGTGTGTGTGTGTGTGTTGGCGCTCTACAGGCCAGACCGTTGGACCTACAGCTACCAAATTTGGGACATGTATACCTTGGAGGTCCGGAATGTGCACCTCGGAGCCCTTTTTTCGAATTTTTAATTAGAATTTGAATTAATTAAAATTTAAGCGAAATTTCGACGTTTTTCCGTTATAACTTCCGAAAATATGATCGCATAAACATGATTTTTACATCAATTTAAAGATTAAAAAATTAGCCTTCTAATGGTATCAGTGTTTTAATGTATAACTTAAGCTTCTATTTTTAACGAATTTTTAAAGAAATATTTTAACCATGTTTTTTTAGCACGTGACTGGATAAAATAAAAGAATGCCGGAAGTTAAAATAAAAAAATTATCATTGCAAAATAAATCAACAGAAATGCAACTTTCAGCACGTGACTGGATAAAATAAAAGAAATATAAAATGTGATATTTTCTTTAAAAAATAAATGCAAAGCAAAGGTTTCTACAATCGTTTGCAATATCTATATCATTAACTCAATAAATCTTCTTTATTTACGGTGAACCTGATTGAATTTAGGTAGGATATGCATTGAAATCCCGACTTAATGGCATATTTATGTAATCGTTTGCAATATCTGTATCATTAATTTTATACTTTTTTCCCTTTCTCGCATTCTTTAAAAAAACATATTTAATATTTTGGCAAATCATCGAAATTTTTTTAATATTTGGAAAGCATAACCGATGGTTAAAACTGACTGATATATAAAATTAAAGAATATTATTAGGAAAAGGTGTACTTTTAGAACTTTCCGTCCATCATCTTAAAGAAAATATTAATTTCAGATCAATCAATGCCCGGAATTATTTCAAGGCTAATGAATATGTGATTTAATTGATAATTTTAGAACGCTTTACTCATGGCGAACCAGCTGGTCGCCAAAGGCGGCTAGTAATAAATAAGCTATAACTTTTCTCTTTCTAAACTGAACGTAAATTAATCATAAGAATAGGGAATAACAAATAATCCAAATAATAATTTTGGAATAACAAATAATCTAAACTGCAAGAGAATTTTATAAGCAAGATGGATCCTTTAACCGGATCGAACCGGATTGTACATTCCATCCAATTTCTGAACCTCTTTTTCATACGAAAGGATAATGACGTAAATTTTCCTCTATGTAATCATCGCATTTTCCAGATTCCCCTGTCTGTGATATTTGTTCAGGATGTTGTTTGAAAAGAATGTTTTATGAAAAGGATCTTGTGAATTGAACTATTTTAAAGGATCACGTGAAGGCATTAAAGTTAAAAAAATCAATTTGAGCAGTTTTGAATATCATCTATCAATCAATATATATAAATTTGAGCAGTATTGAATATCTATCAATCAATATATATAAATTTG
>JAPMOQ010008802.1:204996-222085 GCA_026543055.1 Argiope trifasciata | reverse complement strand
GCAGTATCGAATATCTATCAATCAATATATATAAATTTGAGCAGTATTGAATGTCTATCAATCAATATATATCAATTTGAGCAGTATTGAATATCTATCAATCAATATATATCGATTTGAGCAGTATTGAATATGTGTTTCTGTTACCTTTTTTATTTCTATTATTCTGTTTTTGTATTTCTTATGTATTATTTATTATTTCCTTTTATTGTTTTATGTTTATTTATGTAGTTTATTATTTATTTATTTCTATCCGCCTTTGGTGGTCATCTGTTTCCATAAGATTAAGGGTTATTAATATTTTCTATTAAACATTTTATGTAGCTTACTTTTAATGGTTTCTTCAGTAAAATATTTTGAAACAAAATTTGTCAAAAATCTAACTCGCTTTATTTTAAAAGGCTTACAGTTCTCAAGTTATTGTGCAATACAATTCCATAATTTTCTGTTATCTTAACCAAAACGTATATATTAAGTCAAAAAATTAAAATATTTAAGCCTCAACTAATGAAAAAGCCTGCTTGATGAAAATAAGTATTTTTTATTTAAGAACTGAAAGTAAGATTGAATTTGCACTATAGAATATTTTTCCTAATTTGGAGGATTATTCATTAATATTTCCACTGAATTAACAAAAAAAAATTAGTATGCTATATTAAGCTCCAATACAGAAAGAAGCATAATATTTTTATACATCCATTTATACTACATTAAATGCTAACAATACTTAAAATGAATTTGCTTTAAAAAATTCATTGTTTTCTACTTCTCAAGTTAAACGTTGATTAATGAAAATTGAAAGAAGTGTTTTAAAATCATTCTGTAAATACAAACCCAGTCAGTATGAGAGAATAAGCATAATTTCACACTTAGATCAACAACAATTTAAAAAAAATCTAAATGAAATGTTAATAATAACGAAACAAACGATTTAAGCTTTACTTCAACGACGAAATAAAGTATAGTAAAATATGTTTAACTCCTAACAAGTAGGAAAAAGAGGTAGACCCAAAATGAGATGGATGGAGCGAGTGGCAACAGACTTCCTGGCTGTCCAGAAAAGAAACTGGCGTATGTGTCAAAAGTAGAATGCGGTGGAACAGAACTTAGAGGAAGACACCGGCCCACTCTGGGCTGTATAACCAAATATGATGATAACGATGAAAATACGCTTAAATGTTTTTTAATTGATTAAAAGTAGGGAAGGATTATACTGCAAAAAATGGGATCACTGAAAAAAAATATTTTAAAAAATATGATGATGATGATGAAAATAAGTGTAAAATATTTTTTTAAAATTGAATGAAAATAGAAAAGATTTATACTGCAAAAAATGGCATCACTGAAAAAAATATTAAAAAAAATGTGATGATGAAAATACGCGTAGAATATTTTTTAATTGATTAAAAATAAGAAAGAATTATACTGCAAAAAATGACATCACTAAAAAAATATATGTAAAAAAAAATGGTGTAAATTTTTTTTTTCTGTAATACACTTGGGAATTATCACGAACACGCTCCAATTTTTTTTGAATTTTCGATTAATTAAAATTGCAAAAATAATCGTTGGACCGTTGGACCTACAGCTACCAAATTTGGTACATGCATACCTTGGAGGTCGGGAATGTGCAACTCGGAGCCGTTTTTTCGAATTTTTAATTAGAATTTGAATTAATTAAAATTTAAGCGAAATTTCGAAGTTTTTCCGTCATAACTTCCGAAAATATGATCGCATAAACATGATTTTTACATCAATTTAAAGATTAAAAAATTAGCCTTCTAATGGTATCAGTGTTTTAATGTATTACTTAAGCTTCTATTTTTAACGAATTTTTAAAGAAATATTTTAACCATGTTTTTTTAGCACGTGACTGGATAAAATAAAAGAAATATAAAATGTGATATTTTCTTTGAAAAATAAATGCAAAGCAAAGGTTTCTACAATCGTTTGCAATCATTAACTCAATAAATTTTCTTTATTTACGGTAAACCTGACTGAATTTTGACAGGATATGCATTGAAATCCCGACTTAATGGCATATTTATGTAATCGTTTGCAATATCTGTATCATTAATTTAATACTTTTTTTCCCTTTCTCGCTTTCTTTAAAAAACATATTTAATATTTTGGCAACATCATCGAAATTTTGTTTAATATTTTGGAAGCATAACCGATGGTTAAAACTGACTGATTTATAAAATTAAAGAATATTATTTGGAAAAGGTGTACTTTTAGAACTTTCTGTCCATCATCTTAAAGAAAATACTAATTTCAGGTCAATCAATGCCCGGAATTATTTCAAGGCTAATGAATATGTGATTTAATTGATAATTTTAGAACGCTTTACTCATGGCGAACCAGCTGGTCGCCAAAGGCGGCTAGTATATATATATAAACTGTTTAGGAAATGAAATAGGATTTCCGGTCGGTTTAACCGGAAATGAAAACCGACTGGACCCATTGCCGGGAAGCAAAATGTTGCGCTGCAGTTTTTGAGTATGCCAATATTTGCGATATGGCGCCAAAAAGGTGTTCTTACTCACAGATTTTTCTAAAGTCACATGACTCATGTTGGGTACACTTTTTGAGACAGGAAACAAGCTACTAGCTCCCTCCATTTATATATCAGCTCTATGATATATATACTGATAATAAAGCTCAATGTGTGTGTGTGTGTGTGTGTGTGTTGGCGCTCTACAGGCCAGACCGTTGGACCTACAGCTACCAAATTTGGTACATGCATACCTTGGAGGTTGGGAATGTGCACCTCAGAGCCCTTTTTTCGAATTTTTAATTAGAATTTGAATTCATTAAAATTTAAGCGAAATTTCGACGTTTTTCCGCTATAACTTCCGAAAATATTATTTCACAAATATGATTTTTATATCAATTTAAAGATTAAAAAATTAGCTTTCTAACGGTATCAGTTTTTTTAATTTATAACTTAAGCTTCTATTTTTAACGAATTTTTAAAGAAATATTTTAACCATGTTTTTTTAGCACGTGACTGGATAAAATAAAAGAATGCCGGAAGTTCGAAAAAAAAAAAAACTATCATCGCAAAATAAATCTAAAGAAATGCAACTTTTAGCACGTGACTGGATAAAATAAAAGAAATATAAAATGTGATATTTTCTAAAAAAATAAATGCAAAGCAAAGGATTTTATGATAGTTTGAAATATCTAAATAATTAATTCAATAAATCTTTACGATAAACTTGATAGAAACCTGACAGGATATGCATTGGAATCCCAACTTAATGGCATAGTTTTATTATCGTTTGCAATATCTATATCATTAATTCAATATTTTTTTTTTCATTATAAAATGTGATAGTTTCTAAAAAATAAATGCAAAGCTAAGGTTTCTATAATAGTTTGCAACATCTAAATCATTTATTCAATAATTTTTTCCCCTTTTTTGCTTTCATTAATAAAACATATTTAATATTTTGGCAACATAACCAAAAAAAAATTTAATATTTTGGAAGCATAACCGATAAATTATTAGAGCATTAAACTCAAAAAGTTTTTCCGAATAAAGTTATCGACCCTTTAGCTACTAATAACTGAATTTTTTAACTTTAACTATTTCTCAAATTGTGTACTGATTTTAAAGAAAAAATAACACATTTTTTATCTATATTTATAATAAAGCTCAATGTGTGTGTGTTCGCGCTCCACGGGCCACACCGTGGGATCTACAGCTACCAAATTTGGTGCATGTATATTTTGAGGGGTCGTTAATGTGCACCTCGATCTTTTTTTTATTTTTTAAATTAGAATTTGAATTATTAAAAATTAAGCGAAATTTCAACATTTTTCCGCTATACCTTCCGAAAATATTATCGCATAAACATGATTTGTACATCATCAAGTTAAAAAATTAAAAAAACCACCTAGCTTTCTAATGGTATCGGTGCTTTAACATATAACTTAAACTTCTATTTTAAACGAATTGTAAAATAAATGTTTTAACCATATTTTCAACAATATATTTCGGATAAAACAATAACATTTAATCTGCAAGAGCATGTCAAAGGGAAAAAATTAGGTTTTATCACCGTGTTGCCATCATTTTGACGGAAGTTCAAATTAAAAAAAAAAACCAATCATCGCAAATTAAATTTGAAGAAATGCAACTTTTAGCACGTGACTGGATAAAATAAATATAAAATGTGATATTTTCTTTAAAAAATGCAAGGCAAAGGATTCTACGATCGTTTGCAATATTTAAATCATTAATTGAATAAATTATCTTTATTTATACAGGATAGAATTTATACAGGATATGCATTCAAATTCCTTTCTAATGACCAATTTGTAAAATATTATTAATAGGCATATATATTGTTTAATACTATTTGATCTAAATGAAGTAAATAATTACATTTTATGTAGTTTGAGTCAATCATTGCATTTATGAATAATGAGTTTTAGATTTCTTCATACTTTGCTCTGTGAGCCATATTTTACAAAATATTGGTAACTAGCTGGTACCCAGCGCGGTGCTACCATAGAAGAAATAGCTATCTTGTTTAATTAATAATGATAAGAAAAATGGTATTTATTATCCTTCGATATCAATGAATGCATATTCATTGAAATTGAAGGATATATAAAGGAAAAGCATAAATAATATTTTTTTTTTATTCTATTCAGCAAACAAATATTTATTTTTATATATTAGATTCGTGTATTCTCATAGAATTGTAAAGCTTAGAGTTCTTTAAGAATGGTAATGAAAGAAACTATTTATGGTATCTCGTGATTCGTTTAATATTCGTTCAGAATTCTCAAGTTTAATGTTAGAAAACGTGATTAAAATATCTTCTTTTAAAACTGATTAAACTCAGAAAATATATTTATATCATGAAAAGATATTTTTTTGAAAATTGAGATAGCGCAAAATTATTTGTACTAATATTTTCGGAAGTTATTACGAAAAACATTAGCATTTAATTAAATTTTTTATTAAAATTTTAAATCTTTAGAATCGTTCTATCCAAAACTTTCTGGCATAATCTGTAATAAAGTTGTTACTTCTAAGAATAACCTGCATAGAATTTGCTTGCTAGAAAATATTAACCTTTAACTTGAATTTGTCATTTCTACTGAATCTATTGTCTCTTCTGCGAGTTATTTGGTAATATTCAGCAACAAGACAATAAAATAAAATTTCTTGCAGATGCACTTTTCTTTCTTCACTGATTGGTTCAGAGGGGGGGGGGGGAAGAACATTTTAAAAATCTATAAGATAATTAAAAATCGATCAATAAAGATGTTTTATGTTAGAGACAAATGTTTGAACAACGACTTGTAAATATTTGAAAAAGATAACAGCATTAGATTGTCCGATACAGGAATTTAAAATTCAGTTTTTAAAATTTTTCGGAAAGTGACAAATAGTTAAAGATTTCTCAATATTCAAAAAAAAGTTAGAGATATTAAACAAATTTCTTTGGAAATTACATCTCTCTCCCTCCCATAAACACATAATAGAAATCAGAGTACAGAGAAATATGCATGAAAAAATCATTTAAAAACAAATTTAAATTTAAAAAGTTCAAAATTAAATTTTAAAATTTAGGCTTCGAGGTGCATTGGGTCACTATTACAACTACCTGTATACCAAATTTAATGGCTGTTAACGAAGATATGCCTGGACACAGCAGAAACTCAAATTTAGAAGTAAAGTAATAATTATTAAATTAAAGTAATAAAGAAAGAAGTAATTCTTTACTTTTGGGAATAAAGAATTTCTAATACCACATATTTATTCACATTTATTCTAATACATTTATTTGCATTTATTCGAATACAGACACTGTCATTTATTCTATAACATGCATTTATTCTAATCTACATTATTTCCAATTATTCTATGCCGCAGACAAACAAACACTACTTTTATAAGCAAAGAATTTCTAATAGCGTACCTTTATTCTCATGTATTTATTTACATTTATTCTACGCAGCAGATAATCAAATATTTCCTATTACAAGCATAGATTACTACATTTATTCCAATATATACATATATCTCAGATTTTTTATATTTATTCATAACAATTCCATTTATTACAAACTAATCTGTACATTAACCTAAGGAGTTTTTACTATTTACAATAATTTATATAAATTATTAAGCAAATTTCAAAATCAAGAGTGAAAATACAATAATAACCATAATCTGTTAAATAATAATAATAATAAAAACATTTTGCCAATCACATTGAAAAAAATTACTAACCTATCCATTCAATTTATGAAAAAAAAAAAAAAAGGAAAATAGAAAAAGAATACCAGATATTTTGTCGTTATGGTGAGATGCCTTCCCTAGACACAGAATTATTTAGACATTCCGCATCAGTAATGCCACTTTTCAGCAAGATGTACCCATTCTAAAATGTCTTTGTCTTCTATAAATTCTTTATAAGAATGAGGACATTTATCCCAAAATTCCTTGAAAATTTTCAAACAATTACAATCTTCTAAACCAGGTGGGTAGGAAACAATGTACTTTAAGACATCTTCGAAACAATCAAGCGTTATATAGGGCCACATTTCATTGGCCATTTCTATAAAAACGTTGTGGAACGGCCATCTTAAGTAGGCTCGTAATATGCATGATGGCTTAATGCAAAGTAATTCTTTGAGTTCAGATTTGTCCATTTGTTTCATACACAGACGTAAATCGTCATCGTGTATATCATTCCATTTAAAGAGAGGAATGAAATTTTTCCTGCTCTTTGAAGACAAAAGATGGAAAAAAGAACTCAACCTTATGATCGAACCCCTCTCTCGAAGATCTCGGAAAAATTCATTTAATTTCTCCAACCTAGATACTACAGGTTTCTCATCCAATTCCATCAGCCACTCTATCCAAAAACCCACTATAATGTTAGGACGCCGCATCTTTCCTGTGTCTGGCCAAATCTCCAAAATTTGGTTCACCTTGAAATATGTACAGGCCATTACGAATTCCCTTTCGTATCGAATGAAATTTTCAGCTGTTTGAATTCTATTAATTGTTCCATCTGATTTCCAGCAAACATAAAGTAAAAGTTTAAAACGTCTTAAAGAATGAAGAGGCTCATCATCTATTTTTCGATCTTTACATTCGAAATTCAGAAATCGAATTACTTCAACCTCACCGACATTAAGTTTGGCTTCAATAAAACTATGGTCAATCAACCATTTTTTTAGTTCCCAATGTAGGGGTCGAATCATCTCAGATACTTGGACCTTAAGTTTAAGAGGGAGAAAACTAGGTAATATTTCCTTTGCTTTCTCCTTTACCTGTTTCCAAGCCTCATCCTTTGTGCAGGGGACATGGATGACGTACGGAAGTAGTTGGTCGTAATGGTACTTGGATGGATGACGATTATCTATCTCGTCTAACATGTCCTGAATATTATTGAGTTTGTAGAGAACCAGCGCTATTTGGACAGTAGCCAGGTGCACCAAAGATGGTAAAAATGAGGGAATCTGGAACTTCACCTGAAATGAAATATTTTTTTGGAATTAACATAACATTCTAATCTTTATTGTTATAAATTTGTGAAGTGTCCCAAAAAAACTTTCATATGAAAATAAAATACATAAGAAGATTGATTGTAAGGTTACCGGGACTTGGAATTTGATTTCTGAGCAATTGCAAAGATAAAAGCTTTGTCACATCGGCTTTCTGATTTAGCACAAAAAGATGGGTGAAAGACATAATGAAAATTGTATGCAGTACTCATAAAAATACATTGTTTGTAAAAAATTCAATGGAACGGAGCTTCAAAAAATCTCAAATTTAAAATTAAACAATTATAAATATTAATAGAATGAAAAGTAACGATCTTATTACCTTTCAATGCTTCTTATTAGTAGCATTGTTGTTAGTCAACACTGGCGAAAAATTTCTAAGCAATCCTCAAAAAGTTTCACGTTTACAAGTAAAATTGGTTTTGTGAATCAAAATTCTTAGAACATTATTTTCCTTTTAATCAAATACGCATTTATTAAGAACAAGGCTTTGTTGTCACCCATAAATTTCCTAGGATTATGGCGTTCCAAAATCTTCTATAGAGCCTTTTATACCTTGCATGATCGTTATGCACATTTACTTAAATATATTTTGATTCATCCAAGTTGCAAGTTTATTAAATTTTTGGAAACAAAAAATTTCTGATAAACATTCTATGCATTGCTTGCCCAAAAACACAGCAATTTTTAAAACTTTTTTATTTATCCAAATAGCATGCTCATAAAATTTTGATAGACTTTTACCATTTCAGAAGCATGTTAATTAGCAACAGTCTTGAATTTTTTGTTTGCTACTGACACAAAAATATCTTTGGAATGAGCAAATCCTAAGCCCCGTTCCGACAGCCCGTTGTCTCTGTGGATTGGGTCGTAAATCTGCCATCTGACCCGTTGTTGGACCCCTCCCCTCCTGTGGACGTCGATCGGAAGCTCCCATTGTCGATGAAATGAGCAGGCATCAAAGAACCCCGGACGACCCGTGACCTTCCCCTCTCTCGAGTCAAGGACGACCACAAGAGAGAGGGAAATTTACCTGCCTCAAGATGCACACAGGTAGTTGGAACGGGACTTTAGAAAGATTACCATGAAGTATAATCTTGGAACAATGGAATTTACCATGCAGGGTAATAAATACTGTATGCTAACATAGCATGCACTATTTATTATCCATCATTTTACAGGCATTTGTTATTCATACTTACAGTAATCATTGTAAGGGCATCTTTCAGCATTGAATGAAAGTCCTCATTTCTTCTCATGCCCTGGCAAGAAGGCTACCATCTTGTCCAATGGGCCAACAAGCTGCAGAGAAGCACCGTTTCTGAAATTTTGCTTAGTCTTGAATTAAAAAATTGTTCTTTTATAATGTTTTCAGTATTAAACGTAAAAATACGATAAATGTTTTTTACTAGACTACTCATGGTTTCTTTATAATCAAGATATAAACTGCCATCTAGTGTATATCTCGAAAAATATTTTGTAATATGATCTGGAAATGTGTTTAATATAAATAAAAATGGTAGGAGAAAATAAATCACAAAATATATGAAGCACAAATTGATTCACAAAATATAATGCTCCTGTGGTTTAAATCAATGCAATATATATACATATATATATTTAAAATTGAAGAAAAAAATCTAAAATTATTCGAATGTAAAGATTAAAAACTGGAAAAAAAAATGAAATTATTATAAATATACTACGTAACTTCTAATAATGCAACAAATGGAGTAGTTCAAGCAATAATAAAATAAATAAAATTACAAAAATATTCCTGAATTTTAAGTCAATATTAATAATTCAGATTTCACCATTTAAAAGCCACTTATAACATGCAATATCGATACATATTTTCAACAACTTCTTTAGCAACTTTATAACATGCAATATCGATACATATTTTCAACAACTTTTTTAACAATTGATGGTGACCATAACAACAAGGATCTACAACAGATTTTCCTTTTTAAGACTTTTAAGCAAAACCTTTTCTGATATGTATAAAATGTTTCATTACTAAATTTCCTTACTAATTTAATGTGTAATGCTAATAAAAATGCTGAATTAGTAACTAAAACATGCACTTTTTTGAAAACATCAAAAACTATAGAAATTTAAGTAAATCGATGAAATAATTACTGTAAGTATTTGCTGCAATACTTTTTTAAAAGGCTCCAGTGGCACTTGGCTGGATATATCGCCCTCTGACGCTTACTTCCGGCGTTCAGGAAGAAGATGGCACAAAGTGGATTTCAGCCCTCTAAAGATAAAGAGCAGCTGATAAAACTCATTGTTTTAGACGTTATTACATTCAAAATAAATCCCACATCCAATGTTTCGCTCGTCATCTATACATAGTGTAAAATGAAGTGTCCTGAAAGCGACTATATGTTTAAACCAGAAAAACACGAGAAGTAGTTAACGGATATTGGAGATATTAATACCACCAGCGGGTGACCGAGCTCCACACGGAGAAAACAGGTATCGAAGCTAACTCGAAGATTTAAATTTTCAATTGTGATTTATCAAAACAATACATGCCATAAGAAAATTTGTGAAACCATTGGTGAAAAGATAACCGGTTAAAGTGCACCATTGTAAACTATTCTAAACAAAGTTAGAGTTTGGAAAGGGAACTATTCTATACAAAGGTAAAGTAAAGGTAAAGACTGAAGTGTGTTGAAGTTCAGTATTTTTGACAAATTTATTTAGAAAAACCAAACATATATACATACATAAGAAACATATTATAAATCTATAACAGCATAAACATAAAACTTTATTAGTTCGCCATATCGGCTATAGATGGCAGCCCGTTACCGCTTGAAAATTTAAGTAGCCATTATGGCGAACTAATAAAGTTTGAAAATATCCTATCTGTAACTCCGAACTGCTCGACCGTAGCGCTTCAAAACCGGCGCCAATCGATTCCTCGTGGCCAAAAACCCCAGACCCCCAAGTTTACCGGAGTTTATTAATTCTGGGGCGATTTTCGACTTGGCAACCATTCCTCGTATTATAGTATTAGATTTTATAGAATACTAGCTGGTACCCTGCGCATTGCTGCCGCAGAAGAAATAATCTTGGAAACATTGTTTGGAATTAGTAATAGTTATCTTGTTTAATTGAGAATGATATTTATTTTCTTGTCGACAATGAATACATCCATTGAAATTGAAACATTTATACAGGAGAATCGTAAATAGCATTTATTCTACTTTTATTCTTTACTTATTTACTACCTATCTTTTACCTACCTATCTCTACCTACCTATTACTTTCTCTTTACTTATTTACTACCATTCTACATTTTTTTTTTTTTTTTTTTTTGCATTCTTTTAGAACTGCAAAGTTTGGTGTCCTTTCAGAATGGTAATGAAAGAAACCATTTATTGCATCTCGTGATTCGTTTAATATTCGTTCAGAATTCTCAAGTCTTCGATTCTCTCTCCTCAATAAGCGGTCAAAGTTTCATCGCAATCAGATGAGCGGTACGGTAGCGCATAGGAGACATACAGACAAACACTCATTTTTATTTATATAGATTTATTGTCGAAGGTTTTAATATATTGCAGTCATATCAAAATTAAAAAAGGAGTCATATAATTGCGATTTTCATTATTTTCCCACGTTTGTCCGCACTTATCCGTACATGTGCGAAAACTTCAAATTTCGCATGCGAAAATAGCAAGAGCTATACATTTCTTGGATTACCTCTGATTTCAAACAGAGATTCAAAATTCATTATACCCTAAAATTTAACTGATATTGGAGATATTTGGTACCATTTTGCAGGGCATTTATTGGGAAAATTTTATTATATTAAATTCATATCATATCATATCATATATATATATATATATATATATATATATATATATATATATATATATATATACACACGTTTCATCCTGCTGGAATTGAGAGAAGAATGTTTTCTCATACACTTTATGTGGCACTTATATCCAAGTAAAACTTTTTTGTCTTGGCTCCAGGAGAAAAAACAGCCAATATAATTTACAAAGAAATATTACGTACCAGGCTTAATTATATTTTCATATCAAATTTTACAGAGTTGATAAAAAAAAGTGTGGAACACTGAGTGCAATGAGTTTTTTGTATAATTTTAAAATATCTTTTCCATTGTATATTTTTGGTATTTTGTTTTGCCTCATACTAATATTTTAGAACAGCTTTGATATAAAGCCCTTTTCTTCAAAAAACTAATTTATCGAAATGATCGAATTTGGCACGAACGGCAGTAATAGATAGCGTAATGACAGCAAAAGCACCACCGAAAAATTGGCACAATCGAAAGCGCTGAATGACAATATATCAAAGATTAATTAATATTTCTGAATGTGTGCAATAAAAAATGATTTTGTAGTTATTTTTGATAATTTCTAAATATATTTTCATGTTTGTTTGATGTTGCGTGACATACCCATGCCGTATCGGGTGGAGATAGTCTTACGTTTAAAGCTAATTTTTTTTCCCTCTTAGATGCTATGCCACTGGTAACGCTTCTTGCGTACTGTCGACCACCCTCCCACCATTGCACGTAGCAGTATGGACAGGATCTGTTGTGGTCGACTGCTGTCTTTAGTATTGTCCATCCCTACACTGACCGACCCATCAAACTCTCTTCTAGGTAACTGGAAAAAAAATGGTTAATTACTGTCCTTCTTCCTCATCTGCATACTCTCAGACAGTTGGAATGAAACTTTCAATCTTTGACATCATGTCTTTCAGAGTTTTGAGATACCTGGTACCATCAGTACTGTACCCAAACCATTATTTTCAATCTTCGGGTTTTCCCTTGATTCTGTGACCTCAATGCATTCTGTTAAATAGCGGTAAATCTTACCAGTTTTTCCACAAATGCATTTATTTTCCTGCGTTCTTCCAAATCTTTGGAAATATGCAGGAAATCTCCCATGCCCAGATATAATTTGGATTATCAGTGAATGGTATCTTCTTATTTTTTTTTTCTGGATTAGGAATAAAGTCGAAAAACAAGATTCCTTTTTTGGACATATACCATCTATTAAACCATTGTAGTTTTATTTCTTTATTCCCCTCCACGGGTAACGCTGTGTGGGACACTTTGATATATAAGTTTTTAAATCATTACCAAGAAGAAAAAAAAAAAGCACTGCAAATTAGCTGTAAAAATGAAACCACTTCCTCTAGAAATCTGATACTTCGAAAAACTTGTAACTAGAGTGCAACAATTCTAAGCAAATGATGGATTGTTTTCGATGTTCTTTTTTAACATGTGGAAGCTTCTTCAGATACTTATAAATTAATGGTAAGTATATATTAAAAGGTAGTCTGTTATGCTTGCTTCTCAACATTTAATCAATAATGGAAGGATATAATGAAATCAAATGTGAAGTTAGTCACTGCTACTTTGAAGCAAACAATAGATCAATTTTATTTGGCCGCTCGATGACGTTTTGTATTGTTTAGCGGCAAAAAATTTGAAGTAGCATCTACCCTGGAAAGCCTGCCCACCCCTGAACTACAGCACTAAAAATAGCAGATAAGAATGAGTTCATTTTATAAAAAATATAGGCGTTCTTGCATAGCAGTAATTTCTAATTTCCAATATTGCACCACTTGTATATATTTTCCATTGTATTTTTTTAAAATACTGATTTTCCAGGAATGATGGCTGCCAAACCAGCGTCCTCGCTTAGGAGTAGCGCGTCTTCCCCGTGATCTGGGAGCCAAGGGTTTGAGTCCTGGTTCGGACATGGCTGTTCCCCCTCTTTTCTATCGGTGAATGTACTTTCTTGTAAAAATGGGTTATGCAAGCGAATGTGATGCGTGAGAAATTAAGTCGCACTCTTGACCCTAGATGGCGCTACTGAAAAACTCCGGCTTAATCGCTTAGTTAAGCAGACAAGTGTCATCAGAAAAACAAAAAATACATATTACGACAAAATAATAATACGATGCTAATTATATAAATAAATAGCAAAACTTATGTTTTATAATACAAAACACACCAGATTAATCATACAGTGACACAAATATGTTATAAAACTGAAATTGTTTACCTTATTCTCAGGTTTATGAATTCCACTTTCTGTGACTTCTTTCCTCCTGAACTCATGGACTGGTTCCCCTCCAGGCTGCTGGTGAGAATGCAAATAACTTGGAACATCGTAAAAACTCTGGATTGTCCTTTCATCAGTCAAAATTCTGCTCCCTTCTAAAAATAACCGCATAAGAATTTAGAATTTTAAGAAGTACAATATGAATTCCTAAAGACGGATCCTGGAAACAAGATTCAAATGCTTTTATACTGTTCATAAATTAATATAGTAGATTCTCTCTGATCCGATACTTGACAGATCATAATCCCAGAACTATAAAGAATTATACGCACGTATTCGAATTACGCAGTGATTATAATTTTCTATGCAATACCAATAGCATATTAAAGTAGGCAACTACCACAGCCTTATTAAGATAGGGGCGTATGGGGCAGTTGCACCGGGCCTCCACATCAGAGGAGCCCTACAAATCGAATAGAAAGTTTATTTTATGTTTTTTTACAAAGTAGGGAAGTAAAACGGGGCCCAAAGAAGTTTATGCACCGGCCCCAATTAGGCTAAGTCGGGCCCAGGTGACTAAATGAAACAAAATTCTTTATTTTTACGTAATTATGAAATGTTTATTTAAAATGCCAAAAGAGCAACACGTATTGTATTCGTTTTTAAGGAGACGAGTAAATAAGAAGGGAAGTAGGCATTAAAGTAGACCACAGCATTTGGCTAACTGAGCGCGCTTCATTGGGCCAAAAAGTCTTTTCGCTTGTGTTTATATAAATGTATTTATATGACAGTTAAATAAAATTAAATTGTAGATAAACTTAGAAATCCCTAGTTATTTAAGCTTTAAAATAATGTCTGGCAAAAGAAAGTCTTCAAAGATATTTCTGCAACAATTTTTGTGTTTATTTTTGATTTTTTAAAAGACCTGAGACTGCCGTCAATTAAATAAAAACCATTGGTTAATAACAAAATAGTTTGATATTTTCTTGAAGATTCATCTGTCTTTAAGAGTGGAAAGCTTACGTTTTAAAACTATCCCTTCCCCCTACGTTTTACACTAGAATTTATGAGTTTTGGATATGGTGAAAACGAATGATAGTTTCAAACAATAAACTTAGGATAAGAAAAGAAAAAATAGTTAATTTTAATTGTTTAATTCATAATAAATATGTTTCTATTTGATATAAATAAAAAGCAAAAACACGAAATTCAGCAAAAAAAAATATATATATATATAGATAAATAGGCAAAGTTAAAGATATTTATTATTCATATCCTTTTAAAAACTAACGAAATATCTATCGTAATCTTTGTATTAACTCATACACCTCAAAATTCGTTACCCAGTCCTCCTTAACACTTCTTACAGATATATTACATATAAAGTAATATCCACAAATTATTAAAGAATAAATATTTCGAATTTTAGTAAATTTATTCAAAATTATTTAGCTGGGTATCGATTACTAACTGAATATATAAGAGAAATTAATTTACTCAAATATCCTGGTATAATTTAGTAGTTCAATCAAATTAACTCTGTACAAGGCGAAACGAGACTCCTAACCGACAATTCTTTAAATAATAATGATACTTCTAACCGGTTCTTTTCGTGGCCAAAAGAAATACAGTCCTTTCCTTCACCCCCAAAATGTAATAGAACATCCAGTTTTTAAGCCGACTCACCCCTACTTTTAAGGTGGGTTCAGACGAGGCTTATTATTATCCGCAATAGAAGATCAAGCCTACTTCCAGAAAATCACGTGACCACAACCGGACAATGACAAACGTTGTCTCAAGTGGTCACACGAGGACAATGCCGGGACAACATCAGAGAGGCAACGTTTGCGGACAATAATAAGCCTCGTCTGAACCCACCTTTAAGGTGGGTTCAGATGAGGCTTATTATTGTCCGCAATAGAAGATCACGCCAGAAGATCACTTCCAGAAAATCACGTGATCACAATGGGACAATGGCAAATGATTGTCCCTTCGTTGTCTCAAGAGTTCACACGAAGACAATGCCGGGACAATAACAGAGAGGCAACGTTTGCGGACAATAATAAGACTCGTCTGAACCCACCTTTAAGGTTGGTTCACACGAGGCTTTTTATTGTCCGCAAACATTGTCTCTCTGCTGTTGTCCCGGCATTGTCCCCGTGTGAACACTTGAGACAACGCGGACAATGTTTGTCCCGACGGGACAATCATTTGCCATTGTCTCGTTGTGGTCACGTGATTTTCCAAAAATAGGCGTAATCTTCTATTGCGGACAATAATAAGCCTCGTCTGAACCCACCTTTAGAGTTACTAGGGTTTTTCTTTTAGTTAGGAATGGTTTCTTAGGTTATAGAATATGCTTACCGTGGCGTACACACAGTAAGCGCATTCCATAAAGGCCTTATCACACGGTGAAATAAATCGTCACTTTCTCTGACGAAAGTGACGTCACTTGAGCATTTGCTGTCTGGTAAATCTAGAAAAGCAGGTGAACAAGTTGGCGTATTTATCGCTCTTTATTAATTGCTTCCATTAAGTGGAAGCAAACGCATCTTTTCGCCATTTTTAAATTTTACGAGCACTAAAAACATGATGTTGATTAATTGAAAGCGAGGTAAAAAGTGGCAGAAATAATCAAATTACTTTTTGCTCCAAAGACGGAGGAATTTGATTAAAAAAAACATTGATAAGGATGGAATTTGCTAATTACTGTTTACAAAGAAGTTGGCGTCAATCGCGGCGTTCTTGACATACTACGTCACTATTGAAGTTCCACATGATTGGTTGAATTTCGTTGGCAGCCAATATTCTAGTCTCCATCGACAGTAATTTCGGACTTGTTCGAAAACGTTGTCGATCATCAAAAAACTTGCTTGGCCAGTTCTTGAGGGTAGAAAAGGGAGCTTGCTCACGGAAAGTGTGACGGTATTTTGCCGTGTGATAAGGCCTTAAGGAAGATTGCGCATGTGCTGAAAGAGTGGGCTACAGAAAATTCTTGTCTTGACGAGACGATACTTGCTATTGTTCAGTCAGTTTCTGGGCAAGTATGGTCATACTGGATGGATTGTAACTGGCTGAATATAAACCTTACAGAAAGAATGACGCATCACAAAACTACGTGTTACAGCGGGTGAGTCGAATTAGTGGAACTGTTGGAGTAACAAATGTTGGATTAGAGTTCAACTGCATTAAATTTTTTTAATTCGTTATTTTTCAAAAAAAATTTTTTAACAATGCAATGACGAGCAACCAATTACTTGGAAAATTTGATTTGTTATTAGTAGTTGATAATGCGAAACATGTTTCGAAAAGGTATTGTATATTTTAATACATATACATAGTACATACATACTGAATACATATACATACATATACTGAATACATATACATACATATACTGAATACATATACATACATATACCGAATACAAATCCGTACATATATTGAATACATATCCATACATATACTGAATACATATCCAT
>JAPMOQ010008802.1:39845-191445 GCA_026543055.1 Argiope trifasciata | reverse complement strand
GTGTGTATATATATATATATATATATATATATATATATATATAATATAATATATATATATATATAATATAATATGTATATATATATATGTATATATATGTGTGTGTGTATATATATATATATATATATATATATATATATAACAGAAAATCTAAATGCTGACGTCACGTATATATCAATACTTTTGTTTATATAACATCAACTTTATCAATAAATTGAATTGAATTTTCGGTTATTTTTGTTAGGAATGTTAAGAGACTGGTAACATCGGAAAAATCTTTAACACCGCAAACTCTCTTTTTTTAAAAAAGTTTTAAAAAGTTTAAAAAAGTTTAAAAAGTGTAGTGTTTCTTAGATAAAACAATAGATTTATAAAATATTTTTTCTAAAAAAAGGAATTTCAAAGATTCTGTATTTATTTTACAATATTTTGAAGCATTTTTTGTTGATTTGCAAATGAGAATATTCATTAAAGGATAAAACCTGTGTGGATAAATGAGATAGATGTATCTTTTGTAAAGAGCAGCAGGATTTTTAATTCCATGTCTCTATGCACATTCTAATGCAAAATAATCCAGATAAATGCTTCAAAGATGCGTGGGCAATAAATTATTTTTGAATATTCAAAAGTATAGCATTCATAATTATGCCTTGAAATAAAAATCTGTTGTTTACTCGTATCAAATAAGGGATTATAAATTACTTCACTCATATTTTGTTACTGATAGGGGTGTTACTTATGAAACGAGACTACAATTACCCACACTAGGGCAGTAACAACCTTCAAATTTGCGGGTTCCAAACTGGAAAGCAATTTTTATCAGTACTTTATTATTATTGTAATTAAAAGCAATCTAACAGTCTAATACTACCATTAATCTTTGCAATTAATGTAAAGATCAATGATAGTGTTTACCTCTCTACTTTCTCTTATGCATATGTTTATGCAGTGCAGCGTATCCGTATTTCTTTATACTGTTAAATAGAATCAAGTATGTATGAAGCACGTCTTCCTATCCTTTTAGATTGGAGCGAAAATTGGATACGTGTTTGTAATAATGATGTCAAAGCAAAGCAATTTCATTTGTCCTATTTTTAAATGATTAATCAAACTCTCATGAACAGACAGACTGACGGATAATCACTCCTTTTACAAATTATATTCAAAAAATTAATACAATTATATATTTTGATAAAATTGCAGGATATATTTAACTTATCTAGTTGCTTTTGTTTTTAGGTATCATGTTCACTTATAACCGATTCTGCAAATTTTTAGTGTATATTTAAAATTTTGACCATTAGATATGTCATCAATGATCACCTGCTCTCCGTACTTTTTAAAAGAAAATTTTAGACATTATAAACTTACCGAAATTTATGGGGAATAAAATACTCTTGCATAATATCTTAAAAGAATTGTTTGTTCATTTTAGCTGCATTTGAATGTTTTTAAAAATACCAATTTCATTGAATGTGAATTTAAAGTGGTGGAAATAAACGAGAGAAAAAATTGCGATAAAATGTCGATTGTTTTAAGTTTTATTAAGACTTTAAAATCATTTGAAAAATATACAACAAAAATAAATTCTGGATAAATATATTTGATATGCATTTACATTGGTACAATTCATAAGGTTTTGAATTGTATATTTCATTACTTGGAATCATTTAAAAACGAAAATGTAATTATTTTTCAATAGAGAATAATGATTATAAACAATATTGAATTCTGATAAAACAGATATGAGATGTTTTAGGGACTGGATAATTAATATCTAAATAGCCAATTATGAGCCTCTAATACATTTTTTTTAGCTTTTTTTTAGTCCAACCAATTTTCTGACTAATTTTTGCTAAAAATACCTAGAAAAAGTTAAGAAAACAATTCTCCGTGCAACGATTCGCAAAATGATGTTATCAACTGTCGGGGTTTGACTAAACAGAACAGTCGTCTCATTCACTGTTCTTAGAATCCCTTAAGGTGGGTTCAGACGAGGCTTATTATTGTCCGCAATAGAAGATCACGCCTACTTCCGGAAAATCATGTGACCACAACGGGACAATGGCAAATGATTGTCCCGTCGGGACAAACGTTGTCCGCGTTGTCTCAAGTGTTCACACGGGGACAATGCCGGGACAACAGCAGAGAGACAATGTTTGCGGACAATAAAAAGCCTCGTGTGAACCCACCTTTAGACTTTGAAGTAGTGCACAATAAACGAAAGCAGCAACATTTGGCTTGAATGAGCCTTAACTGTCCTACCCTTAGGGACTCTTGACCCCTCGTCAATTTGGGGGAACGCGAAAATTCGCCCAACTCGTTTACAGTGTTTCCCGTTTGGAAAACCGATGTGTTTTTAATGACACAGGTTTCACATTCCTAGCTTTTCAGAAGTTTCACATGTAGAATGAAACCATCCAGATCGAAGATGGTAATCTAATTGAAAGAAATCTCCATGAATCTCATGGCATCTACATAATTTTCAATAAAAAAGAAACGCTCTCTTCTGCAGAATTTTTTAAATAATAAATCGGACAATAATTTAATTTAACTTAACTTAACAACAACAAAAAAAGAGTATCATTTAAGATATACCTGCCCTTCAAATATCCGGTTTAGTCAGTGTCAATAAATGATTAATAAGAAAATAGAAAAAAATAGATTAAAACAAAATATAATAAATAGAAAAAAAAGGGTTTTTTTTTTCATTTTTTTACTACAAAAACTAAAAATCTTTTTTTATATCTTAAGCACAACATTAATTAAATCATTCCTGAGAATTGTCATAAAAAGCACAAAATATCGAATTATTTATTAATTTTTTTTCTGGCAAATGTCTCATTGATCGGCTGAACGTTTTTCAAAGAGTTCAATCCTCCTGAATTCTGATACAATTAGTTGACGAAACTGCATATCAATGATTGATAACCGATTGCTGTCAAAAGAAAGTAATTGGTCTTGAAATCCTACAGTGAATATCTGTAGGAAACCTGAAATTGTCCCAGATCAATAATTTATGTAAAGACGCTGTTATTGCAATAAAATTTACGTGTTCTGTCATTTCCGATTTCACTTATAAGTTTAAACAGAGTTGTGAATTTTCAAGCATATTAATTATTTCTATTACTTCATACTGTTTATTAAAAAAATTAAAATGAATTTTTAAAAAAGTGAAATTTTATTTATACAACAATGCACGGGAAAAAAGCATTGGAATTTTGCATATTAATTAATAAAAAATTTGGGAGATTAAAAACAAAACAATGGCTTTGAAATTCGTTTATAAGTTAGATTCATAAGACATTTGGAATTATTTTTTGTTTATGGAATACTTTGATGTGTTAGAAATGATGCCGTCTGAAATGATATTGAAAAAATAACTTTTTTTAAACAATTTTTCATATAGAATGAAAAAATCAATTTTTCTATAAGAATTAAGATTTAAAATGTGAAAGCAATAGGAAAGTATTATTTAAAGTAAAATTCCGTCCTGCCACTTTCCCCTCCCTTTTTTAAGTGTGTTAAATATGAAACAATGCAACGTTTTAAATTGATTGAAATTGATTGAAATTGGCAAGCGTGGATAAAAGATTTGCAGGAGATAATTTGAACTTGAGAGGTCCGTCCTTTATTCGCCCTTCCCCTGAGTTACTAGGCCGTTTACCGCCTTTTATGACTCGACTTCCAGGAAAAAACACTGTCTGAGAAAGAGGATCAGTATCTTTAGTTTAAGTAGGTAATTACTAAACACACGTGGAGGCTTCAATATGTTTTTCCAACACCACTTTTTCTGATATTTGTAGTTTAGTAACTTATTATGCAACTAGAAAAAGGAAATTCTTTAATTTGACCTGTTTGCGGCCTTTTCTCATCCTAGAGACACTAGGGCATTTGCCTTGCTTATCTTATCGGAATTCTGCTTCGGTTTTAGTAATAGAACTGTAATTCAATTTTAATCGCATTTCAGAGCAATGCATAAACATATTACGTTATCCATTCTTAAAAATTAGATTTATATATATATATATATATAAAGCCTATAAAAATTATAAAATTAGTTTCCTTAGAATAGTCCATTATTCGAATGATTCTTAATTATATAGAAGAAATAAATGGTTTCTCTTGAAACGATCTGTGAAATCACACCCATGAAAGCATGTATTTTGTATGAGAAGAGTTTGCATGATAACATTTTGTTCAAAATATATTAAGCAAGGAAGGTCACAAGATCTCTTTGTCATATAACAAGTGGAAAATAATCAACTTAAAAAAGGAAATTTTCTTTTTATTAATATATAATTGATGATTCTCTGCTTAATGTACTTTGAAACCTCATGAAAAACACCAGACAATACTTCGTTATTAAAAACCGCAGAAATGAGAGAGAATTATCAAAAATTGTAACTACGAATGTAAGTAAAATGAATCTCAAATTTCTGCAGTATGGATATTTTTAATTTTTAATACTAAAAAAATGCATGTACCAAAAGACATCGAAGGAATCAGTATACCCCGCCCCTTTTTTGTACAATACTAATGTAAAATCTACGAAAGGCAAATATGTTGCAAGTGGAAAAAATAAATAAATAAAAAGAATCGCGATTTCCTTCAACGTAAAACTGCAAGGGAACAATTCCCGTATTGACTCTCATGACCTTAGCTGACACCTTTGAAAGATAAGAATGGGTATCATTTGATCCCCTGATCCTTCTAGGAAAAGAAAGGAAATACCAGGAACATAAAACATTCTTCTCTTCTGTCCTCAGAGAATGCCCCATCTCCTTCACTGAAGCCGCAAAATCCTAACATTTCACTAATTACAAAATGTTAATTATCAAAATAAAAGCCTCTTCAAATTGCAAATTTTAAATGTTAAAATAAGTGCAAAACAATTATTTTTTTAAAATCTAGCACATTTCTTAATTATGTTTCTTATATTTTTTTTTACAAATTGTGTATAAAAAAGGTAGAGCAAACCGCGATATTTGTGATTCTCAAAACTATATAGTAATTGGAGTTAGAACAACTTAATATATGTATATATATTCTATATTTATAATATGCATTATTATTATATTATAATTATAGTTATAATATACATTATTTCGCTAATATAAATGATAATTATATAAAATTGCAGAAATAATCTCATATATTAAAGGAAATATATAATTTCAATATACTCTTAAAAAAACCATAAAAATTTTAAAGATCGTAATTTGTAAAAATATTTTACTCCCTTTGTGTATTTTGCCCTCTAACACATTAATCCAGCAGATGCTAGCATGAAACTCATTCCATTTATATAATTTCGGAAAAAAAAATCTTACTGTTGCTTAATATTTCAAATATAGATTTAAAAAATAATTTACAAAAATGATACTATGTTTTGTTTACTCATTAAGAGTGCAACAGTCAAGCTAAGTCTGTTAGGCACATTTATATAATTCTCATAGCTCAAAAATATGGTTCACAAAAATTTAAAATGTAAAATAAATAATACCACGATTGGTTTTTGTAAATTATTAATAATTCTTTAATAAATCCGTTGAGTTAAATACGATATTATTTATATTTGTTGTTTCCATACAGATTACTGAAAATTGAAAGCTACTCTAACCAAAATGATAAATCAGTTAATAATTTAATACAGTTGAATTCAATAACAGAAAAGAAATACCACATAAGAAATTACCATCCCATAACGATGCGATTTTATCATTATCAATCAATGATAAATAGAAAGTTTTCTTCAAATATTTACTACAAAAAGATAGAAAGGTTTTCTTTTATAAATGTATCTTATGCATGAAAATAGTTAAAAGGCTCTAGATGTCAATCGTAATAAAACATAACAATAAAATAAGATATTTAACTGCATCTACCCCTAGCAAAAGTTCACTCCTGAGTTCCCAAAGAATTATCTGACCAAAAAACGCATCGATCAATGTCAAAGATCCCATAGAGAACACCTGCAGTCTGAAATAACCCCCGAAGAAATAGGAGGAAACAGAAGGGTGTCCTCAGCAGGAGGACAATAAACATCAAACCAGATGTTCAACCCCAGACCAGCCATTCTTCCCGTCCCCTTAATTGAATTGTAAAAGAGAAATGGAGAAATCTGTGAATGGACCATGCTATTCATAGAATTACTGAATCATTCGAAACCGCATATCACTGTAAATGGTGCTATTCACAGGAAGTGTTTGTAAGAGTGAAGTAATTGCTTATTTTGTAGTATTTGTGATTTCTTGACTTCAGTGATTTCTTGTTTGACAATATGAGTATCCGATAGAGATAATTCTTGATTGCCGGTGAAGTGATCTTCTATCGGCAATCATTTTCCAGGCGCCATCTGTTTGCAGAATATAGAACTAAAGTAAACATTTTAAGAAATGATACTTTTTAATTTCAATTTTTTTCAGAAAATATTTAAATCCAATTAATTAATTAATTAAATGGTTGTGAGAAAAAATCAAACTTAAAACTTTATCTTAAATAGATAACCTTTCAATTCTACATTACTTAATAAATGAAATATTAATTTTAATTAAAAATATTATTTATTCTAATTAGTAATTTTTAATTAAAAGTGTGATTAAAATAACAGTTATTTGGAACAAATATTTAAAAATAACAATAGCAAAAATATTTGTTATTAAAAAAATCGTGGATTATGCATCTCTAGTTAGAAATAATTAAATAAAAATGTGGGTATCGGATCAAAAGATGAGAGAAAATTTTAGAACTAAGAAGCATGGGCTAATTTAAGATAAAGATTAGAAAACTAAATTAAATTTAAATTAGATTAATAAATATTATTGAATAAACACACACTCATATATTTTTAATTCATTTAATTATTTTTACATAAAAAAATGAGTTGCATATTGATTTAAACTATCAGTAAATTTTTTTTATTTGGTTGAAATACTTTTGAAATTTTTAGCTGAAATCATTATCAAAATAACATAGTAACTAAAAAATTAATTTCAAACATTTATTTTCTCATAAAAAGTGAACATTATACTAAGTAAAACTATTTGTAATTTGCTAATTTAATTAAAATAATTTTAAATTAAAAAATACTTTTATATTTGGAATTATTTTTCTTTTAAAATTATATTGTTACTCAAATATTAGAAGAATAAGTATATGCTTCTGTATACACATTGAAAAATATTAATTACAACTATTTGTAAACTTTTAATTCAGTTTTAATAATTATGAGAAAAAAATTTCAAAGAAAAAAAAAAGATGGGGAGAGGATATATAAAGATATATTCTTTTAATTAAACATGAAAAAAAAGGAAGCATTGAAGACCGAACCCAGTCCTCCTACTGATGAAGTTTCGTTTTAACAAATCCCCGTTTGGTATTTTTTGATCACTAAGCAGTTTGAGTGGCTATTCGGGAGGTATTTATTAGTGCACAGTCAAACTTTTTCGTAGCTTTAACTGTAACTGTTTAGATTTATTTATTACCATTCATCGATGTGTTTTCCCATGTGAAATAACTGATGCAATCATCTTTTAAAAAGCATTAAAAAGTTTGTCCAAAATTATTCATAAAAATGTTTCGAAACTTAATTAAACTTGCCCCGAATTTTCGTCGAGTCATATCTCCTTACAGCACTCAGGTGTCTGAAAAGATATTAAACTTTCCTGAAACCAAGGTGAGTCAACTGTCAAATGGTTTGCGAATTGCTTCTGAAGATTCAGGTATACCAACTTGTACCGTAGGTTTATGGATTGATGCTGGGAGCCGTTATGAAACAGAAACGAACAATGGAGTTGCTCATTTTCTTGAACATATGGCATTCAAAGGCACTGAAAAACGATCTCAAACAGGTTTGGAATTGGAAGTAGAGAATATGGGCGCTCATTTAAATGCTTGTACATCTCGAGAACAAACCATTTTTCAAGCTAAGTGCTTGACAAAGGATGTGAGGAAAGCTATTGATATATTATCTGATATAATCCAGAGCAGCAAATACGGTCAGTCTGAAATTGAAATTGAAAGAGGTGTAATCTTACGCGAAATGCAAGAAATCGAAATGAATCTTCAAGAACTTGTATTCGATCATTTGCATGCTGCTGCCTTTCAAAACACACCTTTGGGCCGCACCATTCTCGGACCAGTCGAAAATATCAAAAGTATTTCACGAAAAGACTTAGTCGATTTCAAAACAAACCATTATGTCGCATCGAAAATGGTGTTAGCCGGTGCTGGCGGAGTACAACATGAGGAATTAGTAAAGCTTGCTGAAGAGTATTTTGGATCGTTAAAAAGTCATGGTGTGGATGGTGCTGATTTCTTGCACACCTGCAAATTCACTGGCAGTGAATCCCGGCTGTGTGATCAATCAATGCCTTTAGTACACGCAGCTCTTGCAGTTGAAGGTTGTGGTTGGATGAATCCGGAAAGCATCCCATTGCTTATTGCAAATATTTTAATTGGCAATTGGGATCGGTCTCATGGAAGTGGTGGAAATATTTACAGTAAGTTGGCTCATAATGTGAGTGCTAAAAATTTGTGTCACAGTTTTCTGTCATTCAATACTTGTTATAAAGACACAGGATTATGGGGAATTTATCTGGTTACTGATGAAAAAACATTTAATGATATGCTTTCTACTGTGCAGGAAGAGTGGCACAGACTCTGTACTTCAGTAACAGAAGAAGAAGTGGATAGAGCAAAAAATTTATTGTTGACGAACTCATTACTATTATTAGATGGATCTACACAAATATTTGAAGATATTGGTAGACAAATGTTGAATTACAATAGGAGAATACCACTGCCAGAAATGGAAGCAAGAATTCAAATGATAAATGCTGACATAGTTCGTGAAGTGTGCACCAATTACTTAAAAAGGAAGCCTGTGACAATAGCAGCAATTGGACCTATTGAAAAGATGATGGACTATGACACTTTACAAAGAGGAATGCAATAAAAAATATGATTTGTATAAATATTGTTTTAATTTTATTTATATGTAGAAATATTCATTCATACTTATTTGATATAGGTTGATAATATTTTATATATTTATGATAATGTCAACGATATTTGAAAAAATTAGTAATATTTTTTTCGAAACAAATTTAGTTGAATCAGACAAAATAAAAATTTATATTTTGCTTCTTTAAATAACCAACAATGTCATTTATATTTTGCAACATTATAGATCAATTCATTTAACCTTTTGAGCTCGTAAAGTATCATGCTGAATATATATTCAGTGAATTTATTTATTATTTTTTTAGCTTTCTTAATTTTTAAATAAGTATTGATTTAAGTTATAATAATTTGAAATTTAATGTTTTGCAAGAGTCTAACAATTATATTTTTTACATGTTATTAAATTCTTCACTTATATTTAATAGTTATCATTTGAGTACTTTTCAGCATACTAATGAATATAAAATTGATCATCATGCATTCATCGTTTGAAGCAAAGTTATTGATTTTATTTTTATTATTAAAGAGACACATTTGTAACAAGAAATAAATACTTCGTTAAATAGAAATAAGAAAGCATTACTTGAGAATTTGTTACTGTGTTTGACATATGAAAGTTTCAGTTATTACCATATTGTTGGGAAAATATTAACTCGTTTTAAGTCAACTCCAAGTTTTGTTAAAAAAACAAAAAAAAACATTATTATATTTTCATATTACATACTTCAATTACATTACTACATCAATTTCTGATTACTATTAATAGGTATATTTTCAAATATTTTATTCATCATGCATAATGATAACCTAACTTGGTGAATATGACACTATTTTTTTAAATTTAATAAAATTCAGTTTCCATATTAAAAGTATAGAAGTCATAAACTGCATTATATTGAAAAATGAAATCAGATTTATTGGGTTATAAAAATCTTACAATAAATAAGAGAAAATAATTCATCTAATTTGCCATTTAATAAAACTGTGCCAATAACAATTGGTGTGTGAAAAAAAAAATTAAATATTTAATTAATTGAAATACATACAAAGTTTGTTTTAATTGATTACCTTGTTTATTGTAAATTTAACTCTTATTTATTCAACTTGTAAACATTTTATTTTAATCTGATAAATAAAAATTCTGAGTTTCCTAACTGAATGAATTATATTTTGATGATATGAAATTGAATCTCAGTGAATCAAGATTTTTAGAGATTTTTTTTTTTTCATCTTTTAAATTAAATAAAAGATGTTAAAATAGTGGAAATAAGTTATGAAGTTAGCAATATCAGAAATTATTAAAATGAGTATACTAATCCAGAATGTATAAAAAATCAGATTGGAGACAACTATCATGTAAAGAAATGCATTTTTCTTATAAACACATATTAGTCACCTTTTGCAAATAACTGTTTTACCTGAGACATTGATGTAATTTAATTTCACTTAAATTATTTTGATGAAATTGCCTAACAGTAAAAGGTGTTATTTTAATTTTCTTATACATGACTTGCGCATTACTTGTACATGAAATTTTGTAATTTCCATGTATCTTGTTCTCATGACCAATCTGCCATTAAAAATCTAACTATGCAATTCATCTATCTTATAAATTTTGCAATATGATTTGTAAACTACATAGCCATTAAACTGAAATCTCTTCTGCTTTCAATTATTAAAATGAGTATACTAATCTAGAATGTATAAAAAATCAGATTGCAGACAACTACCATGTAAAGAACGTTAGAAAATCATGGTACATGTTAGAAAATCACATAAGATATTTAGTGAAATAATTAAATTGATTTGGGGTTTCATTTACAATAATACAAATATTATGTAATATATTTAAAAAATAATTGAATATAGACTAAAGAATTTTACAGCAACTAAATTGATATAATTCAACAATAATTCTTTAAACCATGAAATAGTATAAATATCACTTTGGTGTTTAATGTTTTCAAAAGATATAAAAAAAACATCAGAACCTTAAAATAAAATTTATTTTTAAATTAATAATTTAAAAAAAACAACTTATCTGCACATATCTACACATTAAAAGTAAATTTGATAGCTCTAGGTCATTCTATTCTATAGAATATCAGTGTAGACATAAGCACATTCATCTTTATTATAAATAATGATAATATAAAGCAGAAAATGCATGCAATATTTGTTTGTCTGACAAGAACTTCTGGGAAAGAACAGTAAGATAAAATTTTTGCTTTCTTCTATGAAGTACATTTTTTTTTTCATCAATTGTGTTGTTTTGAATTTTTGAAATTATTTAAATAAGTTAAATAACAAAACTAATAAACACATTTTCTTCTTTTTTTCTACTAATGATTTATGAACAAATCTATAGTAGTGACTAAAATTGTAGAAACCTTAAGAAATGAAAGCATCTTTGACATTTGATAATTTTAGTAGTAATTTTATTCAGAGAAATATTATAAAATTATTTAAGATGATTTAAACTAGAATTTAATATTTTTATAATAGATATTTGTATAGGATTAGAAGAAATAAAGAAACATACGAATTTATATATATATCACTTATGTTGGTAAATACTCAGACAATATTTAGTATCACTTTTCTTGCAGTGCCTTGCTGTTGAATTCACAATTGCCTTAATTCTTACAGTTGTTGCAATGTGATTAATTTGAAGGATTATTACTTCAATTGATTAAATTTTAGTGCTTGGCTGCTTTTATGCAATAAGTGAGAAAACAGCAATATAAAAAATTAAGCCGCACTTAATAGTATGAAGAAAAATCCTAACCATTCATTAAAAGTGTCATTTTAAGTGATAAAAATTTCAAGTTTTTTAGAATACTTATATTTGCGTCATACTTTTGTATTAAAAAATATATGTTTTTCGACTTTTCAATACATTATTTTTTATCTATAAATATGAACTTGGTGAAATAGCGTATTTAAGAGATATTGATAGAAATATTCCAAGTAAATTGGAATTTTAATCACAATTCTGTAATTTCAATGAACGATTATTTATTATTCTTCATGATATTCACCATATTTAATTTTCTCTAGTTTATTATTATTTTTGGTGTATTATACTTGTTTTGATATGTTTTATATTTTTTTTAAAATTATTTTTATTTTACCAGTATAAAAGTTTTTCAAAATTTTGCTTCTTATTTATATGAGTGTTTAATACATTTAATAATTAATCATTATAAATATTAAGGAGCATTGACACTAATTAACATTACTGTCAGCATCACTGATATGAAATAAAAAATTAACTAACTAATAATTCTGAAAATATTTTCAAAATATGCTATTATAAACAAATAACTGGATAAAATTTCAGAATTTTAATACATAAAGATTAAATGAAAAATTGTTTCCTTAGTCCCATTTCTCTCGGATATAAAAACAAGTCATGAATCTGCACTTTAAAAATATGTTGAAAGGAAGTTAAGTAAAAATGAAAATAAAATTTTAGTTTACTATAGTTACCATCCGAACATATTAAAAATATTTAAAAGGAGAACAAGAAGTTTCAAACTAGATAAAAAGTTTCCTTGAGCAATATATTTTTTTATTTTGAATGGCATTTTCCAAGTATTGTTTATTATGGCATGATTTAATTTCCTTTAGCAATGAATACTCATTTTATTTCTAAGAATTAGATAAAGAGATAATAGGATTATTATTAATAATAAATGCAATGGAAATTATGCTTTTTCATTCTCCTGTCTGATATTATGAGGACTACATGATTTTGGAGAATTCTAATTTTTAAGAGGAAAAATATATTTACAAAAGTTTATCACTGGTGTAAAAATTAAACTTATCAACATTAAAATTTAAGTCTTGAACAACCGGTTTTCAAGATTCTCTTATCCTTAAATGAATAAACAATAAATTATCTTAATTTCCTTTGTTTAAAATGTCTTAACCATGTCTACTAAAAAACAAATATGCTTATTATTCAATATTTTTTATGTGTTTATATGTAACATATGAAAATATCTAGAAGACCAAGCTACCCTCAGCATTTTTTTGAAAAATTAATATTCAAGAAGATTATGTTTTCAACAGAATAAATTTTTATAAATGAATAAATTGAATTCCACTGGAAACAGCTTTTTCAAGTGCTTTAGCTAATATCTTCTTGCATTACTATAAAAAAAACATAATTAAAGACAACTCAATTAAAGGATGGAGATATATTGATGATTTACTTTTGTTAAACTTAGATAATGTTGTTATAAATTGTTACAAACGATTAAAGTTTAACAAAAGATTTGGTTTTTAGAAAATGCCAATGGAATAACTTTAATAGGTATATATGATAAAAGGGATGATTTTAACTTTAAAATAATCAAACTTAGTAATAACCATTATAATTTAAACTCCATTATAATTTAACCATTATAATTTTTAAAAATTTGATATTTTCACAATTTAAACTAATTTTAAAAAATTAATAATAAAATTTCATATTAAAGCAACTAACAATCTCTTTAAAAACTTAACTATTAATGAATTTCCCAAAACCTTCTGCAATATAGAGGTACTGATAAGAAAACATTTATATAAATTCTAACTTTTCAGTTCAATAGATACCACTTCAGTTATTCTCATGATGAACGATGCATATGACCAAACAAGGTAGGCTTACACAACTTCAAACGCAGTTAAATTAAATTTAATGTAACAAGTCACTTACAGGTTCCCCCCCCCCTTCATTTTGTCTTTGGCTTTTTCAATTTGATAAGTGTTCTGCCTTCATATTTTGATTAATTTGGTTTTATGGTTATATATTGCTTTTTTTGCTGTGATTCATTTTGGTTTGAAAATGATTTGACTTACTATTGTGTAATTTTTGTATATTTCAATTTTGTCATACTAATTTTATCTCTAAAACCTCAATTTCCAGGTCACAAGGAGTCAATTTGTTGGACGAAAGTCAGACCCGTCCCTGGTTTGAATCCTTGCCTGAGGATGATCCTTGAGAAAGCCCTCAGGCCGGATTCCTCACATCTTTCTTGGTTCTTTACTTTGAATGTAATACTTATTTAAATTTTGTTTCTCTTAATTTGATTTGTTTAAAATGATGTCTATTGGAAAACAAATTATTATTTAATGGTTTATTTTAATGTGTTTGTATAAGTAACAATGGAGAATATCTCGAAGATCAAGCTACCCACAGATTTTTTTTTCTTCCTAAAACATGTTTTTGGGAGAAAATATTTAGATACAAAACACATATAGATTACATATGAATATTTTTTAATATCTACATGTAAACTGTTCTTTTAAATAAAAAGTCATGAATGCACTTAGTTTTAGATGTCATTCGAATTAATTAGCACAATATTTGCATTGTTGAGGGACCGAACTTATTCGTACGCTGTGAATGTCATATAGCGTCATCTTACAAAATTTTCTGGTGCCAGTAGGCTATCATCCTATTACAACAATGCAAATATTACAAAAAATTTTGAGATGATGCTATATGACTTTGTCAGCAAATAGAGAAAGGTTCTAATAATCACTGATAATTTATTTTTTATGTATGTAAAATTGCATTTTTTTCAGGAAAGACAGCCATATAGATAAACTTAAAAAGCAAAACCGTATCTAAAAGAAAAAATTTGATCCAAATTGTTAGAGCCGTTTCCGAGATAAATGATTGTATTATATATATATGTAATGATATTTTAAAATTTAATTCAAATTGAATTAATTTCCTAATTTGTAGCTCAATTTAGCCCATATTAACTTCATTCTTATTCTCTTAATTCCCAATTCCATTACACTTTATCCATCCAATAAATTCAAGAGAAGCTTTGTAAAAATGTTTAGTCAATAATTCCCATGATATGAGTGATTGATAAAAATTGCTGGCCTAAACAAACACTTTTTTTACAAAAAAAGATCCCTGTGTTTCACTTTCCTGGTTGTGCGAAAATCCCTGTTTAAATATCGTTACATTGGTACTGTGAACAAATATTTTCCTTATCAGTATCAGATTATATAAGATCAGGGATAAAATGATCACGAGCTTTCCCTTGTTCCTCTTTCATTCTGCGAGCTTGTCGATTCCTGCTTGTTTATCTATACTTATAATAAAGCTAAATGTGTGTGTGTGTTGGCGCTCTACAGGCCAGGCCGTTGGACCTACAGCTACCAAATTTGGCACATGTATACCTTGGAGGTCCGGAATGTGCACCTCTGAGCCCTTTTTTCGAATTTTTAATTAGAATTTGAATTAATTAAAATTTAAGCGAAATTTCGACGTTTTTCCGCTATAACTAACGAAAATATTATTGCACAAGTATGATTTTTACATCAATTTAAAGATAAAAAAAAATTAGCTTTCTAACGGTATCAGTGTTTTTAATTTATAACACACGCGTTTATTTTTAACGAATTAAAAAAAATATTTTAACCATGTTTTTTTAGCACGTGACTGGATAAAATAAAAGAATGCCGGAAGTTCAAATAAAAAAAATTATCATCGCAAAATCAAATCTAAAGAAATACAACTTTCAGCACGTGACTGGATA
The DNA here is from genome assembly GCA_026543055.1 of Argiope trifasciata. NCBI lineage: Eukaryota > Metazoa > Arthropoda > Arachnida > Araneae > Araneidae > Argiope > Argiope trifasciata. Next base: position 175,927 of record JAPMOQ010008802.1, on the reverse strand, counting down.
AAATAAAAGAAGTATAAAATGCGATATTTTCTTTAAAAAATAAATGCAAAGCAAAGGTTTCTACAATCGTTTGCAATATCTATATCATTAACTCAATAAATCTTCTTTATTTACTGTAAACCTGATTGAATTTAGACAGGATATGCATTGAAATCCCGACTTAATGGCATATTTATGTAATCGTTTGCAATATCTGTATCAATAATTCAATACTTTTTTTCCCTTTCTCGCTTTCTTTAAAAAAAAACATATTTAATATTTTGGCAACATCACCGAAATTTTTTTTTTTAATATTTTGGAAGCATAACCGATGGTTCAAACTGACTGATTTATAAAATTAAAGAATATTATTAGGAAAAGGTGTACTTTTAGAACTTTCCGTCCATCATCTTAAAGAAAATATTTATTTCAGGCCAATACATGCCCGGAATTACTTCAAGGCTAATGAATATGTGATTTAATTGAAAATTTTAGAACGAATTACTCATGGCGAGCCAGCTGGTTGCCAAAGGCGGCTAGTTTCATATACAAGCAGGAAGCATGGCCTGCTACTCTGAGATGAAATAAAACGATGTAAAAGCATCGAAAGTCTCTTCAAAAAGCCATTCTGCTTTTAAAAAATCATATTCTTACACACACACGCACATAAGAATTGCTCATTTAAAGTTATAAGGGGGAAAAAAGTAATTAGGGAGTTAGACATACTAATAGCATGCATAAGACAGATAATAGATAGATATATACAATTCTATTCATGTCTAATCCTTTACAAATGGACATATTTAGGTCTAAAAATTCAAATAAGACTTTTGAGGTCCAAATTCTTTTCACCACTATAATTTTTTTGATTTTTATACATGATACATCTAAAATTTGCAAGCATCAGAAAATTTAAAAAGCATTAATAAACTCTAATTCAAATTTAGATGCTATGACTGTTAGATACTAATATTAGCAGCTGATTACAGAATACAACATTCCTGATCATATATTAGAAAATTTTAATTAAATATTTTATTTTTTAAAGGAAGATCAGAATTGGATGCCAAGAAAGCCAGAATCTCCCAATGACCTTCCTTTTGATTCTTTGTGCATACTAGGTTATGAACTTGCCTGTCTTATTGATGTATACTAAATTACAAAAGAAGCTGCATAACAATATGCATTCCAAACAGCATTTGCTAAAATAGCTTTTTTGGAGGATTGTACAATAATAATAATAATACACAAGTTACTTCATCAAATGCCAAGCTTTATTATTATAGTATTCAATTTTTGTTCTTAAAATGTATATGGAGTATTAAAAATTATTTATTAATCTTATATAATATGCATATGATCTGTCTTGCAATAATTGCTTTTTGTACTACCCTAATGTAAATATTTCTTTTTTCTCTTTTCCTTTCCTTTGTCTAAAAAATTACAATTTCAGTTCTGAAACCAAATCCCGGGTGTAAATGTTTTATTTAGCATTTCATCACAAATTATTTTGTGTATGACTCATATCTGTAGTGTTTTACACATTGAAACACAAAAAGTTTTATCCAGAGAAATTTTAATGCTGAAATTTTACATTTGATTAACAAAATGAAAATTATTTCAATTATTAAATAATAAAACAATTCTTGTACTTTACAGTTAAAATTCAACATAGTCTCAGTACTATACACATCATAAAATATAAAATTACAATTACAAATATATTCATGTTTTTTAATTAACTTTTAAATAAGATATTAAGACTTCACTAAATTAAAAATACATCAATAGCATTTATAAGGATGTTAAATATTATAAGAACTATAATATAATATTAGCTATTAAGTACTATTATTCTAAATTTTTAAAATTCTGGATATTTTCTTCTCCAAAAAGTATTTATTTTTCAGTGTTGCAACCATCACACATGATGGATGAAAAGTGCAAATAATAATAATCTTTCTTCTTTGTTTTAATACTACTTTATACAAAGGCATTATAAATATAATGAACACTTAAAACAAAAATATAACAGGAATCAATGATATATAATAAATATATTTAAATGTACAATCACATTTAACAACAAAAAAAAATTAGGATTTAACAAATATTCACTGATATAAATAAACTTTAGATAGTGACTTTACCAAATTTTTGTTTAAAAAAGAAACAAACAAAAGCATCACAAAAGGTTTCTTTTCACTTTTTGATTGAATTAGGTAATATATTTCAAATTAAATCAGGTAATCTTCATTACATTTTGATTATGTTCCTTTTTCCAGGTTTAATAAATACAGTAATATAGTAACTACAAACTTTAATTGCAATATTAAACTGAACATTATTTAATACATATTTTTTTAATATACCATCAAATTTAAACACAGAAATATAAGGAATGAGTGAAAAATATGACAATTATCAATTTAAATTTAAAACTTGCATTATTATCTAAATATAAATATTTCGAATGCAGTTGTTTGCAGTCACATCCTAAGAAACTTATTGGCATGAGCATATTAAAAACATTTCAAGGCATTTCACAATGTAAAAAAAAAAAGAGAGAGAGAGAGAGAGAGCAAGGATAACTTAAACATGATTTACTCCCAATATAAATCTTACCAGACCAAATTTACAACAAAACACACCCTTAAACCCTATATAAACTTTGTATTATATACAAGATTTTTCTTTCACATAAGAAAATATTTTACATGATTTTTTTTTTCTTCAAGATATTTAAACATAATTAAATAAAAATTTGACAGATATAAGCAAACAGAATAACATAACTGAAGATATGTCAGTAAATGCTGAAATACATCTGTGGCTACTTTGAGGTTAAAATTTGTCCCTTTATTACTGTATTAAAATTATGAGATAAAAATTTACCAAGCTGTGGAAATAGATATTGTATTGATTTTATTAGTTTGAATATATAGTGTACTGAAGGCACTTTTAAACTATTGGATTTTTTACTTCTACACAGTGTTATTCATGTTTCATGACTACTTATTAACATAATTTTTTGAAAAATCATTTGTCCTTACTTCAAAAATAATTAGCAAATATCTTTAGAGTATTTAGATGTTTTAAAATAAGATTTTCAGTAGTTACATTTTGTTAAATAGGTTCATTTGTAATTCCAAAATAAAAATATATACATTGAAATAGATTTAATAAAATACTGAATAAAGTCAATAATTTAAAATAATGAAAAATCATATATATATATTTATATATTAATGTATATTCTCATTTAAATAACTGAATAAAGCATATATAACTACAATAGCAATTCATTATTCTTGTCTTTAAAAGCAAATAAAATGGATAAGACATTTTTTACTTCATAATATTGTATAATTTGTAACTAACAGAATTTCCTAAATTTTTATCTTCATTGAGTACAAGACTTCTTCAATTTTGGAATAGTACAAGCTTTTGATGAAAACATTTCAATTCACTAAAAAGTGACAGGATTATTTCTCTCTTGTGGGTGGATCAATTATTTAACTAAAATAAATGCACATCAAATCTAAAGGGACAGAGATTACTCATGCAGTCAAGCTGATGCAATCTTGACTGGAAAGAGATGATCCTTTGTTGACTAAGTGCTTTGATTGCCTGTAAAGAAAATTAAATATAAGAGCTGATTGTTTACTTCTGTTTCACCATGAAAACATTTATTTTTTGTATTAAAAATATACAAGCAAGAAATAATTAAAATTTTAGTTAGCAGTTATAAAATTAACAAATTAATTAGGTCTTCAGTTGATCTGAACATAAAGTAATTGTCATATTAAAAATTGAATTAGTAACTGAAAATAGACTTTCTGTCAAGTTGTATTGACAATGAAATATGAATAAACATTACACATACACTCATTGAGTGATTAATATATTCAAAACAGTTTCACATACAACCAGCAATATTGTTTCCCTTCACAGAGAAATGGATAAAGTATCAGCTTTAAGTAATAAAAAGAAAAAAGAAAACCTTCAATTACAGAGAATTAGAAAAATGAAATTAGTTAGATTGATTTAAAATTGACAACTACCTTAAAATTAACTGATGTATTATGTTTACAATATATATATATATATATATATATATATTGTGATTTCATCTTTATAAATGATAGCATCAATTAAAACTATAAATGCATAAAAAATGTTGATGAAAGGAGGTTCTTTTAATAAAATGTCTGTAGAATGGTGACTTGCACCAAATATCACTTTTCCGAAATTCATATTCTAAAAACAATACAAATTTTGCCGAATATATTAAATGCTTTTCACACAGTCAATTATTTGTAATAAAATTTTTTAATCACTCTGAAATATTTTCCAACACATTTTGATCAATTCTCTTATTTTGGATACCATTCACCCTTTTTGAATTCTAATAATTATAATATTTTAATATTTCCAAAGATTTATATTTAAAAAAAAAAGTAAAATAAAGCACATATACAAATTTTGAACTTACACTGAAGAGTTCTTTTCAAATTCTTCTTTTTCCGATTTTGGTGAGTTTTCTTTAACATAGGCTCGGCAAGAGGCTAGTTTGGATTCCAATGCCTGTATAAAAGATATGTATTCATAATTACTAGATATAATAAAATACAAATTTGGCATAGCTGGATATTTTAAAAGCATTTCATCTATTCAAATACTTCATATTTTTTGAATAGATTTAAAAATACAATGAAATTACAAAAACATTATTCACAATAACCAGATGACTGCTTAAAATTAGACAAACTAAAAAACTGTTAAGAAAATAAATTTAGGTCAACTAAGTTGAATTATTATTAACATATTCTATGATATATCTTTTCAATAAATGCAGTATACAATTAAACTGCTATGTAAATCTCTGGCATTTAATATATATTTAATCTATATAAATACTAACCACCTGTAGATTCTAGGCAGATTCTCCTGGATTCATAGTTGTTAAAATTTCAATTAAATAACTTTAAATAAAGGCTTCTTCAGCAAGATATTTTCATGTTTAAATCTTGATAGGAACATAATTCATTTTATTTTAGAAGCTTAATGCACTTTTATTTTTAGACACATGGCCTAAAATTTGAGTTTTAATTTGAAGTAGCAGGGATTGATTTATATAAAAACTTTTTTTTTTTTTACTGAAAAAACACATTTTTAAAAAAATAATAGAACAGAAAATAGGATTATACAGTTTTACGTAGAAAATATTTTTCACTGTTTATGCAAAATCTCAATTACCATTCATCTTGCACTCATTTTTTGAGAGGTTGTCATATTTCATGTTTGTTTTATTTTAAATATACACTTGTTGAAAATTACATTTTTCTAGAACATTATGCAGTAAAAGTTAACTTAATCTTTTAACTTGAACTTTTGTCAGAGATAACAAATGTTAATTAAAAAATTTTTTTATGCAAGTATAATGTGCTTCTACTAATTAAATTTTATTTTTTTGAAATACATTGTAGGAAAATATACTCAAAATATTTTTAAAAAAATTGATGTTTTTTAGTTGCTAAAAAAATAATAAGTTGATAAAATTTTGAACTATATTTTTTTTTAAAAAATCACTCAAAGGTATTAATTTTCCCCTTCCATAGTATATATGTACTAAGTTTGACAGTTCTATGTCAAACAATCTAGCCTATAAAGATTAACACATGTACACAAACATATATTTATCTTTATGACGAGTAAAAATAAATGTTAATTCATAATTAAAGTGCACACTTTAGAAATTCAAAGCATTGAATAGGTTTCTTATAAAAAATTTTATCCAAGAAAAATATGTTTTCATGTTTAGTATTACAATCTAAAGGATACAAATAATACAAAACTTTATATAAAAGAAACAAATAATTCATAAAAACTTTAATTGCAGGCAGAGAAAATGCTTTGATAAAACAATTTCAATACTCACCCCAACTTTCCTCAGTAGATCTCCTACTATATTTAAAGCTGATATTCGTGATGACGGAGTAAGTGGTGAGGAGGAGCTCAGTTGGCTGAGACCTGAAGAAGTTTCAATTTTTACATTATAATTTCCAATTTCAATTTTCTAATTTCATTCTCGATTTAGAGTAACTAAAAAAAATAGTTCTTCAAGAAAACAAATAATATTTTGAATTGAAATTTAGTCCACATATACTACTAACATTTAAATCACAATAAGTGCTCAGCTTCATCCAACAAAAATTCATTTTAATTATTATTTGTGAATAAATTTAAAAAAACCTTAAATGATATAAAGTTGATTAAAGAAAAAAAAAATCTGAAGCATAAATAAATTATATAAATAAATATGCATAAGCAGAATTATTTCTTTAAATAAAAAAAGTACCCATATACTTTACAGGTAAAATTAAAATCAAAATAGATTGAATTATGTTCAATGCATCAGAAGGAATATCAGAAACATGAATAAAATCTCCTTTAAATTCAGCCACCATACTTATATAAATTCATTTATTTATATATGTAATGGATATAATTATCTACTATATCACAAGATGATATAGATTTCCTTCTCTAATTAATTAAGGCATATTTATCTTCTCAGAAGGAAACACAAAGTTGTTGTAGTTTATCATTCAATCAGATAGACAATTCTTAGTCTTGAAAAGTGCTGTAAACAACTTCACTTCATGCAAATTACATATAATTTAAGTACTTTTATTATATCAACCAAAATACAAATTCAGTATTTTCCTTATTCTATAAAATGCAAACCTAATTCAAAAAATAGTGAATTCAAGTTGTTAAATGCTGAATATATGGGGAATTTTTTTTAAAAAAAACCTTTTGCAATACAAAGTAAAGCAAAATAAATATTTTTCTTATTTCTAATTTTTAAAATTAAATTATTCTTGTTAAATGATGAACATGGACGAAAAAATTATTATTATTATTATTGAAAATTTACTACTTAATATTTCAAAAATCAAATCGAAATCATTTCCTTACTTGAAAAAAACAAGGACTCAATAATTCTGTGCAAGAATATATTTTTTTTAACATTCAGATAAATCTTTTCAAGACTGTTGCTTTATTCATTACACACATATATTTTTTATTAATTACATAATAAAATATATTTTAAAAGAAAAAAATGTATTTTTTATGAACATACGTTTTGTTGGAACCTCTGGTAGATTCTCCAGCTCTGATTTTATTTTGTTGGAATCAACAACAACTTTAACATGGTCCGGTTTATCTTCACTGAAAGTTCTTTCATATACTGGCCTTTGATGAGCAACCATCTCTTGCCTCAAGTCTAAAAATCAAAATTATTGTAGGAAAAGGAATACCAAATAATATAGTACTAACTAAACATTCATACATAACTAAAATGCCCAGAAAATTTCACAAACACTTAAAAGGAATTGAGGAAGTAATTTAAATTCATCTAGAAATAATGCCATTTGTTATTTTCCCACCCTATTAAATTATATAATAAACTACAGCTATATTAAATTATATTATAAAATTTCCTACTTCTTAACAGTAGAAATGTGTTATATTCATTAACTATGCACTATCATCATAAATTTCTGATTTCATGACTCCTGTAAAATCATGATACTTCATAATTTTTTTAAACATTGTTTTATTTAGAAGTATGAAGCAGAGCATTTTCTACATTTAATCACTATGGAGAGCAAATATTCTATGTTATATTACATATATGTATGTGTGATATTTAATTTAAATTTCAATTGGGGAATAGGTCAATGATGAACTGAATAATGATAAGCTTAAATAAGAAAATATCAGATAGCTACAACTGAAAAAATAAAATACAGATTTCTTTTAAATGTACAATACTTTTACAAATTTTTTTGAAAAATGTAATAAAAGTACAAAGTGAAGATAGGAAATGGCACTATAAAAACATGACACCAAAAACTTATGATAAAAAAAAAAAAAAAAACAGCAAACCAGAATGAAAGTTCACTTTTCGAAAAGCTATTCATAAGATTGATTAAGGGGGGTTTATAAATTAAAAAAGGAAAAGGTTTAAAAAATACTTTTTACTTATGACATAAAAAATCACTAAAACAAGGGAAATCAAATTTATAAATAAATAGCAAATAAAAATAATAGTAAGCAAAGAATGCATTAATATAAACCTTAGTTCTTATCCAATAAACTCAGAATTTTTTTATACCTCTGGATTCATCTTTGAGTCTTTGAACCGTGACTTTCAAGGCTTCTTTCTCATCAAGCTCACTTTCTAAAAAGGCATTCCTTTCAATGGCCTAGTAAATCAAATTAAATTAGTGTTAAAAATAAAAAGGCAGTAATATAAAATAATTTAACAAATCTATATATTTTTAAAAAAATAACTATTTATAAAATAGTTCAGAGCACTTATTCTCACAAATTCTTAACTTTTTAAACTTTTGTAATTTTACAAATCAGCTGGAGGTATAGAAACAAACTCATAGATCTCCAATATTTTTTAGATGTAAAAAATATAGATTGCTTCATGTTGACAATTTTCTTAATTCCTTCCATTACAACAAGATTGAGAACTGGTCATTTATGTGTAAAAGAAAAAAAAAAAAAAAGATAAACATAAATTAGCCTGTAGAATTATTATTTAGAAATAATTAAATTATCAGTTACCTGGTTTAATCTGGATTCAAAATCTTCCAAAGAAGAAACTGCAGCTCTGAAATAGAAAAAGTATTGCAAATTATAAGTAAGGACTACTTTTCTTCAAAAGTTGAATATTTTTATTTAACTTTTATTTAAAGTTATTGTGGTTATATATATATTTATGTTCTACATCTTCTAAGCAACTGAGCAAAATTAAACAATGCACTCTTATTACTTAAGACAAAAGGCTGAATATTGTGAAATGGAGGTACAGAAATAAATATTTAAATAATACTTAACTAACAACTTACAAGTACTTAATTAAATAATAACTAAAACAAATATTATTGAGTAAATATTATGGAGAAAAGTATTCCACAAGAAATACTTTTATACTAACTGTAAAATTCTATTACCTTTTTAGGGTACAGAGTTCATTTCCGTGCAATTCTTGCCTCAACACACACACACACACATGCACACATACACACACGTTTTTTTTTAAATTAATAAGTAATCTGTTTTTAAGACAATCATGGGACTTTGTTAATATACTTTATTTATTTGTAAATACTTCTATACGAGGTTTAAAAGAATTATAATTTTTAATTAAAAAATTACTGACATTTTTTTCTCGATTATATCTGTGCTTTCTATGATGCTACAAATAAATAATATTATGATTGAGAAGAATATAAAACTCTGAATAGAGAGAAATTTGAAGTACCAATAAAATTTTTTAAGAGGAAGTATAAATTCATTTCTCAGATTCAATAAAGGCAAGGAAAGAAAAAGTTATAAGCATTTGATAATAGCAGCAGCTTCATGCTATGAGAAACTACACGAGTAGGTGAATCAGAAGTTTTGAAATCATTAAGAATTTAAATAATTGCTTAAAACATAAAATCTACAGTTCTTATAATTTGGTATTTGTGGATAAAATATTTACAAAACAAATACTAATGACTTATATGCAATATTTTGAATTATAATTTATACAAAATAGTTCTGGCATGATTAATATTGCGTGCACATATATATGTATATATATAAAATGGAAACAAAATGACAAATTTCAGGCGGGGGGGGGGGGGAAACAACAGCATTTTTAGTTACATTTATACTTTTAAATAAGAAACAAAAAAAGTTTTTATTTAATATGAAACAGAAATAAAACTTGCCTTTTTGATCTCTCTAAATCATCATTTAACTGCTCAAGTTCTCGAATATATTTCTGTAAATCATCTCGTGTAGCCTTCACACGAGATAATTCATCTTCTAAGTCAGCAATTTGGGTCTGACTGTCATGTTGTGTTTTTTGTAACTTATCCTAAAGAGGAAATTATATATATATACATATATATATATTACAATTTATTTTTCACAAAAAATAAATCAAAATAAATATAATATGCTTTGTAGTTTACAATCAAGAGTAAATTTAAAGTTTTACAAAACTGCCAAAACCACAACAAGATCTTTCCATCAAGTTTTCTGAATATGTCAATAAAATAAATAATTTTGATTTTTAAAAAAAGTTTAAAAACATAGTAAAGAATTCAAAAAAAAATGTTTAGGTACATAGTGGGAAGTTAGAACTTGTATATATGTAACCACACTGTAAACGGAAAATAAAATTCTAAGGCTTTTTTAAGAAAACTATAACAGCAATGAGGAAAAAATGCATTAAAATTAAAAATTAAATGCAATAGTTAAAACAAGATTCTGATAAACTACCAAATATTTCTAATACTATTATGGGTATATGAAAATTTCCAACATGTATTAACAAACAGGCATTTTAATATAATTTACACATATTACTGCCTTGTTTAATAATTTGTTTTTTCACTATTTGTATGAAATTAAAAAATATATATGTTTTTCAAAATATTATTTCATTAGAAATTTAAATTTATGATTCTTTATCTTGAAATAGAACAATGATAGAACAGTAATAATTTTTACACAATAGATTTAGGTTATACCTAGGTTTCATTTATGGAATAATACTTATTAATCATATCAGTAAAGGGTGTACTGGCATAAATGGTAAATCAATAAGTTAAATTAAGATATTTTTAAGTCAAAAAATATTCTTTAAGAGTAAGATTAAAATTGCTAGCTGGTAAGAAGTCTGGTTTTCATTTGAAAAAAGTATACTTTTAGGGCACATAATAAACCAAACTAAGGAACTAAAACAATACCATATAATCCACCAAAAGATAAAATTTTAAGACAGTTTGAAAATGCAGATTTATAATAAAGCATTTTCTTACAACACAAATTTTAACAATAGATTTATTTTAACTTATTAAAAAGAAAACAAATTAAAGGAAAATTAAATTTTTATTTAACAATGCATACATAGAAATATAGTAACATAATGAATGTAATAAATCAGAATATATTTTTACTACAATCAACTATTCAAGTGACCATTCATTATTAAGCCTGCTGTTCTGTTCAGGTCTATACAACTCGAAATAAAGTTTATACATTCACAAAACTGTACAGTACAGAGATATTTTCATGAAATCTCTTGCATCATAATAAAGAAGTTAGCAACATACTTGACAAAAAACCATTAATGATCTTAGATTATAATTCAACTAAAGGGGCTGTTGATATTCTTATCAACTTTTAAACACACACACTCATAAAACTTACACATACACTTGTAAAACTAATATAAACACATATACTTGTATCAATGTAAAAGAAAAACAAATCATTGGTGCATGATGCTATTCAGTAATATGCTTTATATTTCTGTGCACAATGCATTTGTTCCATGCTCGTTCAATACATAGAGCTTAGAATGACGAAAAATTAATTAAATGAAGGTTATTTTTGGGAAAACTCAGAAAATCCGTCATTTTTTCACACACTGAAGCAAAGCCACACCTATCAAGATATGGACTTAATAAAAATAGTAAAATAAAAAGAGAGAAAAAGAAAACATGTGCCATCAGGATCTGCTGGGAACACTTTATTATGCATCAAACATGTAAGGTGTCAGCTCTGTCCATCAAGCAATGACAGCAAAATTAATATGTTTTACTGTAATTGTAAGAATCACATTTTCAAATCTCATGTAAAATATTATCACAATTGTAAATAAAAGTAAGTTATAATTTTAAATATTTTTCTGTTATTTTTATAGATGCTTTATATTAATGTGTTTCAATGTAAAATAATTTGTTATTCTTATAGCTGCTATATATAATTACTACTAGATACTATTAACTATACTATATAATTACTGCTAGATACTATTGTTTACATTATTCCTTAACTGACACCTGTCAATTACTACAAGGAAAGCTTGTTTTCAAGGTCGGGTCATATAGATGCAAACTCTACATATGTAAAGTAAATACAAACAGAACAGTAGGATTAAAAATACACTAGTAGCCACAATGTTACAAATAAAAGTTATTATGGATGTAATTAATCAATAAAGAGAAAACTGTCTTTAATCATACAATTTAGTTAGTCAAGTTATTTTCTTAAAACATTATAGATACTTTCCAAATCTCTCATTAAAAAAGTGGGAGGGAATGATGATTGATAATACACATAAAAAAATTATGCTGTCATAGCTCACACTTATTTCCAAACATATTTTATATTACAAGCAATTTATAAAATGATGATTAGGACCTATTTTTACACACATAAATGGTGAAGCCTTTTTTTAATTTTACAAGCAGTGAATATTTTAAAAGATTTTATTTAATTTTAAGAGATGTAAGTAAAAAGATGAATTAGGTAAGAAGAAAACAAAATCTTATTTTAAATTAGTGATTTTTAACCTATAGGACAATTTAATACAATGAAAGGCATTGAAGTAAGGGGAAATTTCAAAAGAATTAATTATTGGAATAAAATCATGAAAAGAAACAGTGAATCAACTTGATATGAAAAGTATGATTCCCTAAAAGTATATAAATATACATTAGGAATATAAAAGAATCTCAAATATTTACTTTAAATTAGAATTTTTAAAGAAATTATAAGAAATCTGATTTTTTAAAAAGTGATTTCATCCTAATTTGATTATTTGGGCAAAATTTTAGCTTAGTTTCAACTAATTTCTATAAAACGTAAATTCCACAAGGTCTTAAAAAATATGACTAAAATCAATTAAAAATGATTAAATACTAAAAAGTAGATACTTATTTTTTCTTAAATGCATTTTCTTTAACTTTTTATAAAAATATTGAACCACAAATCATGTCATCTGCACTGAAATTCAATTAAAAATATAAGTAATAAAAAAATTCAAACTTAATATACAATTAAAGAGAAATTTAATCAAGTGGAAACTCCAATACTGCTTAAAACTTCAATAAACATAAATAATATCATTAGGATAAAACTAATATCCTGAATATAATTAAAAAATTTAATATGCAATGGAAACTGTTTATCCCCATGCTCCTAAAAATGATATGTTGCATTAAAAATAAGTTCATATGCATTAAAAAAAATTTAGCTAGATTTTTATCAAGCTAAAGACAAAGACATAATAGGAGACTTAGTCCAATAACTAATTCCATTATTTTCATTTTAATGTCTGAAGTGTAGGAATATATAATAATCCTATTCTATACCAGACAATCTTTAAATAGTGTGTTAAACTAAAATAAGTTTTTAGAAAAATTATGTCCTAATATTTTCCAATATGCAAGCAATTTTCTTATGTATAAATTTTTTTTTAATATTTCAATGGTATCATACTTTTAAGGAATCACATTCCAACTGAAGACGAGCAGAAAGACTTTTTAGTTCCCTGTTTCGTGCATCAGTCTGTTCCAACTGTGCTTCTAGTTCTGCTTCAAGCTCACGACTGCTATCCTGAAATTCTTCAAGCTCTAATCTTGTTTCTTCATATCTGTTAATCATGAAAGTAAAAAACAAAATGAAGTTATAAAATAAATAAATCATGTTCTTTTTTAATTTGTAATACAGCACAAACAATGTGGCATGTTTAACAAATATGAGATATAGAATAAATACAAAGAAAATATAATATGTAAAGTTAACAATTAAGACATTGAAAGGAATTTCATAAGTAACAAAGAATATCTTTTTTAACTGTTTTTAAGCAATATTTTATTCCATAAAATAAAATGAAGATAATTATAGATTTTGACTATAAAAAATTATATGGTATTTAATTTATAAAATTCATAATACACATCTTTAAATGCATTGAAATTTCCACTGATAAATAAAAAAGTCAGGATATCAAGCAAAAAAGTTATCAAGATAACACTTTGAAAAACATAAAATACTTTAATTAGATTCAGAGCTTTATAACTAAAAATTTTAAGCAATCGTATATTTTTATAACTTTTTTGATACTATAATTCATAATAAATTAAAAAAACAAAACTATCTTAACAAAATTTCTATAATAGCATTCATTAAAAAAAATAACAAATGGGATATATTTTCATAATCAACATTGTCTAGTTATTTTTCTTTTTAGGAAATTAAAATGCTCATTAAGAACTAAATTATAAATAATTATCCTTAAAATATTTATTTAAGAAGGCATACTTTTTTTCATATTCAATAGCTAATGCCTTGTAATAATCCCTTTCTTCTTCAATGCTAGCAAATGAAATATTCTGCTCATGCATAGTGTTTCTAAAAATAGCAATATATTTGAATTACAGTAAGAAATAACAAATGGTAAGATAAGACATAAGAAATTGCAAAAAAACTTCAATACAAAAATATAATTATTACAATTTTTATTTTTAGACAACTCTCATAAGTTTATAAAAAGCAATATTTGCTTGATTATCATAAAAACAAGCAAATAAATTGCATATCATTTAACATGGAATAAGTAAGTAACATTGTAAAACAACAAAATAAGTAAATAAAAAATTAACCAATTTTGTTGCACACTGGACATCAAAATTTCATTGTTCCATATTTAATCACCAAATCATGCCCAGCATAACTTAAAAAAAAAAAAAAAGGTTTTCTTTAATTTTTATTTTTTAATATTATCATTTTTAGACACTTAGGAAATGAAAAGAACTCTAATTTAAAGAATAATAAATGATGAATAAAATAATTATCCAAATATTATTAGATAAAGTGAGAATGAAACTAGGTACATTATAATTAAATAAGATCACTTACAAAAAATCTGATATTTGTTTACAAGGAAATTAAATAAATTTTCATGACCACTATTTAACAAATCATTGATTTATTTAACATGTTTACATGTGCATATTTTTTTTTAAGGAACTGAGAGCACTACTAGAATTTACCTTGTTAAGACATTTAAACTGCCTAAGATACATATATTTTTATTTATAATATTTCAATTTGTCAGCAGGAATAAAATCTTTAAATAGTTCAGAAGAAAAATCAAGGCTAAACAGAAAGACATTAGAAAAATATGAGAATAATGTCAAATACAACACTATGAAGGTATACAATATAAAAATACTGGAAGTTTAGCAGTATATTTCAAATTAAATTTGCACTTTGCAAAATGTATAAACAATCTGAGCTAAAAAAATCAGACCAGTGTAATAATAATATCCATGTAATAGTTTATTTTTCACCAACTTGATAACAAATTTTAAGCAAAAGCATTCGTAAAAAGAAAATTAATAATTTTTTTAAATTGAAATATCGATGATTAGTTGCGTTTTTCTTACTAGTAGGCACAACAGAATGGCATAGTCATTTTAGATTAAGACTGGGATGAATTACAAAAACATATGATAGTAAAATAATAATATTTTATACATCTTTTTCTTTGCATAGTAAGACGACAAGTAATAGCAAGCAAAAATTTTAATGTATATATTCTTGAAACGAATACTAAAACAGTAATTACCAAATCCACTAATAAAAGAAATTATACGTTTTATTGCATTGTAAAATAACTGTCAACATCAAATGAAGGATTCTATGATGAAATTTTATAGTTTACTTCAAATTATTTAATAAATAAATTGCTATTTGGAACATAATTCTATTTAACCAGCCATTTAATTGTCATTTAAAATTTACATCTGCGCTGTTGCCAACACTGCCAATAATAAGAAAGTAAACATTTCAATGATTTCCTACATCACATGACCACGCCCTTATTTATTAAGGTTTTGATTATTTCCACCAACAATCATAAATATATTTGATAAAATTGCTGTTTTAAAGCTCCAAAGCCAGTAAAAAATCAAAAGGCATATGTTTCGTATTTACCTACTTATTGTTCAAATGGCACTACTCAGATACATATGTCATATGCAGCTACTGGATTTTCAAATTATTTGTCTGTGACTTGACGAGAAATTAGTTAAGCAGAGTGACGAATAAACAGGAGCCATTCAATCTCGAGAATAAACAAGAATCGAACCCAATACATGATTATGTACAAGCTATCATTTTATCTCTAAGGTCCAATTTTGATACATGCCCCAACTCCCCTTCTCCTCCATCCACTAAAAAGGAAAACGATTTTGATGTCCTTTCTAGATTCCTAAATTACTTTTAGCTTTAAGAATGCTATGTAAAAATTAAAAAATTTAGATTCTTAGCACCAGGAGCCAATTAAACTCTCTGGAAATGCTTATGTAATGCAATTCTCGACAACTGTTTCCCAATCTTTGACTTTTCTACTCCAAATGTTTTTTTAATCCAATTTTATTATCTTTATAAAAAGTTTTATATCGAACATTCTAACAAATTAACAAAAACTTTAATTACGAGGACTTGCCGATATAGTTAATTTAAATATTTCATTTATACAAAATATTCCTAAATCCATGGATTAAACTGTAAGAGTGGTAAAATTACATATAAAAAAAGCGTTATTTATTTATTGCAATATGGCATCAGAAAGGAAAAATTAACTAAGAATTACGGAAAATTCTGAATATCGAGCAGCCTATATTCTTGTTTCTTGATATGAAATGAGCCGCTTTCAGAAAGTAATACTAAAATCCTTCATTCTTAGTACGAAAAAAAAATTAAATTTCGGACTAAAATTCTACATTTATAGTACGAAAAAATTTTTGTGATCGTTTTGTCTTAAAGGGGAAGTGTCATGATGAAACCTTAATGCACAGAGAAAGAGTACCTTCTAAGATCTCCTTCTCTGTGCCTTAATGTCTCTCGTTGCAATTCGTAACTTCATGCATTATATGTATGTCAGCTTGGGCCGCGGTGGCCTGGTAGTAAGGTCTCGGCTTCGGAGGCGAAGGGTTTCAGGTTCGAGACTCGATTCCACCGAAGAACCGTCGTGTGAGGGGGTCTCTTGCACGTTAAATCTGTCAGGCCAAACGTCCTCCCGTTGGTGTGGTCTGGTGTGAAGAGGGGGGTGCCAGTTCAGGTGTCGTCCTCGTCACCTGAACATGGTTCTAAATTACCAGGTCCATCCCAAAATAGCCCTCGTGCTGCTTTAAACGGGACGTTAATGTAACTAAACTAAACTAAACAAACTAAACATGTATGTCAGCTTGTACAGAGAGCGTAAATCGTTCTTTTACCAAAAAATATTCTCTACTAACAAAGAATCGTTTTCCGTAATACCTTTCAAACTCAACAAAATTGTTTTATGGATAATTTGATAATGGAAACTAAATAATTATTTTATATGATGAATTTCTTCCGAAGCTCATCTTTAATTAGGCCAAGTCACTAAACTTGAATATCGTCAAATATTACGAAAATAAAGTTTTTTTCTCCCTATTTCCTCGGTATTTCTTGTTTTTTCAGTCTACATTTTTTTATTATCTCTGAACCCATATTGTTACACACACACACAAACAAAAAAAAAAAAAAAAAAAAAAAAGAAGGGAAAAACAATTGTTTTCTTATATGTATTTACACATCTTTAAAGATTGTCTCATGAATTCCGATGCTATCTGTGCATTAAAAAAATAAGATTTAATTTTTTGACAAAGACAAAAAAAAAAAATTACGCTCAGTCTAAATATTATTAAACTAGCCGCTTTTGGCCACCAGCTGGCTCAGCAGGAGTAATACGTTGCAAAATTTTCAATTAAATACTTGTGTACCTTGCTCTCTTCATAACTTCTCATCCAAATATATTTAAACTTCGATAATCACATAACTCATATTATTATAGAAGTATTCTTATTGTTTGTTCATTGCACTGTATATGTCTCTGATTCGCAATCAGATGTCATGGAATTATGTGGAAAATTTCACATTTTATATCTGTTTCATGACATTAGGTATCTATTTAAACACGTGCTGAACATCACACTTTCCTCGGTTTAATTTCCAATAAGAGTTAATTTAATCCTTCTGTTTCATGTTTTGTCAAAGTAGGGGGAAAGCATTGGTACATATTTAACTTGTTCTTTCAGGTTAAACTATACTAAACTATACTTTCATTTTGTGAGAAATTAATTGTTGGAAAATATGGTTATATATATATATATATATATATATAAATTCATTAAAAATAGAAACTGAATTTATAGGTTAAAACATTGTTATCAATGAAAAAAGTCATTTTTAAAAAGATTTAAAAAACAGTTTTGGGCAGTGATATTTTTGGACATTCCAAATGTTAGCTTGATTTTTAATTAATTCAAGCTTTAAAAAAATCCGTCTAGGTACACTTTTTCACCCTCCAAAGTAAATATGTACGTACCAAGTGTGGTATCTCTAGATCAAATGGTCTGGTGTGTACAGAACTAAGACACACATTCAATCATATACGCAAACACATTTACATTTGATTATCAGCCTTGGAGTAATTCCATGCATTGATTGGAATGAAATTTTATTTTAAGTGGCTGACGAAAAGATCTAAAAAAGCACTTTTTAATAAAAATATTCATTTTTTTTTAAATAAATAAGTCAGTTTTAATGATTGGTTGATGTAACAAATTTTGCTTAAAATATTAGTAAAAATATTTTGTTAAATATGACTCACAGAGTAAAGTATGAAAACATCTGCAAGTTATTCATCGATGCATTGTTTGACTCAAGTTACATAAAAGGCAATTGTTTGCTTTATTTTGACCAAGTTAACAGTACTAAACAATATGTATGTCTGTTACAAATGATTTACAAATTAGTCATTGGGACCGAAATTGAATGCGTATCCTGCATAAATTCAATCATGTTTACCGTAAATAAAGATGATTTATTGAATTAAGGATACTGACATTGCAAATGATCATAGAAACCTTTGACTTGCATTTATTTATTTAGAAAACATAACATTTAATGTTTATTTAATTTCATCCAATCACTTGCTGAAAATTACATTTTTTTCGATTTAATTTGCAGTTATAGTTGATTTATTTTTTAATTTTAACTTCCATCAATATAATGGCAACACGCTGATAAAAACTAATTTTTTCCCCCTTGACGAGCTCGTGCAGATTAAATTTTATTGTTTTGTCCGAAATATATTGTTGAAAAATATTATTAAAATATTTTGGAGAACTTTTAATCGCTGCTTTGTGGCAACCAGGGGATTATAGCCTTTGTCGCTCCATATCCCAAAATATTTACATTCAAGATATTATTAAAATATTAATTTAAAAATTAGTTAAAAATAGAAACACGTTAAAACACTGATATCATTAGAAAGCTGGTTTTGTTATAGTTAACCTGATGTAAAAATCGTGTTTGTGCGATAATATTTTTGGAAGTTATACCGGATAAAACCAAAATTTAAATTCTAATTAAAAATTCGAAAAAATCGCTCCGAGATTCACATTTCCGGTATCCAAGGTATGCATATACCAAATTTGGTAGCTCTAGGAGGAACAAACTGGCCTGTAGAGTGCCAACACACACATACACATTAAGCTTTATTATAAGTATAGATTATCAAAAAAAGTTATTATGTATATAACAGTTATCGACTGTCGCAAGAATTGAACTCGCTTTCTTTATCTTCATGTGAAAAATGCTGAAATCTTTATATTTTACTGACTGAGCTAGTACTGCCCTTTGATTGCTTCGTTACAAACTTCTAAAACCCTATTTAAAGTATTAGAAATGAATATATATATATATATATATATGTACACTGATGGAAAAAATCCCAACACCAAGAAAAAATTATTGTACAATAATGAAATTTTAGGAATACATTTGTCTAGGTAACATATTTAATTGATTAAAGTTTCAAGATCGCAGGTAGAGCCATTTCAAATGTGAGATGTTGGTACATTAGTAACCGGTGTAACCACCAGAATTTTGAATGCAAGCATGCAAACGTGCATGCATTGTGTCGTACAGGTGTCGGATATCAGTTTGTGGGATGGAGTTTCATGCCTGTTGCACTTGGGCGGTCAATGCAGGGACGGTTAATGCTGTTTGTGGATGACGCTGGAGTTGTCGTCCAATGATGTCCCATATTGATTGAGCTCGATTGGAGAAAGATCTGGTGATCTAGCAGGCCAAGGCAACATGTCGACACTCTGTAGAGCATGTTGGGTTACAACAGCGGTATGAGGGCGTGCGTTATCCTGTTGGAAAACACCCTCTTGAACGGTGTTCATGAATGGCAGCACAACAGGTTGTATCACTAGACTGACGTACAAATTTGCAGTCAGGGTGCGTGGGATGACCACGAGAGTGCTCCTGCTGACATACGGAATTGCTCCCCAAACCATAACTCCAGGAGTAGGCCCTGTGTGTCTAGGCCGCAGACAGGTCACTAGCAGGCGTTCACCTAGCCTCCTTCTAACCAACAAACGGCTATCACTGCGACCAAGGCAGAACCGGCTTTCATCAGAAAACACAACATATCTCCACTCCGTCCTCCAATGAGCTCTATCTTGACACCACTCACGTCGCAAACGGCAGTGGTTTGGAGTCAGTGGAATGCACTGTACAGGGCGTCTGGCTCGGAGCTGTCCTTGAAGTAACCGATTTGAAACAGTTCGTTGTGTCACTGTGGTGCCAACTGCCGCTCGAATTTCAGCTGCAGACGCAGTACGATTAGCCACAGCCATACGCCGAATACGACGGTTTTCCCTCTCAGTAGTACCACGTGGCCACCCGGAACCTGGTCTTCTTGAGGCAGTACCTTCCCTTGACCACTGCCGCCAATACTCATGCACAGTGGATACATTCCTGCCAAGTCTTTCGGCAGTATCGCGGAAAGAAAACCCACCTTCTCGTAGCGCTACAACACGACTTCGTTCAAACTCAGTGAGCTGTTGATAATGGCTTCTTCGTCTTCTCAGAGGCATCCTTGACTAGCTCGAAATTTGAATCGACGTCATCTTTCAGATGTATAAACACGCCTACCAAATTTCGTTTATCTAGCACAGCTCCTTCCTAGTGTTGGGATTTTTTTCCATCAGTATATATATATATATATATATATATATATATACACGAAGAGTGTGAATTAATAGTAGGAATTGAATAAATCGTTTTGGGAAAATTATGAATAACCAATAATAAGCTGAAACTATCTCTATAAATAAAAATGAATGTTTGTCTGTATGCCTCTTATGCCTTCCCAAATCGTTTATCCGATTGCGATGAATCTTGGTCAGCTTTTTGTTTACATTTACTGGACATTTATAGGCACAGAACAATTATCTAATATTTTTTTAAAATAAATTTGGATCTCAATTCTTCTATTTACCAAGGATTAACCTCAAAATAACTCGACGAGAACACACAATATATTCAGTTGAAATGCTAAATCCAAGTTAAAAATTTCTATTGTACGCAAATGCCATGCAAGTCATTCTCAGAGGTAACAACTTTATTACAGATTATGCGAGAAAATTTCAGGGAGACTAATCCTAGATGTTTAAAATTTTAATTACATTTTAAAGTTTTTCGAAATAACTTCCAAAAAATATTATTCAAATAATTTTGTACCATCTTAATTTTCAAAAAATTATCTTTTCAACTATATTAGTGATTCTATGGCATAAATATATTTTTTTAAGTTTAATCAATTTTAAAAGAAAATATTTTAATCCCATTTTCTAAAATTAAATTTGAGAATTCTGAACGAATATTAAACGAATCACGAGATACAATAAATAATTCCTTTCACTATCGTTCTGAAAGAACACCACGTATTATAATTCTAAAAGAATACACAAATCTAATACATAGAAATGCATATTTGTTTGTTCGTATTTTATATACTGTCGTACCGTTGATTCTATTTCGATGAAACATAGCCAAATTATTGATTGATTGCATTTAATATTATATTTTCGGTGGCAGCAACGTGCCGTGTACCAGCTAGTCTATACTTATAATAAAGCTCAAAGTGTGTGTGTGTGTTGGCGCTCTACAGGCCAGACCGTTGGACCTACAGCTACCAAATTTGGTACACGTATACCTTGGAGGTCCGGAATGTGCACCTCGGAGCCCTTTTTTCGAATTTTTAATTAGAATTTGAATTAATTAAAATTTAAGCGAAATTTCGACGTTTTTCCGCCATAACTTCCGAAAATATTATTGCACAAGCATGATTTTTATATCAATTTAAAGATTAAAAAATTACCTTTCTAATGGTATCAGTGTTTTTAATGTATAACTTAAGCTACTATTTTTAACGAATTTTTAAAGAAATATTTTAACTATGTTTTTTTATCACGTGACTGGATAAAATAAAAGAAAACAATGCCGGAAGTTCAAATAAAAAAAAACCTATCATCGCAAAATAAATCTACAGAAATGCAACTGTCAGCACATGACTGGATAAAATAAAATAAATATAAAATGTGATATTTTCTTTAAAAAATAAATGTAAAGCAAAGCAATATCTATATCATTAAGTCAATAAATCTTCTTTATTTACGGTAAACCTGATTGAATTTAGACAGGATATGCATTGAAATCCCGACTTAATGGCTTATTTATGTAATCGTTTGCAATATCTGTATCATTAATTTAATACTTTTTTCCCTTTCTCGCTTTCTTTAAAAAAACATATTTAATATTTTGGCAACATCATCCAAATTTTTTTTTTAATATTTTGGAAGCATACCCGATGGTTCAAACTGACTGATTTATAAAATTAAAGAATATTATCAGGAAAAAGTGTACTTTCAGAACTTTCCGTCCATCATCTTAAAGAAAATATTAATTTCAGGCCAATGCATGCCCGGAATTACTTCAAGGCTAATGAATATGTGATTTAATTGAAAATTTTAGAACGAATTACTCATGGCGAACCAGCTGGTCGCCAAAGGCGGCTAGTAATTAATAAAAGCAATAATAATACAAAAATGCAATTGAAAGAACCTATGACAGGGATAAAAGAGGAATAATGAAAACAAACGCTGATACAAAAATTACAGAATTAACTCAAAAACAATACAAAATTCAAAAACAAAAGTATTTAAGATAATGGAAAGATAAACATTTACATGCTTATGTTTAAAAAAACTAGAATGCTTTGGTCAAATTTCATTTCTTCAAAATGAAAACATATTTAAATGATACATTATGTTGGCATGATTTATTTTGTCACAGTTAATTTACTTGATGTAAGACTAACAAATTATTAGAATGATATCTTTTCATACATTCTTACAGAATATAATAATCCTTTCCATTTAATATGGTTTTCTCTAATTTATTTCAGCCAATGATTGAAATCTAACGGCCAAAGTCAACTTGAAAAAAGAATTCATAAAAAACTTTTGAAAAATTCAGAACGATATAATAAAGAGAACAACTGGAACAGGAATATCTTCTAATAATGAATATGGATGTCAATTCATATATCTGTTCGCGCTTTAAACGAAAGACCGTTAGACACAGAGTTACCAAATTTGGCACAAATTTATTTTGGAGATAAAGAATGTGCACTTTAGAGCGTTTTCTAAAAATTGTTATTGTAATTCTCATTAAAAAAAAGAGTTTAACCGAAATTTTTGATTATGTGAAGTCTAAACAGATTTACTTATATCAGTTAAGATTTTGTTATCCAAACACACTTTCGCTTCATAAACCAGTTTCATGCATTTCATATGAGTTAGTTCACGACCATCGTGTTTACGATGGTCGTGGTTAGTTGCAAAGGTAGTTCGTGTAAAAGATTTTTTTTTTTTTTTTTGCTACTCCTTTCCTTAAATATTTAAAGTATAAAGTCAAACAAAAGAGTTCGAAATTTCGGATTTCTTTGGTAATAGTCTGATAAATCGGCCCTACTCTTCACTACTTAATTATTTTCAGTGTTTAATGAATTGAAAGTTTTCTGTTAATATTTCAATATTCTTTGGTTTTGCAAAAGAAATAGTGATAGATAGAATTTAAAATAAATTCTACTTTTTTCAATAATCTATCTGCGGATAGATAAAATTTGTATTCATTTCAAAATATTTATTTGAGAACTAAGCTACTGTCATTTTTTAATCGACTTGTTAACAGCATTCCTCCGAATAATGGTCTTACACATTTGGCTAGTCAGAAATTCGCCAGAGATTGCCTCGTTTGAATTTTTTTTATCTCCTCCGAGACTCAATTACCGTGATCCCTGGTATACAAATCAGAAACTACAGAACGTATTTTTCGATAGACAAGCATGCAATGTATTTTCAGTTCTTTTCCATCTTTAGTTCTGCTTTTTCATAAATAAAAGTAACAATAACAACAAAAAATTCAGTATAGAAAGGAAGCATATGAGAAGATAATATTTCTGATGATTGCATTCAGATTTTCAGCATGTGATGAACGGTATTACTTCTAGGGAGATTCTTGTCTCCCTTTTTAACTCTAAAAATATATAATATACAATATAAAAATATAATATACAATATATTTATATTATAAGTTATATTATATATTTATATTGTATTGTATATTATAAAATATAATATAAATATACTGTAAAATTTTAATTGATAAATATTGTAAAATTTTAAGGCCTTATCACACGACGAAATATCAACAGAAATTTTCCATTTCTGCCCTTAAGAACCGGTCAAGCAAGTTTTTCGTCATCGTCCACTTTTTTTAACCAGCTTGAAAATGACGACGATAGTGACGGAAATATTGTCTGCAAATGAAATTTAACCAATCATATGAAACTTTGAAGTGACGTCACTCCCGTTGTCGTTTACTGACGAAAACAGCAGACGCGTTACAGCAGCCGTGCTGATGTTTCGTTTGAATGCACTAGGCGCGTTACGGACGACGAAGAGGTTAAAATAATTTGCTAACAGTCACACTTGCTGTAAAATCCTACAGCAAATTTAATATATTTAACTTAAGACATTATATAATTATCGTTTTTATATGTTTCTGACAGTGCAAACTGACATACAGTTAATCACACATTGGATTTGGCTCAAAATTTGGTAG
This sequence comes from Argiope trifasciata, assembly GCA_026543055.1. Classification (NCBI taxonomy): domain Eukaryota; kingdom Metazoa; phylum Arthropoda; class Arachnida; order Araneae; family Araneidae; genus Argiope; species Argiope trifasciata. The sequence continues at coordinate 150,997 of JAPMOQ010008802.1, read as the reverse complement.
GTATCTACTTGGAGATATTATGTGTACGAAATTTCATCCTTCTAGTTATCTTCACTTTGTTAAGGCGTTGATTTACCCTCAAACAGCTGGGCAAACAGATTTCTTCTGAAAAAATTTTGCACAAAATTTGTAAGCAATATTCAAATTTGGTGTAATGGTCGTATATCAAATTTCATCCATCTAACCCAAAGCGTTTTTGAGTTACCTTTGTCACAGACAGATGGACATTTTCCAAAAATAAGTTTTTCGAACTCAGGAAGATCTGAAATGTGAAGATTCGTTAAAATTCCCGAGTTCGAATTATTGGATAAATACTATACTTTCTCTATAATACATATCTAATACTATAATACGAGGAATGGTTGCCAAGTCGAAAATCGCCCCAGAATTAATAAACTCCGGTAAACTTGGGGGTCTGGGGTTTTTGGCCACGAGGAATCGATTGGCACCGGTTTTGAAGCGCTACGGTCGAGCAGTTCGGAGTTACAGATAGGATATTTTCAAACTTTATTAGTTCGCCATAATGGCTACTTAAATTTTCAAGCGGTAACGTGCTGCCATCTATAGCCAATATGCGAACTAATAAAGTTTTATGTTTATGCTGTTATAGGTTTATAATATGTTTCTTATATATGTATATATGTTTGGTTTTTCTAAATAAATTTGTCAAAAATATTGAATTTCAACACACTTCAATCTTTACCTTTACTTTACCTTTGTATAGAATAGTTCCCTTTCCAAACTCTAACTTTGTTTAGAATAGTTTACAATGGTGCACTTTAACCGGTTATCTTTTCACCAATGGTTTCTCAAATTTTCTTATGGCATGTATTGTATTGATAAATCACAATTGAAAATTTAAATCTTTGAGTTAGCTTCGATACCTGTTTTCTCCGAGCGGAGCTCGGTCACCCGCTGGTTTTATAAAAAATACAAATTTGAATTAAAAAAGGTAGAAATTAATATAACATGATTACAAAAAACAGATACATAATAAATTTATTACACTCAGACAGATAAAAATGGAAATTATATACAAAGAAAACATGTATTAAAAAATCTTTTTCTGATATTTAGTGAAAACATCACAAAATAAAGATGTTAAGATAAGCAAAATTGAATTTGAGATTTATGTAAACCATTTCTTATTAAAAATTCTTTGCTTTGATGAGTAACAGCTCCGTGGGCAAGTTGGAAACTGCATAATGCTTTCAGAGGTTGTAAGAGAGCCTGTAAGCAGAAATAAAAAATATTAAACAAGGCAAAACTTTAAAACTTTCATGAGCATCAAAAATATACCATTTTTATATATAGAAACAAAATAATAGGAGGATCTAGCATATAAAAACCGGAACTACTTTGATATACACCCCCAAATCGGAAATTTGGCGACTATTTTTCTCGCCAAGCAAAGTATTTGTTTTTGGCGCCTCTTTTTTCTCGCCAAGATGATACAATGAATATATAAAAAATGAATAAATAAAACAATGAATACATAAAAAATACAAATAAATGTCACTGAATAACAGATTATACACAATTTAGAAAACCGGAAAGCTAAAAAAACCTAAATAGGCAACTCCAAAATAAGAAACACCAACCCTAAATAGTCCGTTGGGAGTGCCAGATTTGGCGCGTAATTTTTGGGGGTGTATATCAAAGTTGTACCTAAAAACCAATGGAGGAAACAAATTTTTCATTTTAATGCATGGACTTGAAGCTATTCAATGTTATTAGTATATTTGTACAACAATTCATAATCATGTTCTTTCTAATTAAATCAGCTCTATTATTGAAGCAAATGAGGCAAAAGTATCTAATTAGAAATTCTATTATTGAAAGCAGATGAGGCAAAATATAGAGCATGCCCTTTTGAATTCAACTAGATCATATTAAGGGTACACAAAGAAATAGGTTGTATAAAATGAAGAAAATGTGAGAAAAAAGAACTTATTAGCTTCAAATCTAATTTAATAATACCATAAGCTGTTTCCACTTTTATATGCTCAAAAAGAAAAATTACAAGTATTTTCTGAAAAATGCGATAGCAGGCAATATTTAAAAGAATTCCTTTGATAACATTACAGAAATATATTGATCAGAAAAATAATCTTAAAGCAATAATATTTTATTCATTTAATCCTACACATAAAAAACACACAGCTTATAATTTTTCTAAAGTAAAACCTGTTTCGAAAAACTAAAATTCATTTTTTCTTTTCTTAATAGCTTTTGTTTTGTAAGGGTTTAAAAGATACAAACAACAGGTCAATGGAATTGCCGATTATTTAACTTCTAGTTCTCAATTTTAGACAAAAGATTTTTTTAAGAAATTAAATTATATCTAGTGTATATATAGATATTGTGATTGCAATTAAAACATAATTTATAGATATACACATAATCTACAGATAAAGCATTTACCATTGCTATCCGATTTGATATTCCTTCAGTAGGCAATATAAAATATTCTTTTTTGTACTTCAAATTATAAAATTCAATGCTTAGAGACTTTTAGTTGCTTTCTTAGAGATATAAAATTCTCCCCCATTCCATTTAAATTGGCCTTTGATACTGGATTTCAAAAATTATTATATTACATTTACAATTAATGATATAATTGCATTTTGATTGCACAGTACATATATTACACAGTATATATATTATTATATACACAGTACCATCTTTAAATTAAAAACAAGTGATGCAAGTTTCTTTTCTTTACACCTCCCCCCCCACACAAAAAAGAACAGAAATTCAATGTTACAATACAAATTGGGAATAGTTCAGAGAATTAATAGTAAAATTGACTACTTTTTTATGATACAACCACAGTTAAAGTCTTTTATTCACAAATGGAGTAAAACAATTTTTCGGCAATTATTGATTTCATACATATTCTTAATTTCTTTTGAAAACTATCAAAAATAATAATAAAAAAATATATCAGTATGAAAGAATCTAAAAGTTATTCATCAATTCATTTTTTGACTCAAGTTACATAAAATGTAATTATTTACTTCATTTAGACCAAGTTAAGAGTACTAAACAATATGTATGCATATTACTAATGATTTACAAATTGATTATTTGATCCTAATTTGACTGCACATTATGCATAAATTCAATCATGTTTGCTGATTGATTGAATTAATTATATATATATTGCAAACGATTATAGAAACCTTTGCCTTGCATTTATTTTTTTAGAAAACATAACATTTAATATTTATTTAATTTCATTAAATTATATGCTGAAAATTACATTTTGTCCCCGCTTTAATTTGCAATAATAGTTGATTTATTATTTAATTTGAACTTATGTCAATATGATGGCAAAATTTAAATAAAAGCTATTTTTTCCCATTGTTCATTTCTCATTTTTCATTTGTTGTAAAATTTTATTATTTTGTCTGAAATATATTGTTATAAAATATGGTAAAAATATTTCTTTAAAAATTCATTAAAAATAGAAACTTGCTATATGTTAAAATACCGGGTCCATTTGAAAGGCAATTTTTATATACTTAACTTATGCAAAAATCATGATTGTGCGATAATATTTTAAAAATTTACAGCGGAAAAACATCAAAATTTTGCTTAGTTTTTAATTAATTCAAATTCTAATTTAAAAATTCGAAAAAAAGGGCTCTGTGGTGCACATTCCTGACCCCCAAAGTATACATGTGCCAAATTTGGTAGCTGTAGGTTCAACAGTCTGGCCTGTAGAGTGCCAACACAGACGACACTCGCACACACATTGACCTTTATTAAAAGTATAGATGTAGATTTTAAGTTTAATGTTGGAATTTATTTCTCTTTTACATGCTAATGAACAAACCTGAGCAGTTCTTCTGGAAATAAATTTCTTTATGTTCAAATAGATTTAAATTTCTCTTAAGCTTTAAATTAAGTATTTATAATGTATTATCTAAATACTTTTGAATGATTAAATTTTTTTGATGTAACAATGACTTTAAAAGGGTAACCTGCATGCTCATTAAAATTTAAAATTACCATTTTTCATCAATTTGTCTTTTTCTAAGCAGTAATCATTTAAAATAATAAAAATTGAAATTTTTAACAAAATTAAAAAAAATTCTCACAATTTGTAAACGACTCCTTCATAATCAACAAAGATTATAAATACATATTTACAAACCTTAGAGAAGGAAATGTTTATCTCTTTTCAACCATTCTGGATTCTGAAAGAATTCACGTTCTAAGAAGGATGGATTTTAAAGGGTTAAAAGCGTATCAAAAATAAGAAGTCTAAAATTACTGTGCTGGGAGGAAGCATTAAAATTAAGAACATATATAAGATTTATTCCATAATTTTGCTACACACACCCTATATAATTTTGCTTAATAAAAGTAATATTTTACACACGAAAATTCAAATAATTTTATGGAACTTAAATAAAACAAGCATTCAAAATATTAAAACTGAAAAATTACAATATGATATATCATAATGGAATAACAATATTTTACTTACAATAATGAAATAAAGTTCCTATACTTTCAACAGAATTTTTAAATGTTAAGTTTTATTAATTAAACAAATATGGAAAAAATGCTTCACAAAAATTTAGAATATAAATATCATCACCAAATTAAAATAGAAGCAATTTAAACAAAACAACCTTATCATATGAGAACATATTGTTTTCGCTTGAGGTTTTTGGAGCCTCATAATGCACAGGCAATAAATTGGTGATTTATCCCTTTTTATTTTTGTCAGCTTTCATACTATTGTTTTTGAAATATTCATCTGCAAATGTAGTTTTATTTTGGAGTCGGCTTCCACTGTATAGTTTTTGAATTATGTATTATCTGCTGTTGTAGTTTTCCCCTTAGAAATCACAGTGCTATTGAAAACGCACAGCGTTTTTTAAAAAATAAACCATACAAATTAAAACATTGTTTGTTTAATCAATTAAGATTATTGGTTCAAGAATAATTCTAACTAATTAAAATAGGGTTATTAGAAAGTAATGCAGAAGGTCGTCACATTTGGTGACTTATTGCCAACAAAAGTTACAACTTGATTTCCAAATTATACATTCGCTGAATTAATATGAATTGTCTTACTTAATTTAAATCAATAACCAACTTAAACTGAAACAAACATGAGACTATCAGACAAACATGCTTTGATATTCAGAGGAACAATGGGTTTTTTTCATCCTAAAAATTGGTCGAGCTTCAAAACTGTTTGCCAATTAGAAAAATTTGAAATGAAAGTTGAAAAAAAATCACACACACAAACACATGCACAAACACAGTACGATAGAAAAATATATATAGAGAGACTGATAGAGAAGTCTCTTGACTCTTTTAATTTGGTTTAAACTGTTAATGACTTAAATTAATTAAGACAAATAATGACTTATGTAGTAATAATGTTCACATATGACAACTTGAAATTTGTGATAATAGATTTCATTTATTTTTAATTTTTTCCCATTTAGTTTTGTATTTTGGGAAACAAATTTATATAAAGAGACAATGACATATATAACAAATATTTTCTAACCAGAAAACATACACATTATCTATCTATAAATACATTTTTTTTGCTGCATTTCAACAATAATACATTACAGCATTAAATAAAATACATTTCAACACAAGCTAGAAGGAAAAGAGGGACCAATTCAATAAATGAATAAAATATAGCAGTCCAAATTGTATTGGAAATAGCAAATGTTAAATATATATTTAAATTTTATGCTTGAGAAAAATAAATGAGACTTACATCCTTCAAATCTGGTTTTCCTTCTAAAATAGAAAGAGCTAAAGCTGCAGTTTCAACAGTAGACAAGGATTTTTCAGTAGGTTGAGTTCTAATTACATATTCACTTGCACCATCTGAATTGATTTGAATCTTGAAACGATATGAAAAAGAGACTTTATGAATAAAGAACAAAGAAAAGAAGGAAGAAAATAAAACACTATATAAATTTTTTAGCAAACTGTAATAATAAATAAATTAAAAGACAAAAGTTAAAAAAATAATTTCAAGAAAAAATACTATGGGAGTTTATTTTTAAATTTTTCAAGAACAGTTTAGCATCCTTTTTTAAAAAAAAATCAAAATTACTATTTTTAGCTTATCATTTATAGTAGGCGAAAATAGAGAAAAATTATAATGAAAAAACGAAAGATTATTGTAATTTAGTTAAAACAGAAAGTATAATTTCATAAAATTGCAGACGATTAAAAGTGATTAATTTTATCATGATCCCATATTAAATTATTTGTAGTGTGTAATGAAGAATTTTACAAATTAAGTAAGAAACTTTTTCGAACAAATTAAGTAAGAATTCTGTGAGAACTTAATTCAATTCTTATATTTAATATCTAATTTTTTCTAACTTGCAATTTAAGTCGAAGTCAAAAACAATATCATTTAAAAACTGAATAGCATCATCATAATTTATCACACATTTTTCCCTATTTGATAAGAACACTGCACCAAGAAAGGTATTTTAATTTGTAGAAACAGCAGTGAAAATAAAATAAATGCAAATTATACAGGCATATTATAAATTTTATTTTAATGATTACTGAACAAATATCATGCATACAAATATATAAACTTTAACATTTTTAAACATGCAGTTTCTTTACTAATTTATTTTCAAATAAATTTTAAAACTCTCAAGTGAAGTATCATTTTCTAATTTTCCATAGTTAGAAACAAAATGAGACTGCAGTAAGTAAAAAACAGTTTAACAAAACAGCAACAAACAATTTTAAAAATCTCATTGAGAAAACAAAATTTCAAAATCAAAATGCATTTAAAAAGGTGAAAAAAAAAATGCATACTTGTTTTATTTTTTTCAACTCATCACAGTTAGCATATAAAGATTTTGCTTGTGGCCATGTTCCATCAAGAATTATGATATTATAACCACTACTAATTTCATCTACTTTTGGCAAAGTTTCAATATCCACAGCTTCAGGCCCAGGATAACACAAGACAGTATTAGCTGATGAAAAGATAGTTTTTAACCGCTCATTTCTGAAAGAAAAACATATTTTAATACAAGAAAAATGTTTTCAAAATTTCTGAAATGCTTAAAAATTACAGACTACAGGTATAGGAAATGTTAATACATTTATCTGAAAGTTAAATTTATAAAAAATAAATAGAAATAATAAGCATAACATGAAGGAGGAATTTATGTCTAGTATATTAAAGAAAACAAAATTTATCTGAAAATTCTATTTAGTAAACTGAATAAAAAATAATACTCAAACATTTATATTTAAATATACTTTAATTTTTTTTATTTATGATTAAAATGTAAATTTTGTAGAAATTACTTACACAACAGATGAGAATCTTCTTCCTTTTAATAAAAGAAAATTTTCTTTGGGAAGAGAATGTTCCAGCATAGGAGCAGTACGAAGACATCGCTTTTCCTATAATGTTTAGACATAGTTACATTAAAAATACTTTATTAAATTAAACTTTTATCTCTAAAATAATAAAAAAATGAATATTAACAAAGTTTAATAAAAATTCTCTATTTTTATATAAAATTTTAAAATCTAAAAAAAATAAGAAAAAAGTGTATACAAATTCAATTAGCATGATATATAAACTACTAAAGTCAACAGTTTTCACATTTTTTGGCTTGTTAAATATGTAGGCATTTATTTCCCCTATAGGAATCCTAAAACATGCATAATAGTCAAATTAAGATAGCAAAAGAACAAAATCATTTCGCTTAAATCAGTGAATGACTTTTTATATGAGAAATAGAACTAAATCATAATTTAATGAATTCTGTCTCTACAAACTGAATCTCTTGATACTGAAGAAAATAATTGCAAATATTTACACAAAATACTAAATTTTAGAGTATTTAAATCTCACTCTTGTCAAAGAGCTATCAAAGTAATCCCCACTGTCTTTTGCACATAAAGATAATTTTTATATTACAGTTATTATTACATTTTTTAATTAAAAAAACAACAATATTCAAATTTCAAGATCCAATTCCAGATTCAAAAATCCCCCTCTTTTAATTAAATTTTTTTCAGCATTGCATAATTTATCAGAGATGCAACATTCTGTTCATGTATAATGCATATTACTATATCAGATTTTCCAAATTCTATCTCTATTAGTCATTTTCTTAATTTTGCACTTTTATGTTAAACTTCAACTTGTATGTAATCAAGAGTAAACATATATGTAAAATAGTATGCATGTTTTCCTTCCATTTTGCTTATTTGGAACATCATCAGTGAATTCATAATAAATTGCCTCTGAGCATGGAAATGACAATATAGATACATCTGATGGGGAAAAAAAGTATAAAGCATCCTAAATTCTCTAATATATTTATGACAAGGAATACAAGGAATTCTTTGTAATATAAAATACTAAAGTCAGGCAGCTCATATATTTAGAGTGGATAAGGATTCCACATTTAAAATAAAAAAACCTTTTACATAAACCTCTAATAAATAGGAAAAAAAGGTTGACCAAAAATGAGATGGATAGAATCAGGCAGAGGCAGATTTCCATGCTATACAGAAAAGAAACTACCTAAAATAGAATGTGGCGGAATAGAATTCATATTGGCCCACCCTGGGCTATCTAGCCAAATATGATGTTGTTGAAAATACTAAAGTCAAGAGATCTGCTACTATAGCAATATCACATCAAATACCTTGTAACAATATAGATTTATACGAAAAAAATATAGATTTACTTATAGTAGATCACTATTTATACACCATCTATAGAAGTCAATGCCATTTATTTTATTTCTAAATCTTTTGTAAATAAATCTTCCAAAATTCCTTTTTATTAAGTCTTTTTCTTGCATTTTTTTTCTAGTCTCACCATTAAAGAAGGAAAGCTTCTTCAAATAGAATTTTTAGATAAAGCCATTACAGATAAAAGAATATAATTTTTATATGGAAAAATCTTAAATTATAAATCAGGTAAAAGTGAACATAAGTAAATAAGTTACTAAAATGCATATTCATGCATGTAAAATAAATTTTTTAACACCTTAATAAATGTATTATACTGGTATAAATATATAAATTCCATTCAGATCTACATAAATCATAAATTTCTACAATTAATTACCTCTCCAGGATGCTGAAGTATGATAACTGAACTTTTCACATTTAAAGGTTCTCTTGGAAGAAATGGACACCAACATACTGTCTTTGGTCTCCTGTAGGAGGAGATGAAACAAATTTAAATAAAATTTATACATAAAGGATTATTTCCTCACATATACATGAATTATAAAGATTCACATAAAAATAGCATGTTTGCAATTACTAATCAATCTATGAGTATCTATGGGTCTGATGGCATTCTAAAAGAAAGACTATTTGACTTATAGAGACCAAATTTGACATAAATAAATTTGAGGATAAGAATGTGTACCTCAAAGCAATTTAAATTGAATTTGCATTAATTAAAAATAAAGCAAGGTTTCAGCATTTCCCCACCATAACTTCATAAAATATCATAGAATTAAAAAAAAAATTATATCAAGTTAATGCAAACTATTTATTCATATTTTGACTATCATTTATCATTACTGCAAGTTATCAGAAATTTAAGTGAAACTAAACACTACCGATATTCCTGGAGAATCATCTATTTGTCAGAGGAACTAGTTCTTAATAAGCATTAAAAAATTGAAATATATATATATATATTTAATTCAGGAGTTAGTGTTTTTTATTCCTGAGTTTTTAGAGAATATGTCTCATTTTTAAATGTTTTCATTTCTATCATCACTGAAAGAGAAATTTTAATCATCTTGTTGTCATACTATTCAGGAAATATTATTTTGCATTCTTCTTCTAATGCTTTGATTTGAATAGTATATGTGCTTGTATTTTTTTGTAATAATTTTTTTATGAAAGTCTTTATTTCAATCAATTTCTCTAAATTAGCATGCTTTTCCCTCAAGAAAATTCATATAGGAATTATCCTTTTCTTACAATATAAAAATTATCATAACATATGATATATATATATAATTTTGTTAATAATATATACAGTACCATATATAAATTGTAGTTTTTTTTTATTTCATATGCAATTGAATTTTTTTTATAATGATAATTTTTTAATATTTGTATAATACTTCATTCAAATAATATGCCCTTAATATCAGTTTATTATATGCTAGCTACATTTACACTTTGCATCCAAAGGAATAATAACTGAATCAATACTTTTGAGAAGTCAGTAATCATGAGAAGGATTTGGAAAGTATTAAAAATTAAAGCACAGATCTTATCAATTATATGAAAGCAAGTCAATTTCATACAAGTGTAATCTTGAAATTGCAAATAAGGCTTATCAAAAATGATACAATGAATAAACACTGCAGGATATATATTATTCGGACAGTGGAAAAAACTATAAATAACAGTCAGTGCCCCAAATTGCTAAGCAGTTGCATACAGCAATAGCATGTTAAGTATCTAGATTTATGCTTTTATAAAAGTAATCTATTTGCCCATCTATCTGAACATTGCATTCTATCAATGGATATGCATCAATGATATCTTTAAGGCAATTGTAAAAAATTAGAGATTAAATAACTCAATATTAGAATAAATTCAATAGGTACATAAGAGGTATTTTAATGCTTTTAAAACATTTTGAGTACCAGTTGAAATAACAAAGCAAGTTTATAGTTTCATTCTAACAATATCAAGGAATTTCAATATAACTATGGTTCAAACATATACATGTGGAACGACACTAAAAATTAATTAACCATTAACAGAGTTTGTTATAATTAGGATTTCTTTTTTCCTATATGCTTTTAGTTTAAGGCACCATTGGCCAGGTCCTTGTCTTTATGGACCATATCAAAATCAAGCAGTGAAGAAGTTATTAGAAATCAGGTTATTACTTGAATAAACTGGTTCAGTTTGCTTTCTTGATTTATATCTAAGAATACATAAGTAGAACATGCATTAGGGGCAAGGGATGCATTTTCACAATAATGAATGACTATAAACAGACTACTAGATAATATTCAGCATTCACAATAAGATGCTTAGTGAGAAATACCTAAACATGCTCTAAATAATAGGTTAATCATCTGATATTGAGCCAGAATGGATAATTGCATCTAATAACTGCAATTACAGGCCACTAATTCAAATAAAGCTTTTTATTTTTTCCATGCGGCATATTTCTAATTCATTGTAAAGTTTCCTAAATATCATCTATTTATTGAATGCTGTTTTCAAATTCTTTTTTTTCATCCGACCTAGTAGATAATTTTAAACATTAAAATTAATTTGATGTTAAGTTTTGCACATTAGTATTAATTTAAATAAGAATAATTAGACTGAAAAGCATTAAAAAAATGACATGAAACATTGAATGGTTATATTTCACTAAAGCAGGAATTTGTCAAATTTTAAGTATACCTGAGCTTTATAAAAAACAGATCTAAGTGAAAAACAAAAGATGATATAAAAATATGACCCATAAATTTTTTTAAATTAGTGGCATTTTTCCTTGATAAAGAATATTATATCAATTTTAAAATTTATTATTTATCTAACATAGTAAGTGACAAATTATTTCTTTATCACAATGCTATTCATACGTATATACATATACGGTATTTAATTTCTTTCTGTCGCATAACAGATATGGCGTGTATTCTGGACAAAAATTATAAAATAAAAAACAAACGCATGTTTCCCACTAAGCATTTTTCCATAATGTGTAAAATATTCATCTCTACTGTATATTGAAGATAACTGAGAATTAAATTTGTACAGCATTTTATCCAGTTAATTGACTCTACCAGAAATTTAATGAGAATAAAACCTTTTAGTGTGAAAAATACATTTTCTTTATTTTACTACAAATGGTTTACAATTACTGTATTAAGTAAACAAGGATAGAGAGCCAGTATTCCTGTAAATATTTTTTTTCTTTTCTAAAATTTGGGACACAATTGTAAGATTTGTTTTAAGAATAAACTAGCATATGGAATAAAAAACTGATTAAAAAAACAAATTATTTTCTTCTTTCTTAATCCTTCTACAAATAATTTGCGAAGAATATTCCAATTTATTAACAAAAGTAGATAGTCCAAATAAAACAAAATACAAAACATCAGCATAATATCAAAAACTCCATGACAAATATAATACAATAAAAAATTATTTTTATTATTTCATCGATCGTAATTTATTACAATTTTTCGATTAATAACTTAAATTACGTAAATTTTATACATTAAAACTTTGTAAACATAAGAGCTAAAGTTTTGTAGAAAACCTGCAACGATAGCATTGCTCCCGCTTAGCCGGTGGATCAGCTGGAATACATGAGAGTTCTTGAAATACTCCAACTAATTCATCACTGTCCATGGCAATTGAAAGAAGTCAATATTCTAATAATTAAAATTTCTTCAAAGCTGAAATATATTCACAATTATCCCAGAAACTTTATGAAATGTATAGAACAACGAAACCAAATTTTTTATTTACATATTTAAAAAATGATTTTTGACAGGGTTTCACATTGTGTTGCCAATTCGCTTAGAATAGTATGGAATTTTAATTAATTCTTCTATTGAATTCTATTTTTGTTGTTTTCAATTTTAAAACCATAGCATATACTCTCCATTACTCATGTTTCAAGAATCTTCACCACATGATTCATGAAATTATCTCGATAAATAAAATATCAAAAGAAAAATAAAGGAATTCGGATGTGGAACCGCAAAGCCACCAGACAGGTCTGAAACAAGAACTAGATAGTTCTTAGCGATTGGTTGTTGCGCTCTCAGACTCTTAACCATTGAAGTAATTAAAATTTGTTTTTGATTCATTAACATTTATATTTAAAAAAACCTTGAAATTTTTTTGACACTTAGGAACCTAATACTTTACATTTTAAAAATAAATCAGGTTAGCTTATTTATTATCTTCGTTAAAATTATATTCTTGTTTGATTAAGTCGCAAATGCATGCTTATTATAGTTTGTTTATTAATATATTTTTCTCGTGCATAGCAATTATTTTCGCATTTATTGTGCTCATATAAAGTTAAAAAACAATTTTTAATGTTCTACGTTAATCTTTATGAATGTACAATTTCTGAACGTTTTATAGTTTTTATGATCTGAATGTTTACATCAGCTGTGTATGCGATTTTTCATTGTACTGATTCATTTTTATGTTCTTTGAGTGGTATTTCAAGTTTTCTTCCATTAGGGTTAATCAAATAAGTTATGAGATATTTTTACTAAGTTTAAGTTTGTAAAACAAAAGAACATTTTTGATATATTTTGATAGTTATAAATATGTTTTATCGAAACATTCTATATATTCTTTCATCTAATCACATAATTTTTATAGTCTCTTTATTTTTATCTGAATCATTCTGATTTTTTAATGTAATTCTACCATTATTTTATTTAATTAGGGATTTTCTTCCATTTATTTCATATGTTTACGGTATTCTGTACATTCTTAAATTTTAGTACTTAATTGTGAATGGAATTATTTAAATTTTAAAAACATTTTTAAATATCGCTCTAAGAAAATAGAAAGCTGAGAATTTAGGAAATCAATTTTAACTATGCACTTAGCACATCTGTCGATCTTATTTATGCACCCTGTACACTGTTTAAAGTTTTTTAAATATTTTTAACATTATCATTATTTTAATATTATAATTCATATTATGCTATATGGTATGTATGCATGGTTATCGAAATTTACACGTGTAAATATTTAATACAACTCTGTAGAATATTATTTCATGTGCAGAAGCTTTTAAATATATATAAGATTTGCCAAAACAAAAAGAAGAAAAAATATATCTGTATTGATAGTTCAAAGCTGTTTTATAAATACCAATTAAATAATATATTGATTAATAAAAATATGGTCTTTTATGAATAGTTTGGTGATCATTAACAATAAACTTATTTTGATATTATGAGTCTTATTTTAGATATTTAAATATGTTTGGTAATGTACGTTTAAATTCTATATGTTAAATTAGTATTTACTTTCATTAAATAAAGCTAATAAATTTCTTAGTATTGTAAGCATAGCAATATATTGTGAGCATTACAATATATATATATTTATATTTTATTATTATGCTTGATATTTTGCATATTAATTGATTATTTTAGGCTATTTTAGTGTTATGGTTCTTTGGAAAATATCTAATTTGTTTTTTTATATAATATTTTTTTATTAGAAATATTATGATTATGTTGGAAAATTTTTAAAAGCTGAGTTAAAAAAAAAGCCTATTTTATAAAATTGCATTCTTTTCTTCTTTTAGTTTCATTTATAAATGAGAATATATGTGTATAATGCATCTTAATTTTTTTTAATGTTATAGAATAGAATGCTTACTCACAGAGAGAGTTTGTATAGAAAACATCTATATACTTTTAACCCTTATTGAGCATGCCAAAAGTGCGTATTCAGTGGTCTTCTAATGTCCAACCTGTTTTGGGTGAAGGTGGCATGCCTAGTGAATGGTCAAAGAATGGAAGCCTCATAAATAAACCACCCAGAGGTTGGCTGCACCCGGATTCTCAAGTTACTTATGGCGGAGTCAAATATGGTATTCGAGTAAGAAAATTTCTTTTTGTTAAGAATTTATTTCATATATATGATTAATTATATATTATACTCAAATGTTATTTGGAAATATGGTTTTGGAAGATAATATGAATAAAAGTGAGACTAATAAATAATTGTCTCTGTTTTGAAAAAAGAATTTTTTAATTAAACATTAATACAATAATTAAGATAATTTTTTATATATAAATGTGGCATTTATATATATTTTGCTTATTCAATTCTTTTTCAAAATTTTAAGAAATTGTACTATTTTATTTGAAATTGGTTAAAACTTCCCATTATTAGCTATAAAATTTTCCAATATAAAAAAGGAATCATAACCACAAAAAGATGACAAACAACAACAATTAAAGTTATATATAAACTGTATAAATATGTTCTATTTTAAAAGTTATTAGATGTAAACATAAATAGGATAAAGAACTATTTCAAAAATTATTCTTTGAAATCTAAAATAAAGTAATACTTCTTTATAATTTCCTGATATTGATGATAATATATTCTTCATATTATACATATTTTGTTCATAACTATTATTATTTCCCTTGACTGAAGGAAATTCATAATATGTAAAATGAAATGTACAGTACATTTTTTGTCTTTCAGATATTTCTGACTTTTCGAGTTTTTATGTATATGGATATTTTATTTTACATATAAAATCTTTTCATCTCATTTTATTTTGATATCAGCTCATTCTGTGAATGAAATAATTTAAATTTTTTTACTTAAAACATTCTATATTGTATCTTCTTCTATTTGTATTCTGTATCGTATTCTTTTTCAGATATTGATATAGATATATGTTTTTCTTTCAGTATATTGGGTGTTTAGAAGTCAACACTTCTATGAAAAGTTTGGATTTTGATTTCAGATCCCAAGTTGCAAAGTAAATTGATTTTTTCTAAAAATTGATTAATTTTAAAGACAAGTTTTCATTTCCAAGACTATTTGTCTTGTATTTCCTTTCTTTTCAAACTTATTTTTATTTTTGAAGTTTTGCATTTGCTTATTATTTTAACAATTACTTGTAATAAGATATGTTTATATAATGAAGGATACTTCTTATCTTTAGTTATAATAATTTAAAATTGAGTGCATTTTGTCAGTTCATTAACTTTTTTTTTCTGCAAAATTTTTTGAAATCTGTAATTTACTTTTTTATCATGTGGTCTTCACAATTAGCTAAATTGCTAATTTAGTCGTGAAAATTGTTATTACTTTTTTTAGTTCAAACTCAAAATCTATATCTCAAAATCTCAATATTTAATAATTTGAAATTTGTCATGAAATAGTATTTTTCATGTTATTCATGCTCATAGACGTATATTGTATCCACATTGTTGAGATATTAACTATTATGTTTTATCTTTGATATCAAAATATTTAAATAATAAGGTAGGTTAGCATACATTTATTAAATTGCATCATCTGGTATGCTTAGTAAAAATAATTGTTCAAGATTCTCAATTTGGCAGACTATAGAACTATCAAATTAGGCTTGCAGGAAACTATTACATTTGATTATTTCTTTGATGTTGGAGTTTTCTTAGATAGTTTCATAATTTTGATTATTTTTTTAAAAAATTAGTCGAAAATTGTAATGCTTTTCTTTAATAATTTATTATTTTTTCCACAAACTTATTTTAAGATTGAGAAAACTAATAAGATTTTCAATAATATTAGATTTATTTCTTAAAGTTTTTCTTTAATTTTAATAATAAAAAAATATTTTTAATTGTATTTAATATGGATATTTTTCATTATTTTAGTACTGAATTTATACTCATGCATGTTGTAACAATGTCAAATGAATTTTTTTATTGTATACTTTATTTGCTTTATCATTATTTATTGCCTAATTTTAAGATTTCAATTGAAGTAGAAGAAATGAGTTTAAAGCACCATCATGCTACACTGTTTCTTACTGGATGTTTGAATCTCAATTTTTTTTTCTTTGCATTGAATGATAAATTTAGCAAAGCAATTTCTAGTTATCTTTCTAAAAATGATCTTTCATTTTGCTTTTCTTATTTAAAAATTTAATTAGTTGTAATGTTTTAGTTTTTAGTTGTATTTTTTATATATTTTAGAGTTAATATGCTTGATATACATGATACATTTTTCTTGATTATGTGTATAAAATATGTTTAATTATCTGAATTTTTATAATTTTTTTAACAGAGAATGCATCAATAAAGTATGTGAAACAGCTGGGTTGAAAACAATTGATAAGAAAAGAAAGGTAGGTTATTAATGATACACTACTTTTCTTTAAAATTTGGCTGTTAAAAAATAGCATCCCCCCCTTTT
Source organism: Argiope trifasciata (assembly GCA_026543055.1). Classification (NCBI taxonomy): domain Eukaryota; kingdom Metazoa; phylum Arthropoda; class Arachnida; order Araneae; family Araneidae; genus Argiope; species Argiope trifasciata. The sequence continues at coordinate 134,035 of JAPMOQ010008802.1, read as the reverse complement.
TTTCTATTATTGCTATAATGATGTTACTTATAAAAATAATATAAAGTCAAGTAGTCAATAATATAATAATAAAAATCAAGCTTTAAGTCCAATATTGATGCATTAATGTCTTTAGCTAGCACAAGTTTTGTCATACATTTCTGGAAATGAGTATAAAAATGCTTATTTATCTATGTATTGAATATGTTTCATTGACAGAATTTAGAAATTATATATTTAAGCAATATTAAAATTGTATATACTTTTAAAGCTGTTTAATTAAAATTGTAAATAGATGATACATTTGTTTTGTTATGAGCATTAAAATGGTATACATTTTTACAGAATTTTATTTTACTTACTAACTTTACATCTTCTTTGCTGACTTGACTGTCCTGGATGAGCCTTGACCTTCCTCAGAATTTTATTCTATGTTGTACTGCTTTTGGCTAAAATTTTTGAATCTTATAAAGTGTCCTGCCCATCCTAATCCTCAGTATTACTATAAATTCAATAATATCGAATTCATTGTTTGTAAATTTCTGAGTTGATTCTTCTCCATTAAGTATCATATTTAGTTCCACCAAAATTTTACTTCTTAAAATTCCTATTTCAAATATATCAAGGATCTGTATTTCTCAGTCATTATCCTTGTTACAGACGCATTTGTGAGAACGGGCTTAATCAAAGTTTTGTAAATGAATGATTTGGTTTGTTTACTGATGAAATTAGAATTTTTAATAAGTTTGTAATAAATAGAATGTAGTTTTGACAGTTATATTTGAAGTTTTTAGTAGTTTAAAGATTGCAATATCCTATTTTAAAGAGAGAATCACTAAAACTGGTAGATATCATATGTTTGATATTATTCTGGTTAATGACAAACTGTATTTTACTTGCTACCTAAGAAAGGATGATCTGTATAACTGCTTCTGGGGTCAAAGTAATAACTACCAATGTCATCTGTAAATGCAAAACATTGTACATATCTATTGAAGATTATTCCTTTATGCGCTGATGCTAGCAATTTTTATAATCTTTTGCAGAGCAGTATTGAACAGAAGACAAGCCATTATATCTATTTATCTGAAGCTATTTAAAATAATTAAAGATTGTGTTAGGGTCTTCTGAATTACTTGATTTAACATAACTCAATTTTATTCTTTTATGTTTTATAAAAAGACAAAATCATGTGGGCAAATCAAAATCATCAAAATCTTTTATTTGTTTTTTATAATCATATATATTTTTATTTTAATATAATTCTTGAGAAATTGTTATGTGTATATTTTTCAATTTTAATATTTATACGTTAATTCTGATTAAAAAAGGTTTTATATGCATCTGTTATTTGAAATTTTCTAATTCAGGCATTTTCGTTTTTGCAGGTTGATAAGCGCATAACTCGTATGTTAGCAGAGAAGCCTAACATGGATTATGCAGGTTCTAATGTTAATTTAGTTATCACAAGTTCATACATGACCTTGACAGTTATGGAGTCTGGAGAGGTAAATATTTTTAAACTCTCATGAATGTGATTAAGTTTCCATCGTTTAGTTGCTGTATTTATGATTTCTGCAAAAATGTTTTATTAAAGTGCATTGCAGTTAGTCTCTAAAACTTTACTTTGTTATTAAGTTTTTAAAAATTCTTCTAAATTTTAATCTTTCCAGGTTATTGCCAATCATGAAATGCCAAATGTATCATTTGCATCTGGAGGAGATGCTGTAAGTTTACTTTTTTATATATATTTTTTCTGTCATCTAATTTGAAGTTTTATCATAGATTAACTGTTTTGAAGATGTAGAATATGACTCTTTGTTTATTACTTTAGAAATTTAAATTTGTCATTCAATTGGAAAGAAAATAAGAATCAACTTAAACATATTGCCAATTGAAAGTTATATATAGTTTAAGTTGCTATCGTATAGTAAAACACATTGTTATGATATTATATAATATATTTATAAAGCTGCTTCATGAAATTCATATATTTCAGGACACTTTAGATTTTATTGCATACGTAGCTAAAGACGGACGCTTTGGGCGAGCGTGTTTTGTCCTTGAATGTGGAGGTGGTCTGGCTCAGGATGTTATAACTACTATTGGTCAAGCATTTGAATTACGTTTTAAAGAATATCTTAAAAAAACTCCAAGAGCCATAACAGTTCCTGACAGGTATTTAATAACTATTTGTTAAGTAATTATCTTTATGCCTGCCAACCATGATCTGGATTTTATTCTTTAAAAAGTGCAACCTATAGTATTCACTGTATTTTTTTTAAAATTTAACTATAATGCTTTGAAATTTTATTTTACTATTGTACTCAAATGATGGAATATATTTTACTATGTTTTTTAATGCCAAAATTATCAATTCAAATACTGTATTAAAATTGTATGTGAAACTGACATTATGCATTTGTAATTTATTCTACTTTAAAATTTGTTTCTATGAAAAAATACTTTACCTAAATAATTATTTCATTTCAAACAGATTAGAGAATCCAGTATTCAATGGTAATGATTGTGCCTGGGGTGAAGATTCTGAATACTATAATGACTTGCCTGGGAAAACTCCTCCTGAAGTACAGCCTCCACTTCCACCTTTACCTGATTATCAGCAAAATGGGGTTGAAGTAAATAACAAATTTCTTGCAGTTCTGGTATTAAATTGTGCACCCATGCTTAAAAAAAAGGAAGTGTTTGTTTATATATGTGCCCAAATACATCTATTAAATTGAAGTCATAGAAACTATATCATACTTTGTTATAATGCTGATTTGATGCTGTGGTGCTCAAGCCAAAATTTAAAAATTTATTGTGGAATTTTATTTTTAAATTAATGTTTTTTGTTAATCTGGTATTGCATACCTATAACATAGGTACTGACAATATTAGAAGACAATTGTAGAACCATGAAATCTCACAAATATTAGATATTTTGTTAAAATTTGTCGTGAGCAATTAACTTAATTAATTTAATTTGGAGAATTTTAAAATTATTGTTTGTTTGTTTAAATCTTCACAGTTTTTACTGTTGATTATTGATATTGTTTCTATATGTCATAAGTTTTAATTTCTATGTCTATTTATAATAAAAACGATTGCCTGTGTATGTATTGGATCTTGAATGATTAGATTTTTACAACTGGAGCTACTAAATTTTTCACGTATATTCCTTTGAAAGTGGGAGTATGCATTTTAAAGCATTTTTTTTCAGATAGAATTAGAATTTTAATTTATGAAAAATCAAGTAACATTTGACATTTTTACTATAATAATTCCAAAAAATATTGTTACTCAGAAGTAAGATTTACAATATCTGAAAAAAAAAAAACTTTTTCATTGATATATCTGCTGATTATTATTATTATTTTTTTAAGTATTTAAAGCATATTTTGCAATAATATAAATAAATTGTTTTAATGAAACTCAAATAATTTTGTTTCTTGCTACAAATACTTCTTGTTGATTTGGTGATGGAAAGAAAGTATGGCATCTATATTTTTTTTATTTGATTAAGTTTCTATTTAAGGTCGATTTTTAATAAACATTTAAAATTGTTTTATTAAAAATGTTACCATTAATATTTACTTTAGAAATAGGTGATAGTAAAAAATAAAACCAAGCACCTTCGTCTCTCCATTAAAATAATAAGTTTTTTTAAAAAGGAATATGTTCTTTCTTTCTTTTTGACTAAAAATTACTTTCATATTAAAGTATACACATTTTTGTTCTATCAGAGAAATTTTATTGGAGATTACAATAATAATGAAATATAGCACATAATTATCCACAAAATTTTAATGCTATGAATAACACTAATTTTTATCCTAACAGGTTTAATTTCACCTAGAAAGTTATTTGATTAATTGAAATTTAATAATTTCAATCTCAAATTGGTGTTCAATTTTAGGTGATCCCTAATGAAATAAAATATTTAATTGCAATATTTAGCATTCAATATGTGCCTTTTTTGTACTAATTGGGTATTATAGGTAGCTAGATATGAAGTAAATGTCAAAATTGGTACAGTGATTACAATTGAAGATCTCTCTCAAAAATTCTTTTTTTCTTAGTAAAATAAAATTTTTGAGATATATTTTAAAATATATACAGTAATGGTGAAGAGGTAAGCGTCAATGAGATATCAAGGTGTAATTAACTTTTATATAAAATCAGTGCAATGATAGAGGTTGAGGGATTTTAACAGAATTTTTCTAAAAAAATTATGCTGATTGAGATTTTTAAAAAAAAATGAAAGTTGATTGGAATAGAGCAAGCAACCATTGATGACGTATCTAGTAATCCAAAACTTTCTTACAAAACAAATATTAGTGAAATCAGCTCAGTGATTGGGTCTCAAAGACTGATTCTTTTAATTTCTAAAATATTTTAAGTGTTGTTTAAATTTCTAGTTACTTTTGGCATCCAAGTGTTTCTCTAACGATATTGATTAAATTTCTTCAGAGTACCTCTGAAATTATTTCTTTTTGAATTTAGTAATAATTTCATGCCCATGATCCCATGAACTTGTCAAACATAAAAGCTATGTTATTTTAATTGTCTTGTATGTGATCTATTTATTGTATTCATGGCATAGACCAGTTCTATGACATATTGTTGAATGCTTGAAGCCTAATCTTATAAATTTAGTGGTATTGTGACTTCACTTTTTTCTTATAAGCTAAATAGACGTTACACAGAATCTTCTTATAGTTTTCAGCAATGAAAAAAAATTCATAGGATCAAATATTTTATGAAAACATTTTGGAATTTATTCTTAGCTATGAAAATGCTGTAAAATTTGCCCTAAAATATATTAAAAAGTCAAATAAATCTAGACAAAAGAATTTAACAGTAACTAAATTAGTATAGTTGAAAACTCTTTTATTTTTATTTTAAAAGCAAATTTTTGTGCTTAAATATTTTTAGAATCTAACATAATTTTTAATTAAAATTTTTCAAAAGCTCTAAGGTGCATATTCCCATCATTGAAAGTATGTCTATGCCAAATTTGGTAGCTTTGTGTCAAAAGGGCTATGCCAACTCACACAAATACACATTTTTATTTGTAGAGATATATAATAGTGAGTTAATAACTAATGGCTGAATTCAACAACTTAAATCTTTAAAATTTTCTCTCTTTACTTTGTCAACTGATTATTCATAAAATTTTTGATGCAGTGCTTGAAAATTAATTGTTATAATGTATTAATATTTTACTAGAGGATGAATTTATGTGCATCATTAATTTTAAATGAAATAGATATCATAATAACTTAGATCAAATGTCAACTCATATTTCATAAAAGGAATAGTTTCATTTTTATATTTTTTATATTTAACATATTAAAGCTTTAACCCCTTCTTTCCTAAACATTAGCATTCTGCTATGGATGTTTCTTGTATGCCAGAAACTTCTTCAAAAAATCAAAAACCTTCAGTAGAACCAGGTATAGTACTTGTATTTGCCATATTCTTGTTTGAGTACCATATGTAGATGTTAGATTAGGATTTTGAAAAACTTTTGTCTTGTCTGTTTATAGTTGTATCTTTTATTTGCAATTGCAGTTATTCACACATTATTTTAATTAAAGTGTTTCTCTACATTGGTCATAATTTATATGTAATCTAAAAAAATTATGCAGTAATAAAAGAAAAATTAAATTTATATTAAGTTGTGAAAAATCACTATTATTCTTGAGATTCATTATGCATGGACACTTTGAACAACTATGTCCTTTCTATATAAAAGAGAATTTTTTTAAACCAGAAAAATAAATGTAATTCAATTTTATCTCTTTTTCTTTGCAGAATATGTAAATAGTATTATAACATCAAGAGAACAAAGTTGCTCTGCAGATTCCTTTGATATGCGTAAGTTCTGAATATTTATTTCGTTTTTACCAAAGTAAGGCATTTATCAAAAGAATTTTTCAGATTAATTTGTCTATTCATCTGAGAAAAATTGTAGTGCAGTTGCTATTGAATATTCATGTCATACTAATGAAATTACTTGTTGATGTTCATATTCATCTTACACGAATTTACTTTTTGTTCTTTTGATTCCTATTATTATTTAAATATTTATACATTGTAATACTTTATCAAATAATATGTTTTTTAAAAGACATGTGAAAACTTTTACTTTTAAATTAGATGTAAAGAAGGCATATCTGATTATATTCAATAATTTTTATTTGTCCTCTGATCAGTTCAGTTATTCATAAAATATATTTATTATGTATTCCATAAACTAATTTATACCATAATAGATCTATTCTTTATATAACATTTTTTCACAGGAATTTCATTGTGCTCTTAGATTCAATATGATGGAAGCTGCTAATTTTAAATCTTTCTTTTAGTATACTTCAATGAAAGTATTTCATAATGAGTTATCTAAAGATATAATTTACAATTGAGATTTTTATCTTAATTTTGTGGTAATTTGTATTCTTATAGAGCCTATTGAAACAGCCTTACATTCTGATCAAAAACAGCCTCCACCGCCACCTAGACATCGAATTTCAGAACCTGCTCCCAATCCTCCCCCACATGCTGCATGTGTTTCCCCTTCACCTTTTGTTACATCAGTGAAGCATAAATGGCCTGCTGGACTTGCCAATCACAGAGTCGTGCTGCTGCAAGAGGAATGGTTCCATGGTCCCATCAGCAGAAAAGAAAGTGAGGCACTTGTTGTGAGAGATGGCGATTTTCTTGTGCGAGAGTCACAAGGATCTCCTGGTCAGTATGTTTTGACTGGAATGCAGAATGGTATAAGGAAGCATTTGTTGCTTGTGGATCCAGAAGGAGTGGTAAGTATGTTTTGAATGCATCTCTTTTTTAAATTATGGAATCAAGCTTGTAGCTTAAGAAAGTAATTGTCCATTTCATCTATTGAATATGATAGACTATATAGATTTTTTTTAGTATTCAAAGTATATATTTTTTCTGTTTAAAAAAATTCTTTATATTAATTAATTTTTGCATGTCCGTATGTAGATATAGCGAATACGGATACAGGTTTTGTAGATGAAATTTGTCTCTTAATTATGACACTATTTTAAAAGAAGGGTTTTATTTGAATTTTTTTTTATGACCTTTGAAATAATAATGTGAAATCAAATTTTAATTTCTATAGAACTTAGGGAATTTTAATATTCATTTCTCACTTTCTATGTGTACGTGCACACAAATTTTTTAACATAGTGAGATTGTTATTAGAACGAGTCTATTAAAGCTCACCCCTTGAACATGATCTTGCATTATTAATTTGCATAAGATCTTTCAAGATGTTTGCATCACACTTATTCAAAATTTAATGTTGGCATTGTTATACTGTTTTAAGTGGCCTTATACAAATTTCTATAAAAATTTCAAAATCTATATATATTGGCATCTATATTTTTGTTATAAGATAGCACAAAGAAATGTAACAATGAAAATAAAATATTTGTAAATTATAAAACTAGCATTTTTACATGCTAGCATACGAAATCTGTAAATAATAATAATAAAGCATTTAGATTTTGATGTAACATTTTAGACCCATTTAATTTTGAAAAAAAAAAAAAAAAGTAAAAAGTAAAAAAGATTTAGAATTGTATTTGCCATTTTGTATGCAAACTTGATATCTCAAACTGGAAATTAATCAAATAAATGGCATTTGACACATTTTTTTCCTCTGAAAGGCACAGATCTTTATAAAATTTGCATCTCTTCTCCCGAAGATTACATTGATTTCTCTATCCACGTCTATAAATTAACAGTTTAAAAATAATTTATTATTTTTTAAATGAAAAAATAAATATGGAAGAAATGGAATTTTCCAAGATTTTCTTTATGGTTTTTCCATCAAAACTACAGATATATTATATTGCAAATGTGGGGCAAAATTTATTAACAAGAAAATATAGTTCAAAATGTTTACTCAGTTTTCCTGCATATGCTTGCATATTCAATTCTAAATGTTCTTTATAGGGAAAATATATGGTAAAAAGAAAATGTTCTTATTTTTTAATTGATTTAATAGATGATTTTCTTTCATTTTTTAATATTTTATTTTTCTTATTGTTTAAATTTTTATATTTTCTCATTAGGTTCGAACAAAAGATCGAACTTTTGAAAGTGTTACTCATCTTGTGAGCTTTCATTGTGATAATGGTTTGCCTATTATATCAGCAGAAAGTACTTTGGTGTTGAGAAATCCTATTCCAAGAACTATGTTGCCATCTCGCTGAGACATGTCTCAAAAGCTTTTAGCACGTTACAAGACAAAAGTGATATTAATCCAGCAAAAGCTAATAAGTGATAATGTTTTGAAATAAGAATATCTTGTTAATGAATTTACAGATGCTTTTTCAAGAAGAATTTGACCAATGCATTTCACTCATCTCTGATGTTGGCACATGTTTAAAGCAGCAACATTTCATTCATAAACATTGTTGTAACAAGTGATACAATTTTTTAACATCATTAGCTTGTTTAAATATGACTTTTGTATTTTGGACTGTTGATTTAAAAGTTTACTTCTGCACATTTTAGATTCAGAATGCGTCTTGAAATGGATAATTATTTGCCTTAGCCAATTATTTTTTACACTTTGATGTGAAAGTATAATCTTTGGTGAGAAAATTCACTGTTTAACTCTTTGCACAGTTTTAATTGACCTTGCATGTGGATATGGAATAGCTTAATTGAATGTTCCTCTGGCATTAGTGAATTCTACTGTTGTGAATCCAATTATTTAATATTCAACAGAAATTGATATATTATTTTCCCACTATTTTATTTACAAAAGAATTTTTTTTAATCATTTATTAACTATTGCTTAGATTTTGTACTGGCCAAATTAGAGAGTCATTTTTTTATTAGAATATTTTAAAAAAATAATAAAAAAAATAAAAAAAAATTTAAAAAGTATATCTATGATTGACAAAATTAAGTAATTTTTTGTTTTATATATTCTTGTATAAACTACCTGCATATTGTATTGTCATGTAAGCAATTTAAGAAAATGTTCGATGTTTTGAAAAAAATTCAAATTATGTATATTCAGCATTATTTGGATAAATAAGTAAATGGGAATTAATAATGATTATATATTCAGTGACTAAACATATTTTTCCAAAATAAATCTTACATTCCATTATTAGCAAATTGTGTGTTGCTCTTAATTTCGTAGTGTGATTTGTAATGACCTGCCGGTCATTGATGACAATTTACGGCAGTGAAGATGTTAAATGCATTTGGCTGATTTTAGAGTTAGTTACTTAAATATTATTTTTTGTAAAAATACTATGAGACAAATTTATATTCTGATGTGTATTTAAAATCTGCAGTTTTGAAGATTTCAATTAGAAATATGTTCATGGCTTTAAATTTTTTTACCAAGGAATTTACATTATTTACTCATGAATTTTTTTAATATCAAAATTTAACAAAGCATCTGTTTTTTTTTAAAAATTCTGCAACTATGTATGTAAAAAAAAAGAGGATTTTTAAAAGCATTATATTAATAATTGGGGACTTTATTTTTAGTTCTTCAGTATTATTAAAAAATTTCGTGAAGGATTGTTTAAAATTTCAAAAAAGTATTTATCTGTAGTGTAACTAATTTTTTTACAAAATGGAGAAAAAAACTGATGAGTATAATAAAAATGATGAATAAATAATAAAGTAAAATTTTGTTTATGAAAATTAAGAATTCATATATAAAAAAGGCAATAAACAATAATAGAACATTTTTTAAAAAAATTATACAAATGCAGAAATTATAATGCAATTTTTTGATGGAAACCTTTATTTTTTAATTCTAATTCATCTAAATAAAAAGTTACTACGACATAATAGATTGAATATTTGGAATTAAGAATAGCATTTTTGTGTTAAAATATTTCCAAAGCAAGAATCTTGCAAAATAATATTCATTAAAGAATATCTTACACACACTCTTGAATAACATTTGTACTGTTACAATATTTCAATTTTTTAATCCTTAATATATATATATATAATATAAAATTCTGTATAAAAGTAATTTGTTGTTTTGGTGTTATTACATTAATCATCAATATGATTATTTATTAACTAAGTTGTGTTCAAACTTAGCATAATACTGTATTTTATTTATATTTTTTCATTTGTATGTAGAATCTATGTTAGGGGAGCTTTATTTCATTCTGTAAATTTCAATTATTGGATTATTCTCTTGGCAGCTATGCATTTCTTTAGTGGAAACTTCTTGTTTGTGATATCACAGTTGGCCTAATGAGGACAATTTGATACACATTTATATGTTATATAATTGTTTTCACTTTTTATTGTTTTATGGTGTTTTATTCATATATATCCTCTTAAATATTCATTTGTTTAGAGAAAGTCCAAGAGGGGGAATTTAAATGTGGTAAATGTGTAAATACCGGCCAATATAATATAGATTTGTAAATGTTATTCTTTGATGTAGTCATAAGTACAATGTGTACAGCAGTGCTAAAATTTTACCATACTTTAAGCATTACAAATTGTGTGGAAAGTAATTTCTTCCTCTTTGAAAAAAAAATCTTTAATCCAAAGAAAAATCTTTAATTTAAGAAATAATAAAATTAGTGCAACCAAATTATTCTCCACAAAACTGCTAGATTGAATGGTTCAAATGTTTTATGACAGATGCTGATAACCCAGTATCAAATTCAATAAAACTGGTACTGTTTGAAATATTCTCTATAAGGGAAATTTGCATGCAGTACTAGTGATTGCTAATTAGTATCTCTGTTATACAGTCTGTAATTATATAATTGCCTCTGTTTAATTTCAAACCTTGTGTAATTTTTTGTTTGATTTTAAAAAAGGATTTCATTGAATACTCATTCCCCCTCACTTTTGCTTCATTAATGCCAATAGAATATTTGTTATTTATTCATCTGAAACACAATTAACAGGGAAATTGACAACAGCAAATAACTTTTTTGTTTTAATAACTTATATATTAATGCAAGTTGTAAGAAAAGTCATGATTATATTCAGGAAAATATTTTTAAAAAACTATTTTCAAACGTTTTAATATTTAAAAAAATCAAAACAGGAAGATGATTTGTTATATAAAACTAATTTAATAAGTGATGTTTTAGTGAAATTTATGACTTAGATAACTGTACATAAATTAAAACTACTTGATGCATGAAGTAAGTACTAAAGAGAATATTAAGTTTAATATTTGTACTTAAAATCATAAATAGTTTCTGTTATGTTACAGATAAATTATGTGCCACAGTGTGCTATATTTGTATTTTATCATTATTTAATTTAAAAAAATTAATACTAAACTATCTTTAACCATATCATTGCTATATGCACATCAAACTTGAAAAGTCTTTGCATTTTCATTAATTAATTTAGATTAATCAGCTTAAATTATTTATTATTTTCATCTTTTGATTGTTCAACTTTTTATTATATCATATACTTATTTTTAAAGTTTTATGCTCTGTTGCTTTCTATTTATGTCACATTGTTATGCATATATATTATATGGTTTTATGATAAATTTATATATTATCAAATATTTTAACAGTGTTCAGTATTTGTTGTCTGTTTATTGAATGTTTTCATAAATGATGTATTATCTTATATTTATTTTTGATTCATTTTTATATTTAAATATTTTATAAAATATGTCAAATTTTAGCTTGTTTGTTTTTGAAGGATATATTAAGTATATTCGATTGAGTATTGTTTTTAAAAAATTGTAACATTTGTTCCTAATCAACACAGTGGAAGAAGATATGTGGTATAGCACTTGTTACTTAAAAAAACAAACATCATTTTCATTCCTATGGAATTTATGTGTTAGTATTAGTAAAAAAATTGCAACATACATTAAATAATTGAAAAGGAAAATTGTAATTAGTTATATATTAATTATAATTTTGCCAGGCTGTAAAAACTATCACATATGAAATAATTGTGATGACAAACTACAGATATCAAGTGTGTACTTCATCTTTACCAAATGTTTTTCTTTCTTTTATTGTGATTTTGTTATACTGAATTGCATTAGAATCCAACCAAGTTGCTTGTATTTAAAAATTTGAATTAAACACTGCCTTTTTTTATATAAGGATATATTTTTAAATGGTAGCGAAAGAAAAGTTTTCAAAAGAAATAAAATACAGCAGTAATACTATATTGGAATCTAACCCTATACATGGGTTTAAAAATGTAATAAACGATTCTCTAAATCAAATAATATTGAAATTAAGAATAGAAAACATGTTGTGTGAAAAAGGCACCATGAAATTCAATATAATGTATCATATCTACTATTTCTGTATTTGAATCATGTAAAAAGAATCTCTGGCATATATATATAGTAACCAAATCCCCCCCCCTTTCTAAAAAAGGATTTGATGTCTGTCTGATGATTTAACTTTCTGCTGTGCTGTATTTTAATTTAATGGATCAAAAGTTGTTAAAATATCTATCAAGATCTTAGTATAATTTAGTTTCAATAAATTAAGATTATTTTTATATTACATAACTGGAGTTTTAAAATGTTCAGTGATAATCTTTTTATGTCCTCAAGAACATCAAATAACTAAGAATCTATATTTGAAAAAATATTGCCTACAATTTAAGATTTTACCCATGTTGATAAATAATAACGATTAATCAAATGATTTTTAAGATGCATGGGTCTAAAAAATAATTTAAAAAGCCCTAGATGTTTAAAAATGTTACAATTGCATTTTAAAAAATGTAAAAATATTCCAGAAAATTTTACTGCTCCTGATCGAATCCAATAAAATTAGTTTAGTTTACGAGAAAATACAATAAATTAATATTTCTGAAAGATAATAATTGAAATTACTAAAATTTGATAAGTGAGAGTAATATTTTAAAAAATGTATTTAATTCAAGCATTCCAATTGAAATGCATTTCAGCGTCATCACTTCTATTTTGCAAAGAAATTTATAATATGCGAGAGTGAAAAGATATGTTGAATTATTTAGATAAACACTTTAAATTATTTTGCATTTAGCTCTATATTGAAAGCAAGGAAAATTTATAATCTACAGATATGATGTTTAGTAGTTTATACTGATTGATTGTATCCACCTCCTTAATTTTGTATTGTTCTAAGAGAGATATTTGTATCAAATTTTAAAATGAAACTAGTATATAAATAAAAGATTTATAGATATAGATATAAAGCCATATTTATTTTAAGATCATAGGGAAAGTTATTGTTTTAAAACAATTTATGTATTTACTTTATGTGTGGGTTTGATTCTACTTAATTTAAAATGTTTTTAATTGTATTTGAAGTTTATGAATTTTATCTTTTTTATTAATTTAAATTTATATCAATGTTTTGTTTGTCTTTTAATTGTATGTGCAATTCCACAATTTTTATAGTTAAATCTGTATTTTTCCTGTTTTTTTTTTTATACACCATTTCAACTGTAATAAAATTTAGATTTTTAAATATATATATATTGGTCTTTTTGTTTTCAAATTAAATAAAAAAAACTTTTTTGTTTTAATACCCTTATGGTTGATTAGCTAACCCTGTATGTTTCCCATTTAAAAAATTAGGTTTTACACTTTAATTCAAATTTTCCTTGGTCCTTTTTAGTCTTATTTTATATCATATGTACAATTTCATGAACTTGCTAAAATTCATAATTTATGCTAAAACTTATTTTAGCCAATTTAATAGTGGTGTATAGTCAAAGAATGGCTCTTGCACTAATAAACCCGAACAAAATTTACTGGAAATCTGAGTAAATTTTTCTATCATCCACATTGTACCACTGTGTGTCTTCACATATAATTTTTTATTACTTAATTAAAATGTGCAAATATTTCAGATGACCAATTCTTAGAAATTAGTGTAGTACAAAAAATTGACAAAATAGTTTTATTTTAAATCATAAATATATAACATTTTTGGAAAACACTTGTTTAATAAACAGATTTAATCAATACAATTTTACTGATGGAAGACAAATTTATAAATACACTTCTAAACAAAGGGAAAAATTGGCAAGTAAGGAATAAGCATTAGTTTTGAAATGCTAAATTATACTTAAATCTTGTAAATTTGAACACTTCATATTAAAAATCTCCAGCATAAATACATGATAATGTACATCAAGTTAGGTTAATAACAAGTCCTCAGTTTAGGGTATATTTATTAAATTTCCAAAATTTTAATGTAATGTTATACCATCTCCAAAATTCTATTTTCATTAAAAATATTTAAGCATTACTTATCATATTTTATTGTGGAATATTTTTAAGGTCCTATTTTATCGCATCACAATTCTTAATTCTATCTTAAAACTTTGAATAACTAAGATTTTAAAATTATAATATTATATTGCAGTAAATATCCAGTGTTATAAGATTCAATTCAGGTAATTTAATGTTATAGGTAATTCAATTCAGAAGTGAAATTACTTAAGAATCTAAATCATTCAATAAACATATATCACTATTCATTTTGAAATTAGATGCAAGATATGGTGTGAAATTTCAGTTTTCCTCGAATTCGTTTGACATCTCCCTTTTTACTTCTATTAAATTACACTACTGTGAATTAATTAGCATTCATGAAATTATTCTCAAGACAGTATAAATTTTTAATTACAATTCTGAACATATTTCTTTCATTATTATTAACTCATTTACAAGATATATACATATATTTTCAAACTCATAATTTAAATATTCAATTTTCCATTAAAAATCTAACAGTAGCCAAATTCCTCAACAATGTTTTAGTTTTCATAGTTAAATTTTAAATGATTTTCAGTATATTCAATAAAAGATGGGAAAAAAATACAGCATGAAAAATAGCATACTGTAGAAATTCAAGTGATGATACAAGAATTCTTGGAACAGATTTATTGAAACAGTTAATATACATTTGAAAATAAAAACATCTCTTCTGGTTTTAAGAATTTTCCCCCCTGGCTGAGCATTTAAAATTTAATTTCATTAGATAAATGTAAAAAAAAAAGGATTTTTTTTGTGCATATTTTTTTTAAAAATTTATGTTGAGTAGACTCTGTATTTACAAACATAAGAGATTTATATTATTAAGGAGCAACAAACATAATTTTCCAGATATATGATTTAATTACAACTTGATAGAATATCTAGTGTGTGAATGTAGTAAATTCAATTTAGAAATATTTTCTAATGAATGTTTTTCAAATCACTAAAATTTAAACTTAAAGAAGTATTTCAATTTCAGAATTGTAATGCTTGCTTGACTACATTGTATTAAAATTCCCTTCTAAAATTCATAAAACATTTCCCTACAATTTTTTTCTTTGAATCGGTGCTGAAAGTTTACTACTGCAGTTCTGTGTCATAGTTTATAAGCATATAAGTGCAACATTTTAAAAGTTGCACTTCCTTGCAGCTTACTTATCAAATGAACATTACAAACATCAGAATCAACCATTTTTCTCAATAATTAGAATTATATTATGTAGCAGATAAAATAAAATTATGTAATTTTTTTTTCAACGTCCAAAAATACATTTTTTTCTTTTGTTAAACATGTTTAGAGAAAATGTTGAAAAAATGAATAATATTGGTTCTAAAATAACAGTAGATAATTACAGAAAATAAGAAAAAATATTTATCTAAAACACCGACATTAAATTTTTTTTTCTTTTTTATTTACAATATCTTAAAACAAATCAATCTAAATAGGTCTAAAAATTGTTTTTTTATTTTATTTTAAAAACCTTATAAAATTAAGCATTTTTAAATCTTTATAAGCTATTCATAGTTTATATATTAAAGTATTTGACTTTCCTCTTCCCAGAAGGTTTTCAAAAATTAATATACCAATATAAATGTAAAGTCAATATTCTATTCAGAAGCATAAGAAAAATATACATCTTCAAAGAATAAAAATGATTTAACTTTTGATGATTCAAAATAATTAGATAAATAATATCACCTTTTAAGTTTATAATCATTCAGTATTTAATAATTATCTCAGCCTTTCATTTTAATTTGGGGGAAACAAGCCATGCAAATTCTTTACCAGTGGTCATTTCTGGTGTGAATTATGGGATGTAAAGCGAGAACATCATTGCTGATAACTTGTTTTACATCCCACACCCTTTGTTTGAAAATAAATTGGCCTACCAGTATAGAATTATTTGAATAGGGTTATTGAACCAGATCAGTAGTAAAAGAATTAATTAGAGATATGTGAGTGAAAAAATGTTCTAACTTATTTTGATTTCTTACAACTTTTCAAAAAATTCCCATTAAATAAATATTTATTTGATTTTTATATTTTAAATCTGCATAAGTTTGTTACTTGAAGTAGAAATATTAAAACATATTATCTTTATGAATTTTAAACAATTATTATTCCCAATTTGTATATTTATACTTCATATCCCTAAACTATAATAGAAATAAATTATAGGAATAAGTTATATTTATTTTAAAGTTTCATCTTGCATTAATTAAATGACCATGAACAACAAAGAAGAAAGGGGAATCATAGTTTAATAGCAAATTCTGAAAATGCAAGCAAAATATAAAAGTTAAACAATGTTATTTATGGAACCTTCAATTTTACTTTGAAAAAGTATTTTGGCAGTTCAAAACAATGAATAAAATCATCAAAAAATACAAATGAAGAATTAATTAAATTACTTAAAATTATATAGCAGAATGAAAATTCAAATTTCTTCTTGAATTCAGATCTTATTTAATTTTAAAACATAATATCTCAAAAGAAGAAAGCATATAATTTTTGATTAATGACTTGCTAAAATACTTTATCAAAAACTTAGGAATTTTCATGGCTAATATTTTAAATAAAAGGCTGTTATCAAAAATTCTTTAAATTCAAAACTGTAAGAAGACCTTTTGTCAAGTATTTTATAGAAACAGTTTGCAATATACACACTTATATGCATGGAAAAAAAAACTACAGCAAATGAATTTATCAAACAATTCTTAATTGGCAGGCAAAACGCAAACACAGAAAAAAAAGAAAACATTAAAAATTATTGAACAATAATAAATTATAATCTTTAATTTTTGAAATATATCCACATGCAATGACCATAAGGAGTTAAAAAAAATTTAAAAAGTAAAATTATAAGTGCATACATAAAAACAGCATTCATAGTAATACTTTTTCTTAAAATAAAAATTCAATATAAATAATTAAGCACAAAAACACAAAAGAACGTAAAAATGGCATAGTATTTCAGAGCAAGCAAATAAAAACTACGACTAGATTCCACATTTTGAAGTAAAAATATAAGTAGGAAAAAAATGTAAAATTATAAATGTTTTCTCAAGATGGTTCTCAAGAAATCAATAACAAGTCTTAAAAAAATAAAATCAAACTTAATATTCTAACGTATTTGTTTCCTTATTACAATATATGAATTTTGTACTTGTGAAAAATACATAGATATGTTATAAAAATATCAATTAAAAGTTGTTGTATTTCTTAAACATTGTTTAATTTACTCAGTATGGAATGCATAGATTTCTCAACAAAAAGAAATTATAAGCAAGTTTTACGGTAATTTACTTCTGAAGAATATTATTAAAGTAAAATCATACAAAATATGAAATTACTGCCATTTAAGGTTATATTGTCTATGTATAGTTTTAAGTAAATAAATTTTATAAAAAAAACTTTTTTAAAAGCTTAAATATTAATAAATCTTTTTTTCATTTCCTTCCTTTATGGACTAAATCAATATGAACTCAAAACTTTTGTTTAAAAGAGACAGGCCCATTTTTAAATAGAAAAATCTGTCAATCGAAAAAAAAAAATAACTGCAATTTTTTAATCACTGTAGTGAATACTTGTGTTGAGCATCAAACAATGTTGTCTCCTCTTCATCGTCATCATCTTTGTCTAAGGGTTCCATTTCCATATCAGTAGATGTTATAATCCCATATTTGCGACTTTTACTCTTCTTATGACGAAGTCTAAAAAATATTGAGATTAAAAAATTTATCATTAGCAAAATTTTAATAAATTGCAGTTCTTTAATAAAATAGAGAAAGAAAATCAACAAATTTAATGAAAATGATAGAATTTATTTTCTAATATACGATTTTAAAAACCAAGATTTAATGGTGATGGTGGGGCTCGTGTTTAACTAACACACACACAATTATAACTGCCTAGATTTTTAAAAAAAATACACAGTTCAGCAATATGATTCAATGATAACCAAATATGCACTAACAAGTTAGCATACTTTAAAAAAAATAAAGATATAACAGCAGATTAGAAGAGAATTAATAACTTCATATAATAAGGATTTTGGAAAAGAACGAGGGAAATACTTTGTTTTCTTTATTACAGACTGAAAGATAATATCTGTGCTTTCTTTCAATCACTAATTCAGTTATGATTCTCAATGCCTCTCGTCACCCAAAACAATCTTTTCATAACACACAGAATGACTGTATATGAAAGTAAAGTACAATCACAACTATAAATAAATTTTAAAAGAAATGTTTATCATTTATTGCCAAATCCGTTGAGACAGCTCAAAAACAAAAATGAAAATTTGGCTAAGTTACTATCTGTATTGGCTGTAAAGAAAATGGATACATATTTAAAAAAAAAAATATTTTTTAGAAAATATTAATTTTCATTTATCTAATAGTTAAAATTTAATTTTTATTTATCTATTTCCAGTTTTTATTGCATAAGAATTAAGATACATTTTGAGAATGATAGAAGTTATCATTTATCTTTTACAAATATTTTCTGATAATTTGAATAAGCTCCCCATTGCAAACTTTCACATTTCTTTTTATGAAATGTTTTTTTTAATCATAATCAAATAAAAATCAAAAATCATATATCTTTTTTTTTCTGGGGGGGATAAATGAAACATAATTTTCTTAATTGAAGACCTATAGTTAACAACTATAAGATAGAAAGAGATAGAAATTTTGATAGATTTGATATATTAATGAAAAAAACAATGTGATCAAATATCACCTGGTAAATTATAACAAAAGCATTCAATAATTTAAAATGTATATATATCATTATTATTTTACAATTAATAGTTATCAAGAAGTAAATTTTTTGGAAGTTTTTAATGCTAGGTTTAATTTTCTCACAAGTTTTGATACAGAAATATGAATACATAATAAAATAATCTTATTATAATCATTAAATTATATACAGATGAAAAAGTAAATAATGCAAAGATATATAATTTTGTATAATTTATTAAATTTCAAATTAAAATGCTCAAAACAAAATACATTCAAAGAGAAAAATAATCTGGACTTAATAAAAAAGAGAAAAATAATCTGAGCTTAATTTTATGTTTAATAAAAAATTTTTTTTATCATATAACAGAAATTTTTATATTAAATTTCATACATAGATTATTTTATAATGTAGATAATTTGATGCAAGATATCTTAGAGGCTCAAAATGCAATTCAATACAAATTACTTTTAATAGATGTTTTAAAATAACAAATGAAATGAACAAATCCAGAAAAATATATGTTTTTAAAATTGTAAAGAAATAGATCTTAAACGTTAGAAAGTAAGGTACCAACATGCAAGATAAACGCCAACAGCATTAAAAACAGCATCAAATTAAAC
The DNA here is from genome assembly GCA_026543055.1 of Argiope trifasciata. Classification (NCBI taxonomy): domain Eukaryota; kingdom Metazoa; phylum Arthropoda; class Arachnida; order Araneae; family Araneidae; genus Argiope; species Argiope trifasciata. The sequence continues at coordinate 114,396 of JAPMOQ010008802.1, read as the reverse complement.
AAAATTACAAAAATAAATAACAGTCATAATTAACACCAAAAATAATGCTCATATAGATGAGTGCATTAAGCATATAATGTAAGAAATTATTTCTTCGCCACATAAATTTATTACACTGTTTTCCTAAACCTTTAAAATTAAAACCTATTACCAAGATCCTTAATCACCAAAGCGTCAAGAAATTTCATTTAGAGCAATTAAAGAATGACATATAGGAATAAAAGAAGAAAGAGCTAAATCATGTAGAGGCAGAAAGAACTAAATTATGTACAATGCAATAAGAAGTATCCTATTAAATTTTAAATGTAAGTAAAGCATACTATAAATTAATTTTATATAAGAATATATATGAATGCATTTCTAGACATAACTATATGGTTTAAAATGAACTGGGCAAGAAAAACAAAGCTGCAATGAAAGCAAGTTGGTATTATATAAAAATGATTGAATGAACAGCAGGTATTAATGTATGGCATCAATAATAGAAAGAGATTTGTGCATTCAAACTGAAGGAACTCTTTTAAAATTTAAAATATGTGCTATTCATTCTTTTATTATTAATATTCAAAATTGACGAGCATTTATGTTTTCTAAACGCTTCCTATGATACCATAAAAATATAGTAAAATATATATATATTTTTATGTAAACTACATCTACTCTTTTATTAAGTAGTACTTGTGCATCATTCTTGAGTATATATATTTCAATGTGAACTTATTTGTTTTAGCATGGATTGTCTGCTTTTAATCTTTATCTGAAACTTGTTGAAACATCAGTACAATTCCTTGAAAAACTCTTTAAATTATAGATAAGAAGATAATTATAAATTATTAGAAGATAAATAATAATTGGTTCAATTTCAATTTTCTACAAAATTAAATAATTTAAAGTGTATTGTGAATAATATTTCAAAAGAATATATAACAAAATTTGGTACTTTTCCATTATACCAGAGCAGCCGAAAAATCGTCAATTATAATGCAACCAACACCAAACAGAATATCGCCACCGGTAACCTTTTGCCGATACATTTTTAAAGAAAGTCGTGCCATTTTGTCGCCTGTGCCAAAATGGTAACTGTGTGCTGTTGCCAAAAAGTCTACTTGGCAAGATTTGCACCAGTATTATGGAAAAGTACCCAAAATTTTACTCTTTTATAGAAATTTCAATCTGATATTTCTTTGTCTATGAAAACTTTTGACATTTGAGTATGTTTTAATAGTAATTATAATTGAGTGTAAAGAAAATTCTGTTAAGCTTACTTGAAATTAATTATTTATAAATACAAAATTAAAAAAAATTAATTAAAGTACAATTATTTTTTAATTTAACATAATTCTAATGCATTTTGAAAATATATTTTAAATAATTGGTATTATTGTAAATCCTACATTAACCTGATCTTATTCTAAATCAGTTTTTAGAATCTATCTGAATTAATGAACAAAGTCCATGCTTTACAATGTTTAAATTAAAACATTAAAAAAGTTTTGGGCCTTTGAAATATTACAGAATGAAAATGTTTTGAGTGTTTGGCGTATGTGTTGGCGGAATTGTGCCAATATGTAGGTTGAATTCCGCCAAGGATCGAACCTGCGATGTTCAGGTTTGAAATCCATTAACTTATCCACTATACAAAAATGGCCACCAATGTTTAGTGGTAGTTACTGGCTTATTAAGATGTCACCACAAGAGCATTATTTTATTTGGCTAGAATGGGTTGGTCTTAACTTAAAAATTTTTACATCATATCATTTATAGAAATAATTTTGTTTGAAAATAATTTTCATGTTATCTTTTAAGTGGCTGAATCAGCATTTTCCCTTTTCAAAGGATAATAATTCAGGTTTATCAGAATTTCTTCATATTCAGAATTAGAATATTCCTAATATTTATTAATTACTAAGGAAAATGTTCAACTTATTCATTTTAAAATCTAATTTATCAGAAAATTAGACATTTAAAAAGAATAGATTATTAAATATAGAAAAAATTCAGTTTTAAAGTTAATACACAATTAAAAAGGTTCTCCTCTCCCCCTTCAATTAATCTAAAACATGGGCATAAATATGTAAATAAAAGATTTAATAAACCAATAAATTAATTCGAGTTTAGAATAAAACAATGTTTATGTATTTAATATACATCTAAGTTAATGAGGAAAATATTAAAATTTAATAAATTTTTAATTAAAAAATTCACTTTAAATTTAAAAAAAACTTCTTAGTGAGCATTTATAACTTAAGAAATAAGCACATATCAAATTTGATAGATTTAGTTTTAAAAGTCAATCCTGTAGAGCAATTTTAATGACTTTTTCCATCACGTGCATTATAATAATTTCACATAGAAAAAAAATAAAATCAAGCTCAAACATTAACTTAACGAAATTTGAAAGATAACAGAAGACGGTCATTCAAATCAGTTCATATATTCTTCTGGAAATGTTTTTGATGACATTATATGGAATATTTTTCTTACAGTAAAATGCAGTTATCACTTTGAAGGAAAAACACAAAACAAAACACATTTATAAATAGTCAAATCTCATTTTAGAGCATTAAAACTTGAGTCAAGGACAAGCAAACAGTACAAAATCAATATCTTTACTATGCAGGTAAAAATATAACTTATCAAAATAATGAAAAGATTTTTAATTATCCTAAGAGGCTGAAAACTGTTTTTATAAAATTCTTACAATATTTAAAAGACAAAATTCTTAAAATTTACTGACCCACTGAATAATGCTTTTTTAATACCTGAATCTCCCTAAAATTATAATGTTAATACGGAAAGAATGACTTTTTGTATTCCAACTATTATTGCAGAATCTTCTTGTGAAGAATTTCAGTGTTCCAGATGATTGAAGGATTAAATTGGAACCAACTTTAATTTACTTTTGAAGCAACATGGCTTAATTATTATGGACAAATACGTAATAAAATATTGTCCATATTAAAGAAAAGTCAATATTTATACTTTATGATGTTTCCTCATTGAATTTAACTCAATTGCATAAAAATAGTATTTGTGCAATACTAGCATTAATTACTATCATTAAATCTTAGCAATTAATATGGGGCAATAACATAATGGTAAACTTGATGATATTAAGGATCATATAAACAAAAATACTCATTAATATATTGCACGATAAAATTATTTTTCTCGAGGAAAAGGAGGAAAATAGAATTCTTTTAAAACAATAACAATGTACTTTTTTGCATCAAATTTCACTAAATTAATAAATATTTATTTTGATATGCTTAGAGTTTTGATAATTTTTTAATAGACTGTATAGATGTTGATTTTGTGTTCAAAAATAGAAAACAAATAACCATTATATTGATTTATGTATATTTCTGCTTACGGTAGGTTTTGCAGAATTAAATAAGTTCGCGAATTAAAATTTAACCACATACATTATTAAAGAAAACAAAAAACTAACCTTATGCCTCTGACGACAAAAAAGATGACAATAATTAACATGAAACACAAGGCAACGAAACCCGTTCTCTGGAGTGCTCCACTGTTTATAGTATCCATCCATGCCGGTAAGCTGTGAGTGACATTTACTTCTCCATTTGTAATTGGTCGTTTTAATTGAGGAAATGTTCGATTATTTAATAAATCTACAACAACAGTCTTGTTATCTGAAGCATTTAAATTCTGTGTTTGGCTTGAATTGCCCTCAATTTCTCTTTTAAAAAGAGGAATAGACTTGGCGGTGGAATCTACTTGGTAGGACTGAGACCCCGAAAGTTTGTTGTCATAGGCTACCGTATGGCATGGCAAAGCAGAATAAATTATGAGAAAAACGAAAGGAGCAAAAATATCCATCCAAACTAAATACCACATTCGTTAATCTGAAAATATTAACTAAAACAAAAGAAAACGAATAACCAAAAGAATAATTGAAAACCAAGATTGTTTACATAGCATAATCCTACAGCTACAAATACGCAATGTTCTTTGCGTAAATAAAGAAACTTCACTTCTCATCATGTGATACTCCGCATGTATTTGTAATATGAAATATTTTGAAAAAATAAAGAAATATAGGAGACAGCTGGAAAAATTTTACTGATAACTTTTAAAAAACATTATATTTTAATTTAAAGCATCCAAATTTCTTTTTAAAATCAAATTTATAAAAAGTTTTAAAAAATTGGGCTTCATTGAAAATTGAAATTATTCAGTTGTAAAAAAAGAAAAATTTGCGTGTTAATAAAGTATAAATAATTTAAATTTTCATATAGGATAATTACTGAATTTACTAATGAAATTAATAATCAAATTTTTACTAACCAATCAGCGCCAAGCTCTTGAACTTTAAAATAACTGTGGCATTTCTGCACGCCCGAATTTGCTGGGAATTTTAAATTTCTTCAAATAGAATCATATCTGTATCAAGCTATTAGTGAATGATTCAATTAAGTGTTATATAATTTTATTAGAAATGGTATAAAACATCAACATTTTTATATTATTTGGTTTCTTTCTTGCATTATTTTTAGATATAAGAGATGATTAAACTAATTGGTATCATAAGACTTAACGATGCTTCCTGTTTTAAATATGCTACCATCTTATTATATTCTTTCAGGAAACTCTCAGAAATCAAGAAAACCAAAATGTTGGCGTTAAAAGACCACTGCGAAATGCTGTTGTTCGAAAGCCGTTAAGAGGTTTAGAAAACAGAGTCGGAAATGTTCCAGTTAAGGTAACGAATATCTTTATTTGTGAGAGACGTAAGATAATCTTTGCGCCAAAATTCATATTTATTAGCATCATTATTTTAATGCCGTATATAAATGCAATAATAATTTTTAATTAAAGAATAACTTTTATAACGTTAATTTGGCGTTTTGTTTTTAAAATTTGGTAAATTTTATTAACTGCATCAGATTCGTTGCTAAAAAAAATAGTTATATTAACGTCCCGTTTAAAGCAACACGAGGGCTATTTTGGGACGCTATTCGTTGCTAACAAACGTAGTATTAAATTTTGCAAGTCCTTAGACTTAAACGTTCATTTAATAAAATAGGTTTAATTTTTTTAATCACTCTAAACTTTTTTGCAGGCTTCATTCAGGAGTAAAGTTCAGATTGCTTCAGCTAAAGAAAATGCTACTTCCAAGCTTGTGAAAGTGCCTGCTAAAGTAAAGCCAAAAGAAGTAATTTCTGATTATCTACAAATATAAACTAATATTGTTAAGCATGTGATTTATTTTTCCAACTTGAAAAAGCTTTGTTTTGCAAGTATAAAATTATGCATAAATCTGATTCTAGAATATATATATCTTTTTGTAGGATATTAAACTTAACCTTCATATATTATTGCTTTATAATATGTTATGCTTATTTATTTTATTTTACTTACTGCCTGATATACTGGTTTTATTAATCTTATGTAATGAATTCTTATTGGCTATCATTTTCTCAATAGTTTGAATTTATCGAATGTTTAGTCTTCATATATATGCTGTTGAATAATTTTTTATCCTCGGTGCATTTTAATTTAAAAAAAAATCTATTCTTTTCTTAAAAATTAAGTTACCTTATAATCATAGTAATATACTTTATGAAATAAATAAAAACTAATAACATAAAATTTTATCACTTCACTTTTTTAAAACCATTAATAAATCTTCTTAGAACTTTAAGGTACTTGATTTAGAGAAAAGAAGAGAAGGGCTCTCTTTTCCTCTTTAATTTTTTTAAATAACAGTTCTGATCATTTCAAGTTCTTAAAAATAATTAAGTATTAGTTTAGACAGCAATGTATAGATCCGTTTTAAATTCTTATGTTTGATTTTAAACTTTAGAATTTAGCTGATATATTGAACATATAAAGGGTTTAAGTATTCATTTTATACAACTTCTATTTCATGAAGATCTTCAACTTGTATTATAGCTTATATTTAAAATATTTAGATTCTTGAAGATGTGAAAGAACTTCAGGCAAACCTCCCTGTATTGGAATCCTTTTCTTCTGTTCAAATACCCGATTATGTAGAAAATATAGATGCTGATGATGGAGAAAATCCTCAGCTTGTCAGCTGTTACATTAATGATATCTATATTTACATGAGAAAACTAGAAGTAAGTGAAACAAAAAGTAACATTCTTGCATGAATTTTAGACTAATTTTTTAGGTAACTGTAATAAATGTAATTTTTTTTAAAACTTGGTTATTTAATTTATATACATTCTTGCTTGGATGCAAGACAAATTTATGAAATATTTACAAAAGGATTTTTAAAAATCTTTTATTCAGATCTTGAATGTGTTTATATAGTCCTAGTTATCAATAATGCTGCCGTCTTTCATGTTTTTGAATTCAAAGGTCTTTAGGGATTTAATATTCAAAATTTTACAATAGTAATATTAGGGATAGTTTTAAGAATTTCATTTAAGTTTATAAAAATGATATTTTATAAATCTGTTGACACCTAAAATGATATATTACGGATATAATAAAGTAATATTTTTAATTTGTTGATAATTTATTTAGTATCTTTTTAAGTCTTCGCTAGATTTAAGGTAATGAAAAAAATTGGAAATTATGCATTTTATCATTTTACAGGCAAAAGTAATTTTTTTAAAATGAATACAAGCAAGAAACTAGCTATAAATAATTGTTTGGAAGGTATTCTTTTAGCTTTTTTGTATCTAATTTACCAAGATATTACAATTTTCCTCTTCAAAAATTATGATTTCATTTCTGTTTGTATGGCTTTACCAACCTCAAAATTAATGGAATCTTGTGTATTGCCTTATATTCATGAGGGATTCATTTTGAAAATTTCTTTACTTGAATGTGGCTGCTTATTTGTTCTTAAAGGATTTAATCTTTAAAGATCTGACATATTCTACCATCTCGGATTAAGATTATGTATTGCAATAGCTCTTCTGATGCCACTAGATAATTTTGTCAATATATTTTAAGAATTTAACCAGCTTGAAGTATATTCTAAAGAAAATCTTTGAGTTTAAGTCCTAATTAGTGGAGCTAAGACTTAATCTTCATTTCCTCATAATTCTTTTATCATTGAAGGAAGGGAAATAAATTGAATAAATTACTGTGTCCTTAATTTTGGCTATTTTTATCAGGATTTATGTTGTTAATTTTAAAGTTAAAATAAAACTTTATTTTGTTTTTGCTTATAAAAGAAAATTAAAAATTGAAGGAGTAAAAAATATTTAGTAATATTTTCTAAAAATCTGCTTTAGAAATAAAACTTTATATGCATAATTTGTAATGCCTTTTACTTTAAATATTATGAAAAGACAATTTTTTTCTTTCTTTTTTTGAGTAAATGTCTTTAAATATTGGTATGATTTGAATATTTTGCTAATTACAGAAATTATTTGCGACTGACTTTTATTGTCAGTTCGTGATGAATGTACACTATTTAAATATTGGCAGTCTTAGCCATAAAATCTGCTATTCACTTTTATAAATTTTTGAATTGGGTAAAAGCACCAGCTGGAATTATGCATTAAATGCAAAATAAATATACTGCATTTTACTTTTTTGCATTTTTAAATACTTTTCTTGTCTCATTTGGTAAGATTCTTTCAATTTATGCATTAATGTTGCAGGTATTTTAAACTGTTTTAATTGCATAAACATTAAAATCTTGTATTTGAAACCTGTTTAAAGATTATTATCTTGGACTACTTAGGTTCACTTTCCTATCAGAATGCGCCATCTGGACATACAGCCAGAAATCACTGGGAAAATGCGAGCAGTATTGATAGACTGGCTTGTTCAAGTTCATCTTCGTTTCCAGCTACTACAAGAGACTTTGTATATGACAATTTCTATTGTTGACAGGTTTCTGCAGGTTTGCAACTTTTATTTATTTTTCCCTCTTTCGGTAAATTATCTTAAGTTTAAAAATGCTTGAGATATTTTCTTTATGTTGTTCTCCAGATAGGTTCAGTATATAGATACAGCCTAAATTCAGAACTTGTTAAAATATAATTCTTTTTGCTAGTTTTTTAAAATCAGATGTTGAGTTTCATAAATGCACAAGTGTAAATGTAAATATTTTAAATAATTTAAAATTCTATTTAGTTTGAAATGTTTTATGGATCTATTTAAGGATCTAATGATATTTTTTTTTTCGTTGTTAAGTTTTATCAGGAATGTATTTTAAAGAGAATTTATTAAATAGTTTATTCCATTAGCTATCAAAATAAACTATCTTTTTAGTAACTATTCTGTATCTTTAAAGTTTATAAAATTCAGTATAATGAACTTTCAGTTTAGTTTAGTATAATGAAGATAAGTTTCGTATAAAGCAAACTCAGATAAGTTTAGTATAATGAACTTTCCAAATATGATAAAATAAACATAGCTGAAAAGCTTTTTAAAAATAAAAAACATGCTGAAGAATAAAATATCTATTGCAAAACTATGCAACCATAAAATAGCATTAAGTTATGAAAAATAATTTTAAGCTCTTAAGGGTATTTAGTGTGTATTATAGGCATGCATACAATTCATGTTTATATTTTGAATTTGTTCGCCTTTCGTATATTGAGTGTAATCTAGTTTTCTAGATTATTGAAGCTGACAGTTCTCGATATTTTAATTTAAAATATTAGATTTAAAAACTTCTTTCATAATGAAGGATATAATTTAAGCTTGTCTTATGTGGGTTTTTTTTTTTTTATTACCATTTAGGCTGAAAAGGTAAAAAGATCTCAACTTCAGTGTGCAGGAGTAACTGCAATGTTTATTGCTTCCAAATATGAAGAAATGTATGCACCTGATATAAGTGACTTTGTGTATATCACTGATAGTACATATTTAAAATCTGATATTTTAAAAATGGAAAAAGTGATATTAAAAAGTCTAGACTTCAATTTGAGCAAGCCTCTTCCATTGCATTTTCTGAGACGTAACTCCAAAGCTGGAAATGTAAGTTGTATTTTTATATCTATCTATGAATTTTGGTTCTGAAGTACTGTATTAATTTATTTTACTTTCTCCTTAGGTCGATGCTACTGTACATGGTTTAGCTAAATTTCTTATGGAGCTGACTCTTCCAGATTACGATATGGCGCATTATTTACCTTCTGCATTAGCGGCAGCCTCTCTTTATTTATCGCTTAAGTTGTTGGCTGATAGCCCTTGGTCTCAAACTTTAACGTTTTATAGTGGTTATTCTGAAAATGAAATTCTGCCTATTGTCAAGAAATTGTGTAAAATTTTAAAAGAATCTGAGACATCAAAACTTCAAGTAAGATTTTTTCTATGTTTTAATTAGGACTTTGGTCTAATTGATTTGCTAATTAAATCAGCATTGTATTGCAGTCAAATTGTAGCTAGAATTTGTAGGTTTTTTTCTCTAAATTTGTATCAAAATATTTTTTATACTACATTTTGCTTTTATTAATTTTAATGTCCTTCATTTAAATGTGTGCTTTGAAATTGTTAAGGTTTGTATAAAATCTGCAAGATAGATCCTAATCTAATTAATGAAAAAGGATCCAATTAAAAAATTTAAATTTTTGAAAATGGCTTTATTTTTAGTACAGTTTTAGTTTTTTTAATATTCTGGAATGCTATTACATTAATGTTAAAATTGCAAGAATATTGATGGGTTGTTTTTTTTTTTCATGCTTTTAAAAATTTTAGTTGGTTATGAATATATCTAATTAAAAAGCAAGAAATATTATAATATCAAGTTTGAATGCAGATACTTTTGTATTGCTCACATTTTTTTATATTTTTTATAGGCTATTCGTATGAAATATTCAAGTAGCAAATTGTTCAAAGTTAGTACTCTCCCTCAGCTGAAGTCTCCTTTAGTGCTTGAGTTAGCCAGTTCAGTCAACAATTAGTATGCATGTTGTGCATTTTATAAATACATTATATTAACTGGACTCAAATTAGACTATGGCTATATATTTTAGGGGGAAGTTTTATGTATATGTGGACAAATTTTACTTGAATTATGTTCTTAGTGAATGCATTCGTGTTTCTTATTACTGTATACTTTTGTAAATATCACTGCATGATGTATAATTTTGAATTAAATGGTATTAAATACTTTGAAAGTGTGTGCTTTAACATAACTTATTGTAAATACCAACAAATAAAGTAAACGCTGCTTTCTTTTCTCATTTGAGTGACTAGCGACTTTTTTTTTTTCTTGCATCGGTATTTATAAATAAAAACTAAATGACGTTTTGTTATAAATTTATCCAGCCTTATTCTTCTTATCTCCCACTTCTAAATGTTGTGAATGGAAGCTGGCTTTTTATTTGCATTGTCATACTTGAAATCTTTCATGTTGCTGTTTAATTTATTTTTATTGTATGTTTGGATCAATTGGAGAGCAGGGCTTTTAAAACTCGGAGGCCCAGAGAAAGTTCTCTTGAAATTTAATCAATTTATCTAAGAACAGAATATAATAGGTGAATTCATTAAATATTCAGAAAATGGCAACATTTAACCAATGTTAAATGTTTGAGTATAAAAATAATTATAGAATTCCGACTTCTGTAATAAAGGAGCATGGTTTATTGCCCTTTCAAAAACATCGTTTAAGAAATAAGCTTAAGAAGCCCATAAATTGCTTTTTGCCGATTTTTATGAATTTTATTTTGAGATTCGAATGTTCTGTGGCTTTAAAAATAATTCCATCCAAATTCAATATTATTTGAGAACAGTTACTGTAATGTTTTTATTAAAGCTGAATTGAAGAAATGTATCGAGTTCCTTTCGAGATTGTTTCATCTTAACAAAATAAAATTCTTTTTACGAAATAAACGATCGTTGCATTATGCCTTTTTTATTTTCCCCCCTCCAATTATATATAATTTCCTGAAGTTGTTTAGTTCATTATTTGATGCTAATCAGAGAAAGCATCATCCTAGTTAGAATAAACCTTTGATATTTATATATAACATTTTAGTCTAATTATTGAAAACTTAAAATTGAGAAAATATATTATTGTGCCTTGACTTCTTAGAGCAAAGTTTCAAGGTGGATATATAATATGGTTGAAAAATTATATTTTGTATAGCAATATGGAGTCTGAAATGAACAATGTCGGCCGAACAAGCCAGACATGAATATGTAGTAGCATTTACAAAATTGAATCTCTCTGTAAAATTTTATTGTTGCTGTAACTGCTCAGGGAACACCGGATAACTTTGAAAGAGTTCTCCAATCAGCTCTTGCTATATATATATATTACCAAGCTTATATAGATGTTGTGTTGGTACATTTATACACTTACTATAATGTGTCACAATAAACTTTCATTGCATTTCCTCAGCATTTTTTTTTTTTTTTTCTGTCAAAACATAATTTCTGGGCTTAAATTGCTGTATAAAAAACATACATTACCTAATCTTAAAGTTTGGTTCAGGAATTTAGGACAACCTACAAAATGGTAATTTTATTGTTTTAAGTAATTAAATTGGTTATCTATACTTATAATAAAGCTCAATGTGTGTGTGTGTGTGTGTTGGCGCTCTACAGGCCAGACCGTAGGACCTACCGCTACCAAATTTGGTACATGTATACCTTGGAGGTCCGGAATGTGCACCTCGGAGCCCTTTTTTCGAATTTTTAATTCGAATTTGAATTAATTAAAATTTAAGCGAAATTTCGACGTTTTTCTGTATAACTTCCAAAAATATCGCATAAACATGATTTTTACATCAATTTAAAGATTAAAAAATTAGCTTTCTAATGGTATCAGTGTTTTAATGTATAACTTAAGCCTCTATTTTTAACGAACTTTTAAAAAAAAAACATGGTTAAAAAATTTCTTTATCATGTGACTGGATAAAATAAAAGAATGCCGGAAGTTCAAATAAAAAAAATTATCATCACAAAATAAATCTACAGAAATGCAACTTTCAGCACGTGACTGGATAAAATAAAATAAATATAAAATGTGATATTTTCTTTAAAAAAATAAATTCAAAGCAAAGGTTTCTACAATAGTTTGCAATATCTATATCATTAACTCAATAAATCTTCTTTATTTACGGTAAACCTGATTGAATTTAGACAGGATATGCATTGAAATCCCGACTTAATGGCATATTTATGTAATCGTTTGCAATATATTAATTCAATACTTTTTTCCCTTTCTCGCTTTTTTAAAAAAAACATATTTAATATTTTGGCAACATCACCGAAAAAAACATTTTTGATATTTTAGAAGCATAACCGATAATTAAAACTGACTGATTTATAAAATTAAAGAATATTATTAGGAAAACGTGTTCTTTTAGAACTTTCCGTCCATCTTAAAGAAAATATTAATTTCAGGTCAATCAATGCCCGGAATTACTTCAAGGCTAATAAATATGTGATTTAATTGAAAATTTTAGAACGCTTTATTCATGGCGAACCAGCTGGTCGCCAAAGGCGGCTAGTCTAAAATAAAAAATTATTTGTTCTTGGACAAGAAATGTGGAAGAGGAAACGTACTATCCATTTTCTATATTCAACAAGCTATCGTGTAATAGCTTGTTGAATTTTTGTATTCGAGCATCATTTTGTTTTATTTATTTTTGATTGTTAAAAATACTTAAACGTATAAAAAGTTAAATTAATTTTTATGGGAAAATTCAATTTTATGAACTGAAATATTAATATAATTGTTTTAAATTTTTTTTCAGCACAAAAGTCAAATCTGGCTTTGCTATGCTAATCATTTATTTTTCGGAAATCCTTCTTTTTGGGGAATAATTGTACATCGAATTTCTTTTCTGAATGCAAAGGGTGCTTAACCGTTAAAAGAGAATTGCATTTATCACAAAGTGGTGCAAAAGATGTTTTTGGGTCAAATAGGTGTGGCCTATTCGTAGTCTCGTGACAATGACATTTATGGCCAGAATTTTACTTTTGAAACCTTTGAGAGATGGCTGTATTTGAAAAACTATTCGTAGAAAGTAATCCTGAATTTATAGTCAGTCAAAAATTGTAAGCCAATATGATATATCTTAGAAAATTAATTATAATATAAATTAAAGTATTTTTATTATTAAATCTTAAACTAACCCTGTTATTTTATTCTAAATTTTTTTCTTATCAAAATCCACTTTATTTAATTATTTCCAACCTGCACTGTAAACAATTGCTGCCACTTTATTTCCAAAACTACAAGCAAAGAAGGGGGGGGGGGTAGGAAACACCTAACACTCATGACATAATTTTCAAAGATTCTCTTTCCTGAAATGACATATGTAAAAGGAATGTCTTAGTAAGAGGACTATGTCTCCCAGCCCCTCATTTTCCGCTTGTGTCCCAGTATGAAAAGACGCACGAACATTTCATCACTTCTCTCCAAGTGCATTGTCCGTCCATGAGCTCCCATTGATTTTTTTATTATTATTTTACCGGCACAAGAGACATGACATTGTCTATGATGCGCCAAACTATTTTTTTTTTACGATTAAAATATAAAAATTCAACAATTAAAACTTTTGAAAAAGATGAATACTTAAATATGTGGATAAAACCCTACCCTATCAAAAATGTGAGCATTTGCTGTCTTACCAAGTAAGAAAAGTAATGGAGAGTTCATGTTTTGAAAAAGTGCAAGAGCTGAGCATTGAAATTGGGCCATTTTGACAATATAAGTTGGACAGACATTTGTCAGTGACACCTAGAGCATAGAGGTGTTTGTTTGTCTAGCAATGAGTGGAGATGGTGAATCTAGTATGCCCAATGCATAAACGGGTTAATACTGTGTCTGCTTAACGATTCGGCAATGAAAATCACGCTGGTACAAGGTTTAATAGTATGCAGTTTATTATTAGTTTCAAGTTCCCGCTGAGCTTGCCATTTGGAATAAAGAAGCCTTTTAGAGTTCTTATTTAAGTCGCCCACAGGAATAGATGTCCTTACGTAGAAACAAATTGAAGTTAATTCCAAAATTGTCCGCTTCTCTAGCACTCAGCTGCAAAAATGCGTTGCAGACATATATACCAGGAAAGATGTTTCCCCACAGCATTCTAGCATCTCTAATAAAGGTTTAATCCCAGAGAACACCTTGTATGGCGCCGGCTTAACAATACTTACAAAACAGGAAACTCGAAAACTTTTGGCGTGAATTTAATATTTTTACTGAATCTATGTGATTTTTGGGAGATATTTAACGATAAATTCCCGGCATGCGTTGATAGCATAAGAAAATCGAATTAGTATCTTCAAACTTGATTTTCTCAACCGATTGGAACAAAAATTTGACACCAAACTGCAAGTGTAGTCACAAAATCCTATACCAGATTAAATACATTTGTCAATTTTGAATTATGGCATTCACATTTTTCTGAAAGAACAGACAACCCATTTAGCTTTGACACAAAATTTGCCAGGTGTTAAACGTTAAACCTGTGTACCGAATTTTATTTATCTCATTCTCTTCGTTTTGCAATTGTGTTAATCTGTATTCGAACTGACAGCCTTCGGTACAGCATTCACTCAAAATTCGATAGAAATCTGCAAATTTATTTTACTGCTATATACCAAATTTCAACCTTCTGGCTCAAAGCATTTGACTTATTTTTGACACAGACAAATTTTTTCATGTGTTTTTCGAGCTTAAGGAGGTTTAAAAAGTGAAGATTCATCAAATTCTCGAGTAGGAATTTTTCAAAGATTAATAAAGTTTCTGTATATACGAGAAAGTAATAATATATATAATTATTATTAACCACCTTTCAATTTTAACACTGAAAAAAAAAATTGAAACAAAGACAAATAAGTTTTGTATTTATGAAAATTACTTAAAGAAATATGATGGCTTCTCCTAAAAACTTTCAGGCACATTATTAAGAATGTGATCCCTAATCTCCAAGCATTAAATTGAGGACCTTGGGTAAGGGAGGCTGTAAATGTCACAAGTGTTCAGATTTTTATTTAAAAAAAAATAGTTTTGTAGTATAATAAAAATAATTGATTTTTGTGCATCTTCTTTACTTACCCAATTGAAACTACATTCGGTAAAGAAGTACATATTTAGTTACATGATCATATGCCAAATTCAATTTATTTCTACTGTAGCAATTTTGAGTTATCACATTTATATATATGCAAAAATACAGACTGACAGGATGGTCAATCTTTTTATGTATTTGGTTTAAAATATACATATTTATACTTTAGTTAAATCTGTGAACCAATTTATTATCCATTTAGCCTGTTTTGTTTATTTACACTAGGATAGTCAGATTCCATACAAGTGAATTTCACTCATAATGTGATAGAATTCCACAAATATGGTGTAATGTACACATTTCAACTATTTATGTTCAAGAATTTTCAAGTTATGTTAATAGACACATAATTCCCCAAATACAGTCGAATCCGGTTAATTGGACCACCGGGTAATCAGACCAGCCGCTTATTAGGACCGAATTTTAAAGAACCAAAACAAATCCTATGTACATAAGCCTAATATTATTCGCTTATTAATCCCGTAACCAAAATTCCGTTTAAACGGACCAAAGAAAGTGGCAGGGAAGATGAAAAAGAAGCCACAAGTCGCCTGTGTACAGCAGGAAGTCCGAAAGGGAAAAGAATCAGTGGGAGGTGAGCAAGCCCTTTGTTTCTTAGAACGAGCAGCTCGGTAGTAAGTTCTTCAAACGTCGGCTTGAATTTGATAAGAACTTTTTTTATTGTGCTTCGCATGCTGGGTATCGTGTAGATCGTTTCGAAGAATTTGTTTTTAAATTCATTTTTCAATGAATAAAAGTTCATAAGCAACAGTAGTTCTTGTTTGTATGTTCGCGTGTGCCGCACAATAAAGGTCATAATGACATTTTAATATGTTACGTATAGCACGTCTCGTCTTGTAACATAAGGCATGTTCGTGTAATCGGACCAGCCGGTTATTAGAACCAAAATGTTCGCGTCCCGATGTGGTCCGATTAACCGGAATCGACTGTATACTTTTTCAGAATCTGGGAGACCTGTGTTACGATACTACAAATTCTCATGATTGAATTTTTCGAATATTTTGAATGGGAAAAATACTTTCTCTTAAATATATTTATTTTATACTTTGATAGATTCTTTTGTCTGAATTCAAAATTAATCCTTCTATTACTTTAAATCAAATTATATTAAAATTTATGTTTGAATTATGTGGAAGTTATATCTCAAAATTTGATATTTAATAATCTTTTACTAAAGATAATGGTGAAGTTGATATTCTCAATATTTGTACATTAATAAAACAAAATTAAAAGATCGGTTAATGCTATGTCTCTAATAAAATGAGCAATGTTTTGTGCATTTAATATACACAAACTTTAACAGTCATGTCTCAATATTTGAGTAAAAATAAAAGTTTCCGTAGTATTTTTCCCATTCAAATTATTTTGTCTATGAAAATGCATTGCTCATGCAATTTTAAACAAACATAAAATGCTTATAACAAAGTTTAATAGATCAGAACATGTATTAAGGCAGATACAAAATTAAATGCATTTTACAATTTGATTTATATATTGATAGCCATTAATTTCTTTTTATAAAAGAAAAGAGCAAATCATATGTTTCGTTGAGACACAAATTTTACTAATAATAAAATCCTTAAGGATGCTAGAAACAGTTTCATTAAACACTGAAAGCATGTTCAACATTTCATGGAATGATTCAAATTATTTTGCCATTAATACATTTGACTATACTGTTAATAATTATTGCTCAATTTATCACATTTGGTTGTATTCTTATAATTATCAGAAATCACACATCAAAGATCAATTGCATTCGGAATTTTATTTTCCTTGTAAAAAAAAAATCAAACGCATAAATATAAGCATTAACATTAAATGGTAAACAAGAACCTAAGAATGTAATATATTAATTAAAATAAATTTAGAAATACATAACATGCAGAGGGATTTTAATAAAAATGCAAACGAAAAACGTTTTCAGTTTGAACATTGAATTTTAAGAGGTAAAAATGAATACCAAAAACAATACTGAAATTTACTTATATCAAAATTTAAGTTGCATGAAAAAAACCCCATTAAATAACGAAAATTTTTTTAGAAAAAAAGCATTTCCAATAGCCATTTTACTTGCAATGCAAGTATATATAAATTCATTTCGTTTACATTCATTCTACACAAGGAAAGTGTAATTGCATGAATTCAGTGATGTATTGGAGCAATTAAAAACAAAATTTCCCTTTACATAATTATAATGAAAGAACAATAAATTACATGAAATTTTCAACTGCAATGCAAGAAATTATATTGCATGTAAATGAAAAGATTATCTGCCTCATATGCATCAAACATGCATGGCTTTGATATTCCTCAGTCAAAACAACTGGGTGTAACCTCTTCCACGTACATACCAGGTTTCTCACTGAACCATCACATTTTTAAAAGAGCTAAAAAGTATCATATAGGACTGAAAATATCTTGCTGCTGCCAGCCATTGCTTTAAAATGTATAAGAAAAAAAAATCACATTCTCACTGGTGGGAAATAAACAATTGTCTTGCTTTCATAGAAGCAAACACACAATTCCATTTCTTTGTTATTAACCAAAACTTATTAAATACTTAGAAGAGTAAGTTGGTTAAAAGCTTTGTGTACCATTTTTTAAAATAATAACAGTAAATAAAATATCTGAAAGACTGATATAACAAAATAAGTGTTTCTTTCACAATTCCATTATTCTCGTTTATAACACAGACACATACAAATTTAGAATAAATAAATATTTTAACAATGAAACAACAGTAAAAGCTACAAAAACATCGACTAAAATTATTGCTCATTGCACCAATCATGACACACTAAAATAGTGCCCCAGTTGGTAAAAAAAAAAAAAAAAAAAAAAAAAAAAAATATTATTCAATAGGCATAGAAAATTGAGCAGCAATTCTAGTCCGCCTATTCTGCCTAATTGTTTTTGTTGGGGTGCTTTTTGAACTCGGAATCATTTTTTCTTTTGCACCACCAGCATATTTTGTTAGATCTTCACATTCTTTTGATTTTCGCATATTGCTTTTAGAATAAGAATTTTCTTCTGTACATGAAGAATGAGGCAACTGATTTTCACTGTCCACTGAAATATGTGGCCTCACATTCAAATGTTTTATTATTGGAGTAACATATTCTTTGTAATTTGCTATCACAGGAGAACTTTGTACATAAATAGACTCTTTGGATGAAAGAGTTGAGGTCTGAGCACTTAATTTTTCATATAACTGAGGATTAAAATGTGTTACAGTAGGCGATATGACTGTTGATGAATTGGTATATGAAGAGCTGCCTTCAGTGGTAATTTGATGAGGTAATACAGTACAAGTAGCATTATTGGCAGTGTTATGTGCGGAATCTTCCTTTGAAACTTTCTTGCCATTCAGAGAAGACTCCTGCGGTACAACACAAGGAACTGAAAAAAGCAAGTAAATGATTTAAAATGTCATATTTTCCCATAATTTAAAAACAAAATTCTAATTTTAGTCCATCCTATTTTAAAATCTCTTTAAAGACTTGTGCTTCCTGAAATTTATTTATTTTACCTGCAAAAGCTGATTAAGGATAAATAGTTAAAAAATTATACATTAATAATAGAAGAAAAAAATAGTATTTTTGATAAATCTCTTTGTTTACACAGAGTATTCTTTCAACAATATGCATGAATTTAACATTTTCTAAGATTTTTGAATCTTATGGCAATTGTTTTTAGCAACCTGCCTTTAAATTCCCAAATAAAGTTACCCTTATAAGCCTGGAAAGCAAATCGACAATACATCTATAAGTCACATATCTTCCTAAACAGTATAAGTATTCTTTGTAAGCAAACATATTAATACTTTAATCCATACAAATATTGGCATATTTTTATTAATAATAATGCTCAGTGAAATGCAAATATAATTCTTTATAAAATTATATATAAGATGCTAATGAAAATATGCTTTTATGTATATAGAAAAATACATAAAGTCCTTATGCAACTTTATTATGAAATAAAATAAAAAAATGCATTAAAAAACAATTTTAAAAATTCATAGATTTTAAAAAAAAAATATCCAATGCAAAATTTATAGGATTTATAAAACAGATGAAAAACAATTTTTCTCTACGAGTTAAAATATCATTAATAAGAATATATAGAAATATCAAATATGGCATCTTTAAGGCAGAAATTATTTTAAATATCTAATATTTCCTTTCAAAGAAATAGCAGCATAATAATCCTTCCAGTGTATTGAAATAGTTTTTTTAATAAGAATTTGCTTAATTATCACAAAGCCATCACAATATTTAACAGCAAAATTTACAGAAAAATTGTTAAGAATTTCTTTAGCGTGAAATTATAAATGATGTAAATTGTCATTAATAAAGATTTTACAGCCAAGAAATTAAAAGAAATATGCTGAAAAAGCCAACAGTAATTAGATAATCAAAAAATAATTATATTTGAATATTTACATGGGACAGGTGTTTCAAAACACATAAAATCATTTGTAGCTTCATTCACATCAGGTTTCAAATTGGGTGAGGGTATGCAACTCGGAATTGGGTCACTCAGGATATCTAAAAATTGATCTAAAACTTAAAAACTTCTAAGGCATAATTTTTATAACATAAAAAGTAAATTAAATATTTATTTACATTACCTGATTTTTCTTTTAGGTATGAACCATCTGAATTAGCTTTATGAATGGTGAAATCAGGTAATTGTCCTAAGAAAATAAAAGAATATGAAATGAAATAAAATAAGAAGACATTATAAGTATTCTTTTTAACAAAGGAAATATACAACAAAATCAATTCTCTATATAATGAACTTGAAGGTTACTGGAAAAATATTTGATATACAGACAGATCTGCTTGAAATGTTCTTAATAAAAAACAGTTACTTATGTATGATTAAAAAAAGAATTAAAGATTAAACTAGCAAAGAAAACTTTTCTGATACATAAAAAATTAAGTGGATAATTTCAGGTAAAAAGAAATTTTGTTCGATATCAAATGTTATTTTAACGGAAATTGGTTAATAATAAAAATGATAAATAGGAGTTCAATTACAAACATTTTGAAGGAAATGTAATTGATGTAAAATATTCAATTTCATTAAGGCAGATGAGCTATATATTTAAAATAGATGCGAAATTAATTTTAAGCTGTCAGAGAGGATATAGGTTGTCCAATCCATGATTAATTTTGGATGCAGAAACATTTCTCATGATTAAAGTATTCAAAGCAAAAAGAGAGAAAATTCTACGTTTTCATGAGTTTTAAACAAATTTCGGTAAAGAAAATCCAAACCAATTCTTTAATATTTGTGATCCTCATGCAATTGTAATAATATTTAAGGTTTTATAGTATTTATATTTTAAAAGATGTAAGATAAATCAAAAGGGATGAGAACAATATTTAAATGTATGACGAAAGTTAATTGGATATACTTACCTATGGATTGGGAATTTAAACAAACCATTCGTTTTTGCCTCTTTCCTTTAATAGAGAAATAATCTGACAAGTTTTCAAGCATGACATATAGATTAGGGAATCCATAATGAGCTGTACAAACTGATTCTCCAAATTTTTGTTGAAATAAGCTACCAAAAGTTGAAAATGGAACTTGACCTCCATGATCTTGCAGCAGTAATACCATGTCCCTTGCAAGCTTGTGCAAGGGTGTCAACTGCACAATATCATCAACTACCTATAAAAAGAAAGAAAATAAATCCATAAACCAAAATCTCAATAAACTACAAAAACAAATGGTATAAAAAATGCTAGGGTTTTACAGGCGCAGAAATAAAGATACAGAACAAGGGAAGGGAGGCATTTACTTTCGGTGCTATGGAAGAAAACACTAGAGTATTTGCAACACATCTTTAAAATTTAGTACTATATTTGGGTAATACCTTTAAGTGGTAATGGTATCTTTGCAACTTAAAATTACTACATTCATTGTTCTTATTCCTTTATTGCATAAAAAATGTCATATAAAGTGAAACATTTAATCCTAATTTAAAAAAAAAAAAACCAAAACTTTTCATACGTTAAAAAAAATATCCAAAAAATAATCATAACTTATTCATAAATAACTTTACTTATTAAGATTTTCAGATTTAATTTAGAATCAGAACTATACAGAATAAGATTGTGCATTATTTATTTAAACTAAACTAATATATATTTTACCACTCTACAAATTAATGATTTTCAATAATCATATATTGAATTCTACCAAAAGAGTTTTGACAATTAAAAACCTTAAATGTTTTTAAAAACAATTACAACTAACTGTTTGCAACTACAACAAGCAATTAACTATTTATAACAATATAAATGAGAATTCAAATATTTGCATGCTAGATTTTAATTTTTTTTTAAAGAGATTTAATTCTATAAATAATAGTAAATGAACTATGCAAAGCTTGCCAAAAACTGATCAAGTTCATAATATGACTACAGATAGCATAATTCTTTTGTAGTTAAAAATAGCTAAAGATATATTCTCTTTCCCCCAAAATATGTGTCCTGTAAGGAAACATATTTAGGTTGAGAGACTATATTTGTTTTTTGGATTGTAGTATTATCCCCCCCCCCAAATATGTGTCCTGTAAGAACACATATTTAGGGGGGGGGGAGAGTAATCCTACAAACCTGGATTCGCCTTAAATTGTCCCGACTTGGTTGTTTATAGATACACAGCTGAAATTTAGTTTTTTTTTTTTTTTTTACGTAATTTGAGTCTAGCTGCTCTAACTGAAGGCATAATTTTGTTTCTCTGTGTAAAAAATTAACCCATACGTCTTACACTAGATAGGCTTCCATGTACAAGTGGATGCAAAATTGTTAATAGATGTGAACTGTAGAATACAAATGACAGCATAACATCCCAACCCTTCCCCAAATATAAATTTCATCTAAAGACAGCATAAGCTCTCACATGTCATACATTTTTAAAACGTGTATTCAATGTCAATTTCACCTGTTGTATATTTCAATGTAAATTTCATCTTACTATTTGGTAAGGATTTGCAATAGTAAAGATTTCAACTGAAAAACATATAAACCAAATGTGAAAGAATTAAAGATGTACCTGAATTAAATTAGCCATGTCTTGGAGGTGCAATGAGAGGTTAATCTTTTGGCCAAAGCGTGACTGGTAGATTTTACAAACATCTTTTATAGACATTTTACATTCCTGAGTTTCCATTAACAACAGGCGGACATTAAATGATATTTGATGAACAATTCCTTGGTCCACTAGAGTTATATAAGTTCGTCCATATCCAATGACTATCTGTTTCAAAACATATCAAATCTTAATCTTGAGATTTGATTATAAATTTTAATTATAGCTATATGATAGACCATCATTTTTACTTAGTCATTGTCAGTTGATTTTAAAACTGTTTGGCTACTTAAATACTGCTTTATCACAATGAGATCTGTGCCAATATGCAAAATATATTTTAATGTCAAATCGAAACCATGAACATATGTCTATTTTAATTAAATGCATTTACAGTCACTCTTCTAATTTATTCATGTTATTTTATTGTATTTCATAATTCAAGCATTTTCTAACTCTTATTTCCTTTAATATATTTAATTATGATTATGAATTTTCTGTAAGCACAAATAATTGAACTTTAGAAAATTCTCATACTGATTAAATAAATATTTATAACTAAAAGCACATTAAATGCAAAACTGCAATTTATTTCATATAGAAAGTTTAGTTCATGAGAAAGTTAAAGAGTAAAGTTCCCCATTACAGGTTTCAAACTAAATCAAATAATACAATATTTTTTTTTTAAATTGATAAAGGACAGGACTATAAATTACTTACTCTTAATGCTGAATCCAATTTTTCAAGCATTTCATGAAAATCGGAAAAACCAAAATCCACTGGTCGCAAAGCATGCCCATGCATTATTGCATAGGCTGAACTGATTTGACTGATGTCAATAACTTCATTTGGTTGCATCTTTAAAATGGCTACAAGACGATCAGAAAGTATTTTATGTTGTTCTTTTTCCACTAATTTAAGAACTTTATCCTCACCAGTACCAGATACCTAGAAAGAAAAAACCCTCTTAAGAATATTTTAATGAAAGTGTTATTTAGTTATGCAAGAGCATAAGGGATATACAGAAAATTGATTTCATTCAGATTATTTATTATATTATTTTACTACAAACAAAATTAACGCAATACAATAAGGAAACAAGTTATCCTTTGAAAGATTAATAACATTATCCTCTATTTACTAGGAGCTGCTTCATCATACTAGGAGCACATAATCAGCTATTATGTTAATGAACTAAAATTATTACTGCAAAAAATTTATGTTTAAAGAGTCTGAAGAAACTTTTTGTAACTGTTAAAACAAGATGTATAAAATGTATACACATAAAATGTTCATTCATATGTATACATTTTACAATCTTCTACTTGAATTAAAATACTTTCAATACAGTTTTAAGTGAGATTCATTTTTTAAAAAAGCAATTAATGCAAGTTCAGCAACATTAAAAATGAGTATTTAAAATGTATTCAATGTAATGAAAGTTTCTGAAGACACAAAATCATTCTTTTAATTTGAATAGTTGCACAAAAAATATCAAAACTGAACAATAACCTACTAAATTTATTAAAACCACCTGTCATTTAAAAAAAATGAATTTATAAAAATTGAATTTTGCATCACTAAAATATTTTTCATTTGAAAAGTTTTTATTAGTCAGTGAAATTTTGCTATTTAACAAACAATGAATTTATTATATAAATGGTTTATTAAGAAGCACCTTAACACATATTTATGTTTCACCATTTTAGGTAAAATATAGATTTGTTGCTATTTTGGTGATAGCTAGGATCGAACCTGAGACCTTACAGATGGTAACCAGATGACATGACCACAAGACTAAAAGTGATCACTCAGTCTTGAGTATGTTATCTGGCTTATAAAGCTTCCACTACAATACTCCCCCTTCAGTGAGAGGTGAGACGAACGATATTTTTTTTTCTGTTTAGTAGTGATCTTATTGGCTGTTGAATTTTTAATGCGTCTTACCCATTTTTCTTTTTGGCTGATTATTTATCAGCTTCATTTTTACTCTTTATTTATTGGCTGATTATTTATCGCCATTTTTTTTGCTGATTATTTATCAGTCTTTTTTTTATTTCCTGATTATTTATCAGTCTTTTTTTTATTTCCTGATTATTTATCAGGTTTTTATTCTTTGCTGATTATTTATCAGTCTTTTTTTTTTATCTGCTGATTATTTATCAGCTTAATTCAACTTTATTTGGCCGATTATTTATCGCCGTTTTTTTTTTATTTTAATACTTTTCGGGTAGAGGGCGCCACAACAGCTGAACGAAGGTTGCGTTTTTTGTTTATTTTCATCGTCCTAGGCCACCAATGTTGCTATTGGCGATAGCTAGGATCGAACCTGGGACCTTACGGATGGTAACCAGATGACATGACCACAAGACTAAAAGTGATCACTCAGTCTTGAGTATATCTGGCTTATAAAGCTTCCACTACAGATTCTTAAAGGTGACTCTTTTGGGTGATGATTAAAAAAAATCATAAGACATAAAGAAAATCTATCTTTGTGCCATATAAATGAGGACAATTTGATTAGAACGCTATTTCTTTTATT
The DNA here is from genome assembly GCA_026543055.1 of Argiope trifasciata. Lineage (NCBI taxonomy): Eukaryota > Metazoa > Arthropoda > Arachnida > Araneae > Araneidae > Argiope > Argiope trifasciata. Next base: position 89,733 of record JAPMOQ010008802.1, on the reverse strand, counting down.
TCAACAGTTAAAATCTTAATTATAACCTGTATATGAGTTATACAACACTATTAATATACATAATAATAAATATTCTACAGATACAACACATGATTAAAATATTTTTCTATTCATGCATGCTCAGTACATTAAAAAATAACCCAGAAGTAGCAAGGCTGACACTACAGTTCCTACCATGGCTATTATATATTATGTATATTGTAAACTAATTTTTAAATTTTAAGAAAATGAAATTTGCAATTGAAAAGCAAAATTCAGGATTAATGAAAAAAGGATTATAATAAAAATTATATTAGTTATATAATGAAAAAATTAGAATTACATGAGTTTTATGTCAGCTTTTATAGAAATATAAAGTAAACACATTTACTATTTACCTCTAAAACATCTGGAATAGCTTCAAATAATTCTATGAGCTTTGTAAAACCATAATCAGCAACCCTGCACTGTTTACCAAAGTGATGATGATAAGACGGTATAAATTTATTAAAAGGCATTGTACAATAGGGTGTATGCTTCATTAATTCCACAACTTCAGAAGCAAACTGTTTAGTGCGCTCTATTTCTTCAGCTGTTTGTTCTGAAATATGTAAATTTAAAAGGTTTAATGAAGTTAGAAATAAGAGGAAATGTGGGAATTTTATTAAATTTTTGTTTTTCATAAGGACACTGAAATTCTTACTAAAACCTCATATAGTAAATAAAAATGCTTCATTCAAAAATTAAATGACCCATAATAATATTTACAATTTTTTTTAAAAAAAATTATATAAAAATGCAATGTAACCCAATCATTACAATTTAGAAAGAGAACAGAGCAAATACATTTAATCATCTTATTGTTAACTAGCCGCCTTTGGCGACCAGCTGGTTCGCCATGAGTAAAGCGTTCTAAAATGTTCAATTAAACCACAAGTTCATTAGCCTTGAAGTCATTCCGGGCATTGATTGACCTGAAATTAATATTTTCTTTTAGATGATGGACGGAAAGTTCTAAAAGTACACCTTTGCCAAATAATATTCTTTAATTTTATAATCAGTCAGTTTTTACCATCGGTTATGCTTCCAAAATATTAAAAAAAAAAATTCGATGATGTTGCCAAAATATTAAATGTTTTTTTTAAGAAAACGAGAAAGGGAAAAAAAGTATTAAATTAATGATACAGATATTGCAAACGATTACATAAATATGCCATTAAGTCGGGATTTCAATGCATATCTTGTCTAAATTCAATCAGATTTACCGTAAACAAAGAAGGTTTATTGCGTTAATGATATAGATATTGCAAACGATTGTAGAAACCTTTGCTTTGCATTTATTTTTTTTAAAGAAAATATCACATTTTATATTTATTTTATTTTATTCAGTCACGTGCTGAAAGTTGCATTTCTTTAGATTTATTTTGCGACGATAGTTTTTTTTATTCGAACTTCCGGCATTCTTTTATTTTATCTAGTCACGTGATAAAAAAACATGGTTAAAATATTTCTTTAAAAATTTGTTAAAAGTAGAAGCTTACGTTATAAATTAAAAAAACTGATACTGTTAGAAAGCTAATTTTTTTTTAATCTTTACATTGATATAAAAATCATGTTTGTGCAATAATATTTTCGGAAGTTATAGCGGAAAAACGTCGAAATTTCGCTTAATTTTTAATTAATTCAAATTCTAATTAAAAATTCGAAAAAAGGGCTCCAAGGTGCACATTCCGGACCTCCAAGGTATACATGTACCAAATTTGGTAGCTGTAGGTCCAACTGTCTGGCCTGTAGAGCGCCAACACACACACACACATTGAGCTTTATTATAAGTATAGATAACTCATTGGCACCACTCTTTAAAATACTAAAAGAAATAAAGCAAATTAAATAGTAAAATATTTTTTTTTTAATTAAAGAAAACTTACCTCTTTTCGGAATACCAATAACAGTTTCAGTACCTGAATTGCAAATCTGAAAAGAAAACCACACAGAAATTTTAAATTTATTCTTTCTTTCTTTTTTTTTTTTTTTTTTTTTTAAGCAGCACTTTTCACACAACACTAAATACAAGAGTAACATGATATAAAAGCTATAAAGTCATTTTATGTTTGGCTCTCAAATTCTTACTTAATTTGTATAGTTACAGAATTCCCTAAGTTTATTATGGGAAATAATTGAAAAATGTTGAAAATAATTTTTTCCCCTTAAGATTTTAAAGGAAATGAAACTTTATGAAATTCTCTATTTTGCAATTCAATATACTACAAATATTTTGACTGGTTCATTTGCAAATCCTAATTAAATTACTTAGGTGTATGCCAATTCCTATATTTCATGCTCAGCTCAAAATAAATCAAATCTCTTTACATAAATCTTTTTTATAATTTTAAACTGAAAATATTCTTAAAATTTCAAAGTTAATATTATTATCCCTTTGAAATTGTGAAGCTCCAATTACATACTAAAAAGAAAGGCTCATTTGAACTTAAAAGCTTATTATTATTTAAGATATTTTGAGAATTTAAATGCAATAATATTTCAAAACTACACAATAGACAAGAGCAATGAAGAAAGTATAAGTTGCATCTTGCTTTGCAGACAAACAAATGCAAATTTCATAAAAAGAGAAAAAATAGCTTTTTAAATGGAAAGTTCATTGTGAAGGATGTTGTCATTGTATATTAAAATAAAAGCATCACATAAAATGGATTTATTTCAACATTTATGGTTTCAAAGTAATCTAACAAATATTCCAAATATTTCAATGGCCTTTTTCTCTCTATATAGAATTTCTTTAATGCCCAGGATATTTGTTTAGTTCTGTTTTAGAGAACACAATCTTTCATACCACCCATCTCCAAAGGTTGGAATATTTCTTTTTTTCACTTGAATAAACTTTTAGTCAAAGCTTGCATTTCTTATTTGCTTTTCTGACGATTATAGATCAGAGATACAGTTTTTCTACAGTAGTAATTAGCTTATTCACTTCTACTGATTCATCAAATGTTAGTTTTTTTGTTTAGTAAGACTAGCATATTACAGACACTTCCATTAATAACATCCAACACCTGCCTAACAAGATAGACGAGTTCTTCCATCATAATAGCAATGTTATCAGTTTTTAGATTTGTTTCCAATTTACTTTCTTAAAAAATAGCACTATTTTAGCTCAATTTAACATTTCTTTTCGAAAATTTTTAAAGCACTGTATTCTAAAATAAATATAAGCAAAAGAGGAATATAAAAAGTAGATATTTTTTAATTTTCCATTATGCAGGGGCAAGATATCGCCAATGCGAGCCAAACGCGAATCAAGTCGAAAAGCGAATGGCAAAACAAATGTCGTTAATGTGAACAAAACGCGAACAAAGACGCCAACTGAATTACGTGAATTTGAACATTACATTTGATGTAAATTTGCATTTTTTGTGATTTTTCACTTTTTCCAACTTACGATTATTTGGTGGCCTATAGGCGATTTTCTTTGTTGCGCCCGTATGACGAAAAAGTATCAAAAAGAATTGCATAACCTTAAAATTCATGCAAATCATGATTTTTAATTTAATTCATGCTAAATTCCAAATTCTAAATGCATTAAAATTAAGGTACATTGACTCTAATTCAGTACAGATTAATCTTTGATTACTGTCATTAAAAAATTATACGAAATAGTAAACAATAAAAGATTAGATATGCGATTTGTTATGCTTTGTGAATGAAAAAGTATATGGCAAATTAAAATGAAATATCTGGATGATATCAAAATTTTAAGGTTTGAAATATGAAATAAAATACTACAATATTTATTTTAAAATAAAATCCAAGTTTTTTTTGCAAGGCATACTATTCAATAATATTCATAAATGATTTTTTCATAGAATAAATAATGAAAGCAGAAAAAAAATGAGAACATGCAAATATTATTCAGGCAGTTTTCATTATATTTCACTTCATTAAAAAAAATCAACATATCAATTTATGAAAAGTCATATTCTTATTCTAAGAAAATTGAAACTACAGAATAGCAATATGATTTTTTAAAGCCATGCAAATGATTAAAAATGAAATGAACTGATGCATAATAGGACCAAAATTCAAATTCATAAAAAAAATATTCAGAAATTAAATAAACAATACCTTGAAAATTTAACTGAAACAAGAAAAATAATCATAAGTTGTCATTTTTCAGATCGTAACATGCATACAAGGGAAAAATGTATAATCACCTGTTCTGTAATCAGGAAAAAAGATGAAAAAGGAAGCATCAATTTACCATATGCATAAGGCCGTTTCTAATTGATAAATTACACATTTTTAAACATGTTTTCATAAATAATGCTTTAGAGACCATTATTGAAAATCATAAAATATACCAGATAGAATCAGCAATCTTTAAATGTATTTTAAAATCTTACTCAGATTTAAAGAAAAAAACAGGCATTGGAAATTGATGCAATATAAAAAATTCCAAACTATGCAGAAACCTAACAGTTAATAAAAAAAAAAATTAAGAAAAACAATTGGAAATTTAAGCATTTCAAAATATCCTAATTTGATGAAATATTATTTCTACTTTGAGCTGTTTTAACTTTGAACACTTAACTAACATACAGGCTTCATTTTCCACAAACAACTACTTAAAAAATTAATTATAAAGACATTTTTAAAAATCATATTTGAGTATAAACATGCATTATGAAACAATTTCTAAAAAAACTTTTTTTTGTACCAATACTTATTTATAAAATAAAAATGAATCCTTATGTGACATTTCAACCATTTAAAATTAAAAAAAAATAAACAAAATTATTAAAAAACTTACAACAATTACATTTTCTGGAACTTCATCAAGCATATCTTGAATGTCACAAACTCCATAACTTGTAATTTCAAATGGTTTTTCAATCACTTGCTCATAAGCATGAGGAAATTCCGATACAGATATTTGCTTACTAGCTCGAGATTTTAAAATCCTTAGGAGTTCTGCAGCAAATCGCTTCACTTGAGTGCGATGCGTAAGGGTAACTTGACGATTTTGGCCTTCCCCCAACACCTGTAAATTATAATTTAGTACCTCAGAAATCTGAATATTTGTCTCACTTCTAAATAAACCTTTTTTCTTAAAGAAATGAATCTTTTCAATAAAACACACTTTCATAAGCACAATGAAAATTAGTTCTGTTTGATGAGAATTATTTCTAAGCTAAAGGTTCTGAAAGGTATTTTTTTTAAAAAGTTTTTTAATGAATATCTTAATACTACATTCAAATGTAATTAGGACCAACTTTTTAAAAATTAACACCAAATCAACTGAATGCTTCAATTGTAATAATATAATTTTCAAAAGCTAAAGTTTTTTCAGAAACATAAATCACCAATGTATCAAAACAGTATTTAATGGATTTAAAAATTAAAAGAATCCATTTAAAAATCAGTAGACATCAACTTTTTTTAAAAGAATTTAATAATTATATTCAATTATTTATTTGAAATAATTTTGTTACTAAAATTAAATGTCATTTAATGATAGACTCTTTTCCCCCAATTGATTAAGCTGTTTTTCTGCATCATGTGTGGTTAAATACTATTAATATTTTTAAAAATAATATTAAATTAAGCAATCCATATTATTAAAAAAATTTAATAAAGAATTATTATTCAATATAACATTCATAAACTCATAAATACTATTACTAACAGTTCAAATCTTTTGTTGTTGAAATTTTAATGAATGAACATAAATAAGCATCAATGATTATTTGATACTACAAAAGGGGTCTTTTTTATTCCAAAAAGGATATTCTGACAATTCAAATTACCTGAACAATATGAGGTATAGCTTCTAGAAGATCAATTAATTTAGTGAAACCATAATCAGCAACACGACACTGTCTTCCAAAATGATGATGGTATGTGGGAATAAATTTATTGAATGCAACTAAACATTGTGGTTGATTTTTCAGAAGATCCATAACTTCTCTTCCAAAAAGAGTTAACTGTCCAGCTAAAGCAGGGCTAAAATTTTGAAAAACTAAAATGGGCAGAAAAAAGAACCATATTTTAATATGAATACAATACAAATGTAGCAATTTGATAATGAGAATTAAAAGAGAGAAAAAAGAATTACTTGGATTATCTAGCATTTTATTTTCAAGCCACTGAACTTTCTTGATGCAAAGAACAGATTTTGCCACTTCAACACCAGTAACACAGGCAATCAAATGCTCTAATGGTACTCCTTTTTTGGCAACACAGCTTTCATTCCCGACTGGTTCAGAATCTGAATCGTCATCTTTCGCAGAGTTTTCAACGTTACCAACAACTGGTAAGGGTCCAATTTCAGCTTCATAGCAATCACAAAAGCTGAGAAGTAATCAAAAGAAGTTTTGATTTGACAATTTGTTATATCAGATATCATATGCAGATGCAGCGGGTAATTCAATGACTAGAAATGTAAAAATTACAACTTATTTTAATAAGGAAGAGGAAAATAGATTACCTAATCAATGGAAGTGATCCTTGGTGAGTGTCCAATAGCCTATGAACTGCAGGAGATAATGTCTTAAGGGATATATAAACTAATGGTAATGGACAAATACTGTATTGTTCGGCCCAACCTTGGGAATCAGATACCTGGAAATGACGTTCACAATATGGACGCTCTAGAATTGTAAATTCCTGCAAAAATAAAACATTTCTTAATGATGGTATAATCATTGAATTAAGTTTATATAACATTCCAAACTTCCTTGAATATAATTAAAAAACTAGATATAACAAAACTAGAATTTATTCAGTAATATTGCATTGTAAGCAGTTTATTATACATATTAAGCATAATAAATTAGAATATATCAACAATGACCTAAAATGATGCCCAAAAATGCAAAGATGAATATTTAACAATTTAAATAATGTTTGGAAACTTTTCCAGCCTTATTTAAAATAAATTGAGTAAAAGTTTTTAAAAACACTTTTTATTAGAGTTGTAAAATAAAAATTTCCTTTCACTTTCATTATTTAAATTTTTAGTCTTTAAATTTATGATTCATTATAATAAATACTATGAAATCTGTTGGGAATAAGTCAAAATTCTCCTATTTATATCGGCAGCATCCGCAATCGGGTTCAAATTTTTCGAATCCAGCTAATTCGATGCTGTCGCACAGGAGCGGGAATTTAAAACGATATGCAAATAAGATGACTCTTTTTTGCATATCATTGAAGAAGAGGAATTTTTGTTTTATCGCCGTAAGTGTAAACAAAAAAATCCAATGTTAGGTAATAAGATCGACTGAATTTTTTAGATGTTTTGTTGTCGTTGTGTGTGTGTCAAACAGCTGTGCGTCATACGATAAGTATGTTTTTTACTTTTCGTTCTGCTTACAAGATGTAACCACGTTTAAAAATAAATTCCAAGTTATTTTCTAATCGTCATTGCGTGGTTCTTTTTCTTAATAGATAAATTGCATTTATTAATTAGGCCTAATTTATCTCAAAGAAAATCTTTGCAATTATAAAATAGCACTTACATTATGAAATCAAAAATATTAATCTATTGATTAAAAACTTCTGAAAGTACTAAAATAGTAATACAAGTACACAACTACAGACTTATGCGAAGCTTTACCCATGCAGTAAGATGAGCCAATACAAGTTTGCAAATGGCTCAATCTATAAAAAATGATATCAGGAAAAAAAATGATAGAAATTACTTATTCCACTAATTTTAACAAAATTTAGCATAAGAAATTAAATAAATGTGAGTAAAAAGAAATAAAAAATTTACTTGAGAATCTTCAGAATCAGGTAGTGATGGAGTTTTACAATAATCTGAATTCAAGTACACCATACGACTACCTGAATCGCCTTGAATTGTAACAGCATCTCTCATTTTATAAAGTTCAGAAACAGCAATAGGTCTATGATATCTGATAACAAATAAATGCAATATAGAAATGATTTTTATATACTATTCAAAATCAAAAATTTAAATTGTTCTAATGCATCTATCTATATATAGAAAAAAAATGGTAATCATGTATTTTTTTTCAGGCAAAAAATTTGATATAAAAATATTTGTATTTCTGAAATACTGAATAATTTAAATACAAATATTGAATATTGTTGGATAACTCATAAATGAATAATTTCTAATATCTTCAACTCGCTTAGGGGCTTCAACCATATATACAACATATTAAATTTTTTTTAATGAAAATTACCCCCCAAAAAAGGCTATGAATATAATATGTCAAATAGCAATATATATTTTATAACTATCATTTAATTATGTATTCAATCTCTATGAGCTATTCAAAAAATTTGTTAAGAAAATTTAAAAATTTTTTAATTAATGCATTTTAAATTTTAAAAAAAATGCATTCATATTTCCACAATCAGATAAGAATTATTGCTATCCCAAGTTTTAATTATTTTTAAATTTAGCTTTTGTTAATTTGAATGTTTAGATATATTTTTTTCTTTCTTATTAAAATATTATCAAAGCTCATGACATTTTTGACACTTCAATATTTACTCCAAAGGAAACTACCAGTTACTTACAGCAAAGCCTGAGCTAACTTGTTTTCAATACAGTAAAAGCTCTTTATTCATGGGGTATATGTTCCATAAATATGCCACGAATACAGAAACTGCGAATACGGAATTGTATGGGATACGTTCCCAAGTCCTTCGTTCCATAGAGAAATTGCAAAGCTCATTTGCCATTCACTAAGATTTTTCAAATGAAGTGTCACGTTTCCAGAGCTTGAAGAAGCCTCTTCTTCAATGGGCTGTGAATCTACCGTTTCCTCCAAGTCAGTTTCAGTCAGATCTTCATCTAGCGATTCAAGCAATTCCTGAATGTCACTTGATTCTATCTGTTCAAACCCATCTTGTTCTATTCCATTCACCATTTCTGTTATGTTTGCAGTTTGCATTTAACAACATACCTTAGGCAAAGTTATAATAAGATCTATTTTACTTTTTTCACGAGTCCATTGGCCGACATTTGCAAAGGATATTGGGTTGGAATCATTTTATTATTATATATGTACTTATTGGATCCGCGAATAAAGAAATGTTTAGCTGCAAATATAGGAATTGGGTTGCATTTTTTAAATCTGCAAATAGCGAAAACGCGAATGAAGGAAGCGCTAATAAGGAGCTTTTACTGTATATTTTATAATTATTTTCAAAAATTATTTTAATTATTTATCACATTTCATATCTGTTTACACACATTTATCAGCAACAAATTTATTAATAAAATGAAAAATACAATAATCAAAGGAAAATTACAAATATAGTAATTTTACACTGCAAAATACTATCATAGATTTGAATAAAAGTTAATATGCCGGAAATTTATTAATGAAAACTTAAAATTTGAATAAGACATTTCACACACAAAACAGCATTTCTATTAGTATTACAAAGGATAATTATTTTTTAATTTTAGATAATTCCACGTAAAATTTCAAATAATTATATATAATCAGCACAATTTTTTTATAATTTTTTATTCAAGAGGTTAATTTTTTAATTTAACAATAATGCTCACCTTTTTTCATATAATTCTCTGAATTTAATCAAAGGTAAATTTTTGGCAGGTATATCATTTAAAAGAGCAATAGTTTCAGATCTGAAAAAAAATGTAAATATGCACACATTAAAAAAAATATGGTGAAAAAATTCTTTTAATCACTTAACCAATTAACTTTTGATATCATTTAATTAGATGACATTGCATTTCAAGATTATATCATTTTTAACTAATAGACCACAACATATATATAGTGCTTATGACAAATTATTTTCACACTGAAACATCTATAAAAACTTCAAAATATGACACCTCAATACATTGAAAGGTGGTTAAATCAAACTTAAATTTAGATATAAAAGGTTTACAAAATTCTACATCATAATACATACACTTATTAACTAGCATAATTGTTTGCACAAAATATGACTTTCCTTTTACAATGACAGTAACCCAATAGCGTGTACTATGTAATCTTGTGCAGCATAGTGGTAAAATCCTATTTTAGCCCACCTCTGGCGACTTTTTCAAAATCTCACCAAATCGAAAGTATTTGAATTAAAAGGTTAAGAAAAAAGAATTCTTACCTTTTGCAAAAAAATTCTTATTATTCGCCAAAGGTGGGCTAAAATAAGATCGACCCGGATTTTATAGCTATTAAATTAACATTAAAGTACCAAAAAAATTGCTTCAAATTAAAATATCAAAAAAAAAAAAAAAACATTTTTTAAGGGGGTAAAATGAAAAGAAAAAAAAATACTTTAAAATGTGGAATGGTGGACTTTTCTCAGATGATGCATGAGAAATAAGTATTCTTTTGTGACCAATTTTCCTTCGATGTAAACGGGATATAGCATATTGAGCATCCTGAAGAGAGGGAACTTTCACGGTTGCTTTTGCACTACCATCTGGTTGCAAAGACATTGATATGTGAATAACCTAGAAAAACATTAAAAGAAGATTTGAGGAATTTTTTCTAAGTATCACTTATTTTTTTCAAATCATAAACTAAACAAAATACATGGTTATAATATGTAGAGTTTGTTAGAACTATTCGTTTATTAAACATTTCTGCTACTACAGTAAATAGAGAAAACATAAGGAGCATCGGTAAGAATATGGAACAGACATTATCCTCTTTCTTCATGTAAGAGGGGGAAAAAAGGAAGAAAATTTTCATTGAATCCATAGCTAAAATGCTTTGGTAAAAGTGTAAAATAGTGTGCCCCTTGCTGCGCCAAGGATGCCAAGTCGCCAACCAAGATGGCGGACAAAATAAACAAACTGTTCCGCGGAACAGTTACGGTTGCCATTTCCCGCCTTTTTATTTAGAATGTTTATAATTATTTGTTTAATACTGCCCGGTGCCTTCTACAGATGCCGAAGGCATCTGTAGATAGGCACCGGGCAGTATATTTTAACTTTAAAAAAACATCCTAGGGCTTCGCTTTCATACGTAGCGGGAATGCAGTAGCTTCGCTGGCAAATTGAACAGATGGACGGTGCGGATTAAGGAATAGCGCATAATAATATTACCAGAAAGAATAAATGATGTTATAGGAACGAATATTATACAGAATTTTTAATATTTAATGTATTTACTTGCTTTATTTAATCTTTTCATAAACACTTAACACTTCATAACACTCAAAGCATTCTTTCCAAGCCTCATCAACTCATTAAAAAAAGATTCCAATCACCCTTCATCCATTCAGCAGGTTCGAAATAGTGCCTAACATCCCAACTACCAAATATGCACTCCTGTGCAATTGCAGACATAATATTTCGAGGGAACCAAACGTTGGAGAACCAAAAAAAAATTAGAGAACTGCGAATAATTCCATGGCAGACTTCTTTTAATACGAAAACGCAGACGATTTGCGAATTCGCATAGTGGTAATTAAAAGTGTGAAACGAAATTGTTTTTTGTAAATATTAACACAAAAAAATAAATAAATGTTATTTTAATTAATATTAATTTTATTCTAAACTTTCTTTGTATAATAAATTTTAAATTAAAAGAATAATCAAAATTTAAATCATCTGAAATCGATATTTTAAATATTAAATTTATTATAAAACAGTTGTAGTTCCTGAACAACTCAACTATTGTAAAAACTAGTAAACAAAACAGAATTAAGGTTACTGTAAGAAAGTTCCATTGGGTTGCCATATTGGCGATAAACTCGGGGGCACACCGTGCTACACTTTAACCAATGCTTTTTAAAGTAATATAAACTGAATATTTGCTCTTTATAACACCCTAGGTTTATTTAGGGACTTTCAGATTATATGAAAATTACTACGTTCTAGTGATATCTTGGTAGTTTGGCAATACAATCAACAGTTGTTATAAGATGCAAGAATATAAGTTTTATCACAGAAAGATATCCAAAAATTGAAAATTGAACTATAGTTATGCCAAAAGTATCTTCACTTTATGAGTGCAAATGAATTTCAAATTTTCAATGAGATCTCGTAAAATAGCAATACAAATTTTTAAATCAAGTGTACAAGACATACATATTACAATTTGTTGGCAAGATCTGTTTTAATAGCTTTGCCCTTCACAGATAGGTGAGAAACCTATATAAGAGCCCTACTCATAGTCTAAATGCTCTCCAAAATTGGAGAGAACTGCAGTGAACCAAATCATATATATGGACGAGATACTAATCACACATAAGATTCTATTAATTCTAGTAACACCTACAGATAATACATAATCTTAAAATAAGCATTCTTCCAAAAATGATGATTTAATTTCTGCAAATGAATTTTATATATACAAATGCATTTCACACAGATACCTATAAGTACAATAGTTATCAACAAATAATTTGCCAAATAATATAGGGAATTATTGTAATGAAATAGATCAGAAATATTTATCATGCATATGTAGGAATATTTAAAATATAAACAGTTGTACTTACCATAACATGTTCACTAAAAACAGACAATAAGATTTTCTTCATTTCATTCACTTCAAATGTGGGATCTAAATTTGATACATGCAGTTCCACGTAAGATGATACGTCAGAAGAAACAACACTCCCATTAGAAATGGATTGTGCAGATTCCATAGACAATGAGGAAGGACCGGGCCATTGTGCGCAAAATGAAATTGGTTCACTTATCCTTTGAATTTCATTTAAGGGCATAGAAATATTTTGAGAAAGCCCATGAAATCCATGACTAGAATACATTTGGAAGGAATTTGCAGCATGATTCCGTCGGTTAGACAATGAATCACTTAAATGCATAATGTTTTTAGCTGATTTTAAATCAGAATCTTGCATAAAAAATGGTGACACTCTGCCAACATTTCTTTGGGAATATTTTTTAAAACTATAATCCTGATCTTTCTTGAAAGGTGAAAAAGCAGAAATTTCTTGAAATTTATCACTCGTGTGACACATTGATTTCATATTATTCCAATCCATTATAGGAAGTTTTCGCTCTTTCACGCTCTCAGGGTTATTAGTATTTACAAATAGTTTGGAATTGTCTATTAAATTTTTAACCACCGGGTTCTTTTTGAAGTTTTTTTCTTTAAGAAGAGATGGGGAGTTCTGTTCATTTATTACTGGTGGTGGAGGAAAATCAAATTTCTTTGTTGTAGAATTATTACACACAGTAATTGCATTTTTTTCATTATCTTTTGGTCTAGGAGAAAGAGAGGAATCACGACTGCTGCTAGTTACGTAAGATTCCTCACTTGAGTCATAATCTTTGGCATGATCTCTTGGTGGAGAATAACTATACTCATTATCACTACGAGTTCTAAAATTTACACAAATTTTATTTCCAAACACAATTTCCTTATCCATGCGCTTTTTAGCCCTATAATTGAAAAAATAAATATATCAATAAATAATAATATTGATAATACAGACATTAAATATATTATAAATAAAGGAATATTTATACTTTTGGCAATTTACTTTTATACATAAAAATGCATATAGAGTCAATTTTTTTTAATTGCCTTTGACTAATTCCGGTAAAAATATGGGCACAAAATAAAGTTTCAATTTCATTTTTGCATGCAGCGTTTTAATGCTAAACTTTACAATAATCACAAAAAAGCTTATAAAAAAATCGTTTGTCATCACTATAAAGCAGAACACTCGACTTATTTAACTAAATATTTAAGGCCGAATATGGGGGGAGGGGGATTTTTAATATTTTCCTCCTTCAATTAAAATTGCAAACTGATTGTACTTCACAAATCCTAAAATGATTTCTATATAAATAAAAGTACAAGAATTCAAAATTTATAAATAAAAAATATAAAGCATGACGTTCAATTAAAGTCAACAAGATTAAATTACTTTTCCGATTTCTATATATAAAGTGAATATGTACATAAAAATCAATTCATGGATTTAAAAAAAACTATAAGCATAATTTCGGTAACAAGAATTTTCGAATTATTATGAAATTAGTACCTAGATCGACAATAACAGCTCCAGCTGCTTGAGAAAAAGAAAGGCACAGCGTCTCTATTAGTTGATGATACATTAGTAAAATAAACACTGAACACCCTTTAAAGCACAGCAAACATTCTCCATAACAGCTAAGATTGTAGAGAATATTTGCTTCTTTAAAAACAGAAATGGTGCTGACAAGCTTTAATTCAATGCATAAGATAAAATTTATTTAGTTAGATGACACGACTTGACTGGTTTACAGCAAAAGTAAACAGTGACACAGAATTTCTACGGTAGCACAAAACCATCTAAAGCGATTGAGAAAGTATGCAAATTCTGCTAAGATAAACTTGATTGGCTTAAATAAAAGAAGACAACCCTACGCTCGCCAATATAAGTCAGAGAACGATCAAGTTGGCATTACGTAGAAATTACCCAATAAACGATCATGACTGGCTTATTAAGTATTTTAAGTAGCCTACAACTAAAGAAAAGGCACAATAAATTAAGAAGCCAATCCTATGCTCGCCAATTGAAGCTAGAGCAGATCCAGTACGCAGAAAAGTATGAACGATCATCACCGGCATATGATTTATAAAGTATTTGTACGCAGCAAAGGGACAGAGAAAGCACAGTAAAATTAAGAAGCTTTCGCTTAAAATAAAAGAGTTCTATTACACCGAATATCGATTATTTGAGATGGAATTAAATACAATATTTTATATACTTTGAATCATATTCAGGATTCGAAGTTCATTTGCGATAATTTCCAATAGTATAATAGTAATATATAGTTGTAACATTGCACAAATTGATGAAACAAAGATTAAGGAACTTTCTTAAAATAAAATCACATTTTAACCATAAAAATCAACGGAAAAGTCTCTCCGGGACTCTTCTAATTAGATTAATAAGGATTTTCCCATTTCTCTAAATAGAATTTTGGACCTTAAGCAAAGAGTGTTCAAAATCAGTTCTGTATTTCGTAATATAGTGATGAAAATTGCTTATGCATTTCGGACGCTTTTTCCGACGAAATGAAAACTAAAATTCGATGCACAACCACAGTTTTAGACCACATACTTAAGTATGTTTAAGTCGCTTCATTTTTGAGTCATCGTATTTGCAAGAATGAGAAAGTACAGACCAAAAAACGACCCACTTCTTTTTGGATCAAAATTTGTAGAGGATCTACGTTTTAGAAACTAAATTTTTGTACCGAATTGTAACCATCTCACTCTTCACGTTTTGTACTCATCAAATTCATCTATTTCTACGACAGACACACTTCTGAGAACGGATTTTATCCGAAATTTCTATGATTTTAGTATAAAGACCATATACCAAATCTATACCAATGGCTCAGAGCGTTTTTGAGTTACCTTGTTCACAGCCATACAATACGAATATTTTCGCCAACTTAAGCTAGGGACAGATCAAGCTGACATTACATAGAAAACTATGAACAATAACATCAAAGGTAATTGATTTATAAAGTATTTCTACAGGAATATTAAAATTAGTCGAACTCAAGGAGATAAATTTAAACTGGTGATTACAAAAACATATTTTATGGACTAGAGGAAATTAAAACGTTGAAATTAGTCAAAAACTTAGTTTTTTTTTTTTTTTTTGATGGATACAATGCTTTATTTTTATATATTTCGTATGCTACATATACAAGACTATAACAGCTAATTAATCAAAAAACAAAAATAATTTCATCTTAAACTTATAAAATATAACTTTATACACAATTTTCGTTTCATCTTCTGATACGTTTTGTCCCAAATTCGGATCCGAGAAATGAAAAGTCGGCGAAAATAAAATGTCCTAGACTAATACTAGATCTGAAGTCATTTTAACTATCATTTTCAATGTTAAGAAAGAATTTCAACAAATGTGACCAACAACAGGTTACGGCGATACAGTTTTCAGAGCCATTACGAAATTTTGGGCACTTTAATAAAATTATTTTAAAATAAATTTTGTAATATCAGGTTTCCTGTTAATAATTTTGAATTAACAGGAAAGCAATACATGATGGCATTATTCTATTCTATTAAATATATAAATAAAAACTACCATATTATGTTGTAAAGCCGTAGTTAAAATTTTGAAATAATTCAAGATCTTCCAGTCTGTGAATATTGTGCATTATATTATAATAAAGAAAAAGCAGAAAAAAAAAAGCATTATCATGTTCGCAGAAAATTTCGAATATTTTCTTTAATGAAATAATGGAGCTTTCGATGAAAGCTTTGAAAAAAAGTAGTCACCACTATTTTGCATTGTCAGACTTAAAAAATGCCCAAATTTGGAGTGGCAGATAGGAAATGTCAACAAATTATGAAACCATATTTGATTTATATCTATTTATTTTTTTAAAGTGGAGGTGCTATCCTTTAATAAAATCAATCAGCACTATGTGGTTACACTATTCTCCGCCTTTTGAACTGGTTCTATCAGGATTAGTTATTTTGATGATGCAACAACAGTTATGCTTTCTAGTTATCGTAAAATACTCAAAGCTGACATTAACGTCAATTTCATCAAGACCTTACGTTAATGGCAAGTAATTAAATTTCATTTTATAAAAACATTCATTCAGAAATAAAGGAGAATAGTACACTAAAAAGCAGTTTAATTATTTTAGATTCAAATAACTCATCGGTGCCATTACATAAAAAATATAGAAGTTGGCGTAAAGTAAAATTATCTACGAAAACAGATGAATAAAACCATTTAAGACTGAAAATCAATAAACCTTCAATGGCTAAATAGCAAAACAGTGAAACTGCCAAGTACTTAGTAATGATGAAATACGAATAACCTCTTAGTGCGGCCCGAAAGTACAGTATGTATGCAATGAATGCCGGGCGAATTTGTTAAAAGTAAGGTACAATTGCATGCGTAACGGTATACCGTCGTTGACATTTTTCTAAAGTGTTGCGAACGACTATATACTGTGGTTCAATATAAAGGAGTTTAAGTTCAAACAGAATTCTTACGGAACTAGAATTAATAAGAAGTACTATGACGTGGCGATATTTAAAAGTCGCCAAATAATGAATGCTTTCATGAATTTTTTTAATGCAATTACTTTTATAGATGATGTAGATATACCTAAAAATTTTATATACATAATTATACACAAATTAAAATTCACAGAAAGCAAACGTATCTAAAAAAGCAGTTAATGCTAAATGAAATGCTTTACATAAAATGATTTTACTTTCGGAGTTTCAATTTAACACATTTATAACTGTAACTTCAACGTTAAAACTTTGTTTTGGATTTATATCTATTTATTTTCTTTCAAAAAAATGCTTACCCTCAAAACCTACCAAAATAAGAAACCAGGATTTACAGTTCAAAGAAATCACAGATTTAATTCTCAATTCAACATCAAGTTTGCACCAGAAAAAGCCAACAAATATTTTTTCTTCAAAAATAGTACATAGTCTTATCGAAGTTATCTTTAAAACATATTTCAATCTTGAATATTTAGATGCTCAAGACCAGAGGCTCATAAGTTACTTTTTTAAATTGAAAATTTCGTTCAACTGCAGTTAAATGCATCGCTCATACACACCTGCACGCGATAACAAGGACGTATGATTCACTTTGGTCTTCTGATTACGTGAATCAGCTTTGAAATGGCAAGAGATGAAAACTGAAATGAAAATGTTGAAAAATAGTTGATAATACATAACTTCCGGTATTTCGAACCACTTTATTGCCTGGCCAATGAAATTAGATACAAATTACAAGAGTGCAGCAATGTTTTCGTTTAAAGTTAATCATATTCATTTTACTGAACTGTTTTTTCAAAACGCTACTCTAGATATTGAGGAAGGGAGATTTATTTATCAAAGCAGGAAAACGCAGGTCATGCTTTTTATTATATACTAGCTGTTACCCGGCGCGTTGCTGATAAATAAGAATTGAAAGAATTGTTGTAAGGGAAGAAACTACTACTAGTGTCTTTCGTGATTCGTTTAATACTTGTTCGAAATTCTCAAGATTAATAATTGCAAATGTGATTAAAATATTTTCTTTTAAAATTGTGTAAACACAGAAAATAAATTTATGCCATAAATTTGTTGATATAGTTGAATTAATATTTTCTTGAAAATTAAAATAATGCAAAGATTCTTGTACTCTAATATTTCCGGAAGAGGCAGCAAAAAAAGCTAAAATTTTATTAAATTTTTAATTAAAATTTCAATCTTACAGGAGTGTTTCCCCCAAAACTTTCTCGTGTACTCTGTAATAAGGCTGTTACCTCAGAGAACGACTTAAATACCGTTATCGTGCAGGATCTACGATATATTAACGCCTGACATGAATTTAGAATCTTTAATGTATCTGTTGTGTCTCCTTAGCGAGTTATTTTGATAATAATCATTGGTTAATAGATGCGGTAAATAGAATCGAAAATAATTTTTATGTATTAGATAATTTAACTCCCTTGAGGAAGCTTGTAACCCTAGAGGGCGCTTTCCCAGGTGACGGATAGGGGAATGCCTCCATCGGTTATCCTTTGGGTGAAAGGACAGAAATAAATATCGCCCGCGGACCAAATAGGCAGAAGTCCAACCTCCTTGAGGCAATGTCAACCATTCTTCTGCCTTCAGGCTTCGAGGCTCGCTCAGCTCGTCCTAAAGACTTTTGAACACGTTTGGAATTTTTTTTATCCGTAGAAAACAACAACTACATTGCTTATAGTTTTAAGTACATTGTTTTCAGGATAATTTTAGTCTTTTTGATTGGTATTGGGACAAATGCGTACTACCTCTTCCGTACAGGTCATAAAAGACCAATAAATCACTCTAAACCAATTGAAAAAAGGGAGTAGGCAGTAATTAGTCTAGGTTTGCAAAAAACATGTTATCTGTTGGCAAGAGTATTTGGCGAGAAAGGATATTGGCGTTTTAACTAAGTTTTGATGCGTAAACATAAGAAAAAAAGTTTTGTCTCTATGTGTACGAGATATGCTGGCTCTCAACACACCATACCGTTAAGCTATGAAATTTGGCAAATATTTACTTTGAAGGATAGAAAAGTGATTTTAAAAAAAATTTAATTAAAAAATAAAAGAAATATTGACTTTATTTTTGTTATAACTTTCTAAAAATTTACAGTAAAAAAAACAGTTTTTACAGCATTTTAAAATTTAAAAAATGCGTATAAAAACCGTACGCAGGAATATTTTCTCATATCTTATACCTTATTGTTCAGAATATATATATATATATATATATATATATAAGACGGACAGACAGATAGATAACTGGACGACAAAGGTGGTAAATTTAAAGTATACGACGAAATACATCAAGAACGCTTGTATTACTACGCTTGAATTCTCTGAATTATTCATTCACAGTCTAAGTATGCTAAATATAGTTCCCAAATAAAAATCAATACATTTTAAAAGAAAATGTAAAATTGAGATTCCATTCTAAAAAATTACGCCTAAACTCAATTATTACCATCACAAACGATTCTAATTGTTTTAAGAGAAGCTGATCATTTAAATGTACATTTCAAACGATTAATAGTACATAAGTCAATAAAGAATTTAACAATTGATAACTTTCCTACTATTTGAAATTAAATCTGTTCAAAGCTTTTGAATTTCTGGGAATCAAATACATAATACATAGTAAAAAATTTGGAGGGAAAAGGTTGTTTCGAGATTTGCATTATCACAGGACCCCTGGAAGGTTTAAAATGGCCATGAATTCTTCTGAAATTAGAAATAATTACACTGCTTAAAATATGGTTAAAAAACGCATAGATAGTCAGTAAAAATTTCAATAATGGTGTAGGTTTATATTGTTCAAGGGTAAATTACCAGAGCTTCATTTAATACTATTGTTAATGGCTTATTTTACATACAGGAACGATCTATAAAAAAAATTAAAGTTTCTGAAGAACATATACTGCATATATTAATGTAAATTTATTACTACGTACATTAATGTAAATATTTTTTTAAATTCTGTTTTATATTTTATCAATAGATTTGTAATTAGGGTTTAATAAATAGTGTCACTAGAAGAAAATTAAATTTGAATTCAGCTAATATCACCTACAAATTTTCGCAGATAAAAAGGATCAGTTGGCAAAATATTAATATACTTCTGATTTAGTAAGCTATTTATTTTATGCACCGTGTAATAACAATATTTCATATATAAAATTCAAAGTCGTATAATGAACAAATAATTTATCTTTATCTGAGCAGATTTTTCATTTAAATGTAACAGCATTGAAATTAAATCTACAATGATAAACAGAAAAGTTTAAATTTGTAAAAGAAATATATAGCACGGAAAATTAACATTCGTAGTTGGAATCTTTTCTTACTGCTTACGTCATTTCAAGATTTTTTTTTATAACTATTCCCATCTTACAAATAATTTCAATGCTTTTAACACCATTTAATTGTACTCCATACTTAAGAAACAATAATTTTTTTAAAGTTCCTATATTTAAGTAACATACATTTCAGTGTTCAAAATACTAAATTAAACAAACGAATCAAGAAGAAATAAAATAAAAACTAATGAAACCAAAATTCTTTTGTTTAATGCAAATCGTTATATTCATGTAAAATAATTCATTTACCAAAATCTAGATTATTGTTCCAAAGTCGATATAGTATTTATATGAAAAAAATATCATTGGTCATTAATTTTTATCATATTTTTTGAATAAACTCCTTGAAAAGCAATTCATGCTTCATAAAAAACCAAGAGGAAAATATCGCATGAAATGGTATTAAACAACATTAAGTATTCGAAATTTTGTTAAGTATGTTAACTCTCGCCAAACCTGACACTTTCAGATAACGTTTAAAATGTTGCAGCCTCTTCAAAAACTCATCCTTTACAGTAACACAATGCCATTGTAAACGGGACCATTGATTGACAGTTTTATGACTCGTACGCAAATGACTCGTACGAAAGAGTCATACAACCTTTTTGATTTACTAGACGCCTTTGGCGACCAGCTGGTTCACCAAGAGTAATGGGGTCTAAGATTTTCAATTAAATACTTATGTGCCTTGCTCTCTTTATAATTTCTCTGCCAGATATATTTAAACTTTGAAAGTCACGTAACACTGATTTACTAAATTAATGATATAGATGTTGCAAACGATCATAGAAACCTTTGTCTTGTATTTCTTTTTTAGAAAACATAACATTTAATATTTATTTAATTTCATCCAATAACGTGGTGAATGTTACATTTTTTTTCGATTTAATTTGCAGTCATAGTTAATTTATTTTTTAATTTGAACTTCTGTCAGTATGATGTCAACAGTTTAATAAAAGCTATTTTTTCCTTTTACTCGTTCATTATTTATTTTAGAAAATGCCACATATTATATTTCTTTTATTTTATCCAGTCACGTGCTAAAAGTTGCATTTCTTTAAATTTAATTTGCAATGATAGTTGTTTTTTTTTAGTTTGAACTTCCGTCAATAGGATGGCAACATGCTGATAAAACCTAATTTTTCCCCCATGACGTGCTCGTGCAGATTAAATTTTATTGTTTTGTCCGAAATATATTGTTGTAAAACATGGTTAGAATATTTCTTTAAAAATTCTTTAAAAATAGAAGCTTAAGTTATACATTAAAACAAAGATGACATTAGAAAGCTAATTTTTTAATCTTTAAATTGATGTAAAAATCATGTTTGTGCGATAATATTTTAGGAAGTTATAGCGGAAAATCGTCGAAATTTCGCTTAAATTTTAATTAAGTCAAATTCTAATTGAAAATTCGAAAAAACGGCTCCGAGGTGCACATTCCCAAGCTCCAAGGTATACATGTACCAAATTTGGTAGCTGTAGGTCCAACGGTCTAGTCTGTAGAGCGCCAACACACACACACACTGAGCTTTATTATAAGTATAGATTATTTGATGGTTTTTCGAAATGCCCAGAAAACGCAAATCTAATCTTTCGAAAAGTAGTAATGAAGCTCGATCTGTGAGAATAAGTAGAAGTAGAGAATCGAATCCTCAAGCAGATTTTAAAAGTATTAAGAAAGCGGAGCGACAGGCTACATCTAGATCAGCTGAAACGTCATAAACGGTATTGGAATTACAGAATTGAACACATCAAAACTTCCACGCGTACCAATTCGCAGATAAAAGCGAGTACTTTCAGAAAGCAAAAAATTAGCAGAATAATATTTTCTGATACCAAACTAATTTGCACAGTATAGTATCACGATATAGTACATTCAGCAACATTTGAACACCTTTGAAATGTTTTATGTTTTCACAACAAGAATTGTAATAGGTTAGGTTTATTTTAGTTTAGTTGTATTACCATATGATTAAATGCAACACTAGAGCTATTTTGAGATGGCATAATTTTCTACCGTGATGAGGAGGGCAACATGTATCACCGTCTTCAAATTTCCGCACCTCACCAGCTGGAAGATGTTTGACTCATGACGCCAGATTTAAAGCGTGTTAAATCTATATACATAAAAACGAAATCGGATTTTGTTCCTAGAGCTTTCTATCCCTCAAATTAGCACCTTATTACTAGACCAATGCGGTCCAAATTCTATTATGGTTTTGACTATAATGTCAAATGCTGGAAAATAACCTCTTAGATTCATGAATTAAGCGGGAAGCGGCAATGCGAAATATTGCAAATGGGAAAAATTGAAGCTGACAGAATTGATTATTTCAACAAGAGTCTGAGCCATCGCGCCTAATAAAACAATACAGGCTTGGATTTACCTTAATTATCCTAACTGCATATTGCAAAAAGACTAACCATCTTTTTCACTAAATCTTTCAAATAGCGATATGCGTCTCAGTCACACAGAGGCATATGAAATGATCTTCATTCATGGAGAAAAACGCCGATCAATTCGAATGAAATTAATTCTAGATAAAATTTTATTTATGATACCAATTATAACGGTGTTTTATAATTTTCCCTGTTATATATTTAAAAGAAAATGATCCGAAACTTTTGTGTATTCACTTTCATGGTAAGAAAAAGAGTTCCAACAGTTAGTTCTAACAGATGATGAATAGATACGGGATCAATGTTTCTTGGGCTAGGTGATTATTCAATGACAAAACGGAAAATTCCAGAAACAGCAACAATTGAAGCAATATCTCCATTATGACGCAAGTTGTAATGACCTTTCTAGAAGTTCCTGGGATTTGACTCGGAAACTATAAACGGTCGAGAACAGGGCTAGGAAGCACTCGGTATTGAGTTGAGGAGAAAGTCGGTAGCTGAGGTTCCTTTAAGAGAGAAATCAATTGGAAGGAGCAGAAGATTCGAGAAGCATGAATGGTCAAGTGGAGTAACTTTCAAGTTTTCTCTAAACAATCAGTGTTGTCAAGTTTTTTATCATCGAATTAATCGATCTGTACAAACGTCTATTGTAAATGTTGTTTCGTATGGATTTTAATATGTTTTGTTTGGTAAATGTTCAGGTATAATAAAGCATCATTACTTACTATTAAACTTGTTTCACCACCGTATTTCACATTATACCCACAGCAATGGACCTCGTTTTCAGATTAATTTTTCGTAAAAATATCCAAAACCAGCCTTCTTCAACAACAAACTGTTGTATATTGTTACAAATCTGTAATTTTGCTTCCCAGTACGAATAGTGTCATCGTAAGAAAGATCGCTTTTCGATCGCCCTGTGGTTGTTGATCGGATGTCGCTTCAGTAAACTGAGCTTGACGACAGATTTGGCGATAAAATGGATGATGCTGGAAACTTGGATGATTTTAACGATCCGTCCAACATGAACCGAGATACGCTTGATTGGCTTGGAAGATTTTAGGCCCGATTCCCGGGAATTATAAAAGGCCCGTAGTCTCAAGGAGTATTAAATTGGAAGCGGAAAGCCGTGTCACCATAAACTAGCATCGAGTCCCGAGAGAAGTAGCGAGTCTGCAGCCGGTTGAGTAGCTAAAGCGATGAGACAGAACGAATTTCATCCGTTTGGAAACACCATTCGTAAGCGTAGACTGAATCTACGAAGATTCCCATTCCTGCTGAATTCTGTCTGGCCGCTTCGTATGCTACGGCTGTTACTACTACCGTTTATGATTTGCAAACTACAGTTTGTTGTAGTGTGCTGCTGTGTGTCGTCTTGGCTGTACATACTTGTCGTCTCTGTATTAGAGTCTTCGTGTAAAATAATCGCTGTCGTGGTTTTTTACTGAGGCCTGCTCATTGTGTTTTCACACTTTACCCTCACTAAAAAACGAACCCGGTGAACCATAACAATATTATATTTAGAGAATATAACTCGCAATAAATGGAATTGCATGTAAAAATATGATTCGCTTTTTCATCCATTAAATCACTGCCCATTTCAGGAAGATTACAAAGCACAAGACTGTGTTTGTGCCAAGATCAGATAACAAGACTGACATCTCCAAGCTTCTACATCGAACGTCATAAACAGAAATATAAGAGCAAAAGGTTTACGAAGATGAATCTTCATCAGAGTCAGTCATCAAACCAGTGATCTTTGAATGACAAAACTGAAATTTTATGCTGCCCAGGAAATTAAATTAAACCAGCTAGTTATAACGAAGCCACTAAATATCCCGATGTGAAAATTTCAGATTGACCTTAAACTTTAAATAATGCCACTAAAAAAACTAATATATGTTATTACATGAGGGAAAAATAACCAAATATGTAATTTAATTTAAAAGCTTCCGTAGTCGTAATTTTGAAAAAGACATTTCACGGTTAGAAGAAGCAACTCGTTAACCGCTAAGATTATCTCTTTGGTTTGGTACTAGATTCGATTTACAAAAGCAAGAACTGAACCTGAAATTAATGTAATCGAAAATTTTGAAATCGAAAGATTTTTAATAGCCGTTGTTTCAATTTTTAAAAATATTTTGAAATACCAATTCATTTATTAGGGCCCAAATAAATTATTTTAGGAATTTAAACCATTCATAATAAACAAGATCTAGCAACCCAAAAAAAAAACAGTCACTGTAACATCACTTTTCATAATTGCCGTATGTCTTGAAACATTGCTCAATTTTCACGGCATTGCTCGCTTCAAATACTCATTTTTTTTTAAATCGTCTACACTTGATCAACCTATTATTGTGATGCTAAACGAAGGTTTGAACCGATCATATAAAGAGGCAAGATCCAAGTAGGCATTACATTTCCTATTTCTTTACCAAACTACCAAGAAAACATCCTATCTTCTAAAACCGCTGTTAAAAGTTTGATCTACACGACCGCTTCAGAAATATCAGACTTGCACCAGCGATTTTTTAATAACCAAAACGTGAAAAGTTTTAATTTCACAAAATCGTTAATAGTGCCTAAAAATTTTGAGACTTAAAAAAAAAAATAATAATGATTAACGTTTGCACCCGGATTTAGGGTTAACTCTTAGAATTCTAAAATCCGACTGCGGAGGAAAATTACTAAACGATAATCATTCAGTAATTCCATTCATAGATGAAGATTAAGAAAATGTCTCAGTTCTATTTTTCATCCTTTGAGCTAGATGTAAACTCAAGATTAAAGCACTGTCTACTTACACTCCTTTTTTTAAGCTCTATTATCCAACAGTAAAGAAACTCTTTGGATCAAGAAACTTTGATTATCAAATATGACGAGCCACCACATGTTTGTAAGGAGGTTAAAAATTCTTAACAAAAGAAAATTCACACAACACAAAAATTTTCGGTTTCATATTAATAATATTACTTTAATAACATCAATCAACTTTAATTAACACCATACTGCATCAAAAGGAAATGCTATTTTAAATCTATATCTATACTTATAATAAAGCTCAATGTGTGTGTGTGTGTGTGTGTGTGTGTGTGTGTGCGTGTGTGTTGGCGCTCTACAGGCCAGACCGTCGGACCTACAGCTACCAAATTTGGTACATGTATACCTTGGAGGTCGGGAATGTGTACCTCGGAGCCCTTTTTTCGAATTTTTAATTAGCATTTGAATTAATTAAAATTTAAGCGAAATTTCGACGTTTTTCCGCTATAACTTCCGAAAATATTATTGTACAAACATGATTTTTACATCAATTGAAAGATAAAAAAAAAAAATTAGCTTTATAGAGGTATCATTGTTTTTAATTTATAATGTAAGCTTCTATTTTTAACGAATTTTTAAAGAAATATTTTAACCATGTTTTTGTCACGTAACTAGATAAAATAAAAGAATGCCGGAAGTTCGAATAAAAAAAACAACTATCATCGCAAAATAAATCTAAAGAAATGCAACTTTTAACAAGCGACTGGATAAAATAAAAGAAATCTAAAATGTGATATTTTCTAAAAAAAATAAATGCAAAGCCAAGGTTTCTACGATCGTTTGCAATATCTAAATCATTAACTCAATAAATCTTCTTTACGGTAAACCTGATCTAATTTAGACAGGATATGCATTGGAATCCCGACTTAATGGCATATTTCTATTATCGTTGCAATATCTGTCTTAATAATTCAATAATTTTTTTCCCTTTTTCGTTTTCTTTAAAAAAACATATTTCATATTTTGGCAACATCACCGAAAAAAACATTTTTAATATTTTGGAAGCATAACCGATAGTTAAAACTTACTGATTCATAAAATTAAAGAATATTATTAGGAAAACGTTTTCTTTTAGAGCTTTCCGTCCATCATCTTAAAGAAAATATTAATTTCAGGTCAATCAATGCACGGAATTACTTCAAGGCTAATGAATATGCAATTTAATGTAAAATTTTAGAACCCATTACTCATGGCGAACCAGCTGGTCGCCAAAGGCGGCTAGTATACAATAAGCAGAGAGCAATCAGATTGGTTATCTATACACACAAAATGGCGAGATTAATTGGTGAAATCGGTCCGTTCGCGATATCTTAAACACGAAAGGCAGTAATCGAATACTCATAGCGCATGCAAGTATCAAGAACTTACAAATGAGATCAAAAAATGGCGATATCGAAAGAAAGGATGTAAAAATGCTTTGTGTGTGTCTGTCTTTTCCCTTTAGAGAATTAGATAACTCATGAAATTTCTCTTGAAAATGGGCAGGAATGGGGAACAGTAACCATTTCCTTATTATTTGAAAAAGCTCAAACGATGAGATTTTTTGAAATGTTCCCTCACACTTTTTAAACAAATATCTAGAAGTCAAGAGTTATTCAAAACTAACTAGCTACCTTTTCTGGCTAATCAGTTTGTCACGATTGATAGTTGCTAAAAATTTCAGTTGTTCTCAAAGGAAATTTTTATATTACAAAATTTAAATTTTCATATCTATACTAATATTATAAATGTGATGTATGGATGGATATTTATCCGCCAATCATGCCAGAATGGAATTAGTTGAAATTTGGTCCAGCGATAGATTATAATATGGAGCAGAAAATAGGCTTCTATTTATTCCGGTTAAATGAGTGGTTAATTTTTTATTAATTTAAAAACTAACTTTCGTGCCAAAAAGTTGAGGCCAAATCCCGCCAAAGATGAGTAAGGCTCCAGTTTTTTTCCCCAGCAGTAATGAGGTTAAGCTTAGCATGGTTTCGACCGATTATTTCAAAAAATTCTGCTTATTTTCTTAGTGTATGATTTATTTAAATTCAAACGTTGTTAATTAATCGATCTTTTGGATTCATTTTGAAGTACTTTTAAATTAAGATAAAACAGAATAAAGGAAATAAAAAAAATTCTTATCTGCATTGCGTAACCAAAATTGGCTTTGAAAGTTAACGAGGGATTGTTGACAACTGTGTTTTCATTTAGCTATCACAATCTGGATAAATAAATAAAATGACTTGATTTTATTTTAAAGAAACACGGATTTAATTTGTTGTTTTTGTTTTATTTCGGGTATACAATGTAAATAATTTTTTTTAGGTTAGTTGTGTGTTTTTGTTATTAAATTACATTTATGTTAGTTGTTTACTTTTCGTATATGCTTATACTTTTAAGTGTACCTTTTTTAGCTTAGTTTTAATTTTTTTAATTTGTCATTAATTGATAGGTTTTAGAAATGCCCAGAAAACGCAATCTAATCTTTCGAAGAGGAGTAATAAAGCTCTGGCTATGAAAGTAGCTAGAAGATTTGCCATTTTAGTGAGTACTTGCGGACTATCCAACCCTCCAGCTGCGAGATAAGCATAAGTACGCTTTATCAAAAGATATGATACTTACAATGACCTGATCATTAACAGAACTTAGGTATAGATAGAAAATAAAATAATTTCCATATTTGGAAAATGTCTCACTGATTTCGTCCTGCCCCCACTGCAGCGAAGGAGGAAATTACGCGCGAAGTTAGGAAGGAGATAAAACTACGACACCTCTGCTTTAGAAGCGCAGGTCAATGAAATGACACTGCGATTACTTCCCAAGCAGCGTTGAGTCTAAGCAACGATTCTGAACCGAGCAAATAAGGGAAAAGAGGGATTATTCCTTCTTGACGCACCAGCGAGTATGGATAAGACGTTTGTTCTGAATTTCCTTTTAGCCCAACGCCGCGATATAACTCTGACTGTAGCTTCCGCGGACATGGCTACAACTTTGCTTACTTTGCGTTACTTTCCGTTTTCAAATTACCACTTAATCTTGAAAGCGAAGATACCTTAGCATGCGACGTCACCAAAAACAGCGGCCGGGGAATCTTTTTGTACCAGTTAATAGTATGGGACGAAGGAGTATGTAGGACATCCGCTTGCAACCAGGCGGTTTTGTCGTTTTGCTCACAGGCGATTTTAGACAGCTACCTCTGACGCTGATCAGACCGATACATAGACATCAAAATTTCCACGCGAATGATGTCGCGGGTAATAGCCAATATGTAATCATATATGATAAATCTATACTTATAATAAAGCTCAATGTGTGTGTGTGTTGGCTCTCTACCGGCCAGACCGTTGGACCTACAGCTACCAAATTTGGTACATGTATACCTTGGAGGTCCGGAATGTCCACCTCGGAGCCCTTTTTTTGAATTTTTAATTAGAATTTGAATTAATTAAAATTTAAGCGAAATTTCGACGTTTTTCCGCTATAACTTCCGAAATTATTAGTGCAGAAACATGATTTTTATATCAATTGAAAGATAAAAAAATTAGCCCTCTAATGGTATCAGTGTTTTAATGTATAACTCAAGCTTCTATTTTTAAAGAATTTTTAAAGAAATATTTTAATCATGTTTTTTAGCACGTGACTGGATAAAATAAAATAAAACAATGCCGGAAGTTCAAATGAAAAAACAACTATCATCGTAAATCAAATCTAAAGAAATACAACTTTCAGCACGTGACTGGATAAAATAACATAAATATAAAATGTGATATTTTCTATAAAAATAAATGCAAAGCAAAGGATTCAAGAAATCGTTTGCAATATTTATATCATTAATTCCATAAATTATCTTTATTTACAGTAATCCTGATGGAATTTAGACAGGATATGCATTGAAATCCCGACTTAATGGCATATTTATGTAATCGTTTGCAATATCTGTATCATTAAATCAATAATTTTTCCCCTTTTTCGCTTTCTTTAAAAAACTTATTTAACATTTTGGGAATATCACCGAAAAAAACATTTTTAATATTTCGGAAGCATAATTGATAAATTATTAGAGCATTAAACTCAAAAAGTTTTTTTCGAATAAAGTTACCGACTCTTTAACTACTAATAACTGAATCTTTTAACTTAAACTATTTCTTAAATTTTGGCTAAAAAATATATGATTTAATTGGAAATTTTAGAACGCATTACTCATGGCGAACCAGCTGGTCGCCAAAGGTGGCTAGTATGAAATAATATGACAATCTAATTTAAATTCTGGTTAATTTTCTTTGTATCATAATTTAGCCCACAATAACTACATTCAAAAATTTCTCTTATTTCCTGAAGTATGCACACTGCAAAACTGTTGAATTCAGCAAATTTTCATGCTCTGAGCAAGGGGATAAAAAAAAAAACTATAGCTTGCAATATTCTTTTAGCGATAGCTAAATGTTTCCGTCCTAAGGCTACACATGTCAAAGAAATCCCTATCAAAAAATGCCAAAAGTTCGTATAAATTTGGCATCATATTATATAATTCTTGCATATAAACAGAAGCAGAGATAAGCAATATCGCAATATTTGAAATTGCAACATTCGATTTTTTTTTTTTTTAAATCTTTAACTGGCAAATCAGAAAATGTTGTAGTAATAAATAAATAAATTTGTAGTAACAACAAAAGGTTGTAGTGTATCCTTGAAATCTGGTAAAACAGCATACTTTAAAATTTTATTTTACAGGCTGAATTTTTTTTTTAATGTACAGGAAAATTGGGTAAAAAATGAATTCCCCATTCTTATTAAAGTCTAAAGAAAGCTTTTTAGATACAAAATATAATGAAGGTAAATCACTTAATGACATACATTTGTATTTGAAGGAAGCAGGTAAAAATGTATATAGGCTGCTCAATAAGGAGTGAGAATGAGTTAATAAAAATAATTACAGAAATTTTCCAATCTTTGATGGTCTTTCTCAAAATACACTCCATTGAATGCAATGGTCCTGCCAACTTTTTTTTCAGCCTTAAAACACTAAAGTTGGATAAGTCTTTTTTATTTATTTTGTCAGGTCTTTCAAAATAATTTCCACATCATTAACCACCATGTCATTAATCATCATAGAAAGCACTTTTCCCAAAGGTGTGCTGCTTCAAATTTGGGAGAAGGGGGGTGGAGGGGAGGAAAACACATTTTGCAAAATAAAGGTAACAAGGGGGATTGGGATAAAATGATATTGAGGTTTAAAAAATACTTGAAAATAATTCTGACAAGATGGAATTTTACTTAATCATAATGTAATATCTAGCTTGTTTTTAAAAATGATTTTGGAGAGCTTACAGTGTATTACTATAACATGCTTCAGTTACAATTGTATATGGTAAAACAGGGTACTTTTCTTGAATATCCAAAAATGATGTAACCCTATTTTTTTTCAGTGACCCTAACAATTCAGTATTAGTGATACAGAAAACTATAGACAGAATTTTTATACAATCAAGAAGTAATTAACATCACTAATTTTTGGAAAAAAAAGATATTAATTTGAATCATCTTAAAACAAGGCTCAATATGCACACGGACATACTTTATTTGGGAATGAACAGTCTCAGCACCCATAGCATATCAATGCATGTTGTGGCAGTTCTTATGCCAGTAATTGAAGAATAGTCACACAATTTAATTTTCATACTTTATTTCTTATTTTTTTATGTAATGTGAGGAGCTTTTCTCACTATCACACCAGTGGTGTTGATATTTACTTATGTTAGAGCAGTTACTGGAATATCAGGCCCACTTTCTTATGAAAACAAGTGTCACCCCTTTTTAAATCATGTTCTCAGTATAATACAGAATAAAAGAGATTGCCTATAAACTTTAATTAATATCACATATATTTCATATTTCAGCTGCTTATTTTTTAAGCCAGCAAAATCATTTTTTAAGAGCATACAGTTCATTACAGGCTACATTCCTTTTTGAAAGTGAACAACTATATTAGTGGGTTCCAAGATGAGAGCATTTATATCAGAAACAGGAAACTTCTGCTATCTATTTTTGTCTGTTATCTAACACATGTAATATTATTGTTAATTTTTAAAAAAATTCTAAATCACTTTGAAAATACTGAAAAGCCAATTCTTTATTACAAACCTTTTTATAAAAGTAAGTTAGAGATATTTTTTTACCTCCCTCTTCTCTATGATATTATTCAAAGTTCAATAATTTAAGCTAAATGTTTTATTTTTGCCATTATTGTAAAAATGTTTTTCTTCCTTTTTCAATAGTTATCAAATTAATTTTCAAAAAAAAATCTGATGATATTAAAAAAAATACTTTCAAAAAGAGTTTATTTAACTATCTTATTTAACTTTATAATGTTTCCAATAAATTACATTTTATACTCTTTCAGAAAAATTTAAAAAAATAAATAAATCATATCTAAATTATAAGAAAGGATATGGAATAAACTAAAGGACAGAAGAAGGCAAATGAATAAAAATGTTTTAATAATAATACTTACTTTCTCGTGCAATACTAGTTAATTCACTCCAACAGCACTATATTATATTAATATATATTACACCAAACAGTAATTAATGGCACTTACATAGGCAGCATGCTACAAAGTTTAGCAATTCAAACACAATCACAACAATACTTCTCAGATTATCATTAAAAAAAAAAAGAAGAAATTTGTTTCTTTCTTTTTCCCTTGTGTTTAATTCATCAAACTCAGAATTGCTATCTTTATTCACTTATGACACATTTTGTCACTTCTGTGATCAGTTCATACATCTTTTAATCTCATTCAAATACTGGAAAGAGTTTACTATAACTTTAATGCTATCCTTTATAGATAAGTGAATGCAGCTAACCTCAACATAATTATTAAAGAATTTGTTTTTTCTGAAAATTTCCAAAAAACAATAAAATAGGTAAGAGAGTTTTTTCTTCCTTGACATACAGCTTTGATAGCCATTGAATGATCAAGAAATTAAATTATTAGCAATAGAAAAAGCAAATAAAATGGATAAAAACATAAAGTTCTCAAATTTAGAAGGTTACGATGTTAGTCTAATTTCAATGTTTTACTTATTAATTTTCTACATCTCTCACTCTGCACTTTACTCATTTCATTAATTCTTTTAGTTGAAGATATTTTGATTATATTAACCCTATCAATTGCAGGGATTTAGTAAATGATTTTTAAAAATGCAAAGAAAATATATATCATTTAAATTTTCCCCCCATTACGAATTTCAAAATTTTTTATTCATAATGCAGAAAATAAAAGTTTATTTAAAATAAATTGAAGTTCTACACAAATTTCATGGAACAAATTCATGTACATTTGACTCATTATCAATTAAATTTGACCGTGCACAAGATACTGCGATATGCAACAATAGTTTGAACTTTGTTTTTGGATCATTGGATAAATACACATATCCATAGTAAATTAAAATAAAAGGATCACAGATTTTATTAAAAAAAGATAATACATTTAAAAAGAAAGTTTATGGCTAAAAGGTTTAAAAATTGATTTAAAGAGACTCTTTTTTCATTTCACTAAAAGTATTGAAACAAGCGATATTTAGAATCCAATATCTAAAATTTAAAGTAAATTTATTTTCATAGTATATTGTTAGCAACAAAATTTTATCCTTTATTCACCTATAATAATTCTTTTTTCTCAGTACAACTCTTTGAACTCAAAAATACTGCAATATTAATTAAATAAATTTTGTATATTAAATTTGAATGTCATTAAAACTACTTTCAAATTTCAATTCTAAAGTATTCTTACAGCAGCCAATAAATTAAAACTATAATTGCTACTTAAAATACATGTTATATACGATTAGACAGTTAGATTTGAATTAGATTTAATTAGTGAATTTTCAAACTTGTTAAAATATAAATCTAAAACAATTTAGAAAATCTGGGATACTGTTAACTGACACTTAAAAAAACCCCTTATAGCAGTGATTTCCAACAACATATATCTTGAAAAAACAAAAGAATGGATCATAAAACAAACATAAAAATTTTCATTTAAAACTACAGACTACATTTTAGAAAAAATAACCTGGAGATAAGAAAAAAATACGACCATGTTCATGAAATACCTTTATAAAAAATTATTTAAAATAGAATAACAATACTTTAAGTATATCACTTACCTAGCAGCAAAATCAGCATTTGCAAATCTAACAATGGCTTTACTTCCATTTACAGATACAACTTTTCCTCCACAGTTGTTAGATAATTTGAGTAATCTGTTTTTTATAAGACCTTCTTTTCTGTTAATAGGTAGATCTGATACTATCAATTCACATGGACGACTATCTACAGACTAGAGAATAATAAGAAAAAAAAATATTAAACATTTATAATAAAAATCTTACTTTACACAAAAATGAAGTATTCTACATATTTATTAAAACTTAACTCTAATATTTAAATACACAAAATATTAAAAATTAGGATAAACAGAAGCAAAAAAAAAAAAAGCATTAAATCTTGCCTGGTTATGAATTACTCCTCTGAGATTTGACCAGAGTTCCATTAATGATTTAATGATAAAGAAAATATTAATGAAGTATATTTTGAACTGCTTGCGGTTTACAATCTCCTATCTCATTTAATATATGCTGTCTTTTTTTATTTAATTCCCAATACAATAAAAAAACAATTAACAAGTAGATGTCTCATAAAAATTTATGATGTTTTTATACTTTAGCGATAGATTTTAAAAGTATGAATTTCATGATCATAATTTTTAAAATACAGCTTCATCATTTTACAAGAGAATAACCATCTGTGTTATAACATTATAATTAATATATAACATAAAGGAACATAGGAGTTATTATACATGTCAAATATACTTCCTCCTGCATTCATAGAATTTGGAAACTTTGCAAATGTATAAATGGCGACTGACAGAGTAAGAGAGATAAAGGAATGGTGGTGTTTTTTTTTTTTTTTTAATTTAGAGATAAAATTAAAAAGTATTAGGTTGTTTGGAAAGTAATTTCGTTTTTTCCCGACAGAGGATTTAATTGTATTTTTCGCACCCAATTTCATACTTAAACCGCAAAATCATTTTATGTTTTAAGAGCTGATATAGCAAGGCTTGAGTGTGAAAAAGTCCAGCTGATTCTTCGCAGTAGTTTTTGGATGGTGCCCTTTTAAATATGGAGAGCAATAAACAGCATTTTCGTCATTTTTTTCTTTTTTGCTATATAAAAGGTAAAAATGCTGTCAAGCCAGAAATAAATTAGCCAATATGTGTGGAGAAGATGTGTTAACAGTACATCAGTTCCAGAACTGATTTGCAAAAATTTTCCTTCAAATGAGGAGGCCAAAAACCACCTCGATCAGTTTTTTTTTACATTAAAGACCAAAACTTTTATGAGCGTGTAATCATGTTACTACCAAAAATATGGCAAAAGGTATTAGACCAGAATGGCAATTTTATAATTTAATAAATAATTTATTCATTAAACGAAAATTTCTTTTCATTTTGACAAAAAAATACGAAATGACTTTTCAAACAACCCAATAACTAGAAGAAAGATATAAAAACATAATTCTTCTTTCTAAAAGGTTTGTTGACACTTCTGAGAAGGTACAGAATAATGAAATTCAAAAGTAATGTCACATCAATATAATCAAGCTGACTTCACAAACTAAGACAAGATCAAAAAAGGGTATGATTAGAATTCCTTACTTTTACAGGACTTCTAACAGGCAAATCTTGAGTGATGGTGGAAAATGTATAATGTTCATGAGCACAAGTAAGAAGTGATGGATGAGCATGACCCCGATGAATTAAAATGATCCTAATGTTATGACGATGACGAAAATCGGATAAATCAGATGCAAAATTTACATCATCTGTAAAATTAAATAAATATATATAATATACACATCACTCAGGCAAAAAGAAAAATTAAGATAAAAAAAAAAGAGATTTTTTAAATTAATGTCAGTGCAGTTGCATACAATTATTTTAACACTAATGTATATGCAACTAAATGCAGTATGAAAGTATAACATAGTAGTAAAATTAAACATGGTTTAATACTATAAGAACAAAATTGAATATTCTTCTGCTCTTATTACTGGATTTTTAAAATATCGTTTCATTATAAAATATTTTTATTCACTGAATTCTTAAAAATATTGAGAATTGGAAATATACTAAAAGTAGGAGCAGGGAGGGGGAGGGCTGAAAGGCCTACTATAATACTTTATAGTTGGAATTACATCTATTGCCAACAATTTGAATGTCAAAAATTTTATTATTTTAACCAATAAGAAATCAGAAAGAAGATTAGTCCCATAATATATGATAAGAAGGACAACCTTTATTAGTTTCCCTCTTACTGTCAATAAGTTTCTCTTAACCAACATTCAAAATGATTTTTTTTTATTTAAATAAAATATAGCATCATAATAAAATGAACTTTTGAGATTTCAATGAATCTGTATAATCAGATTACATGAATTAAATATCAAAACCTTTGGTTTGAATGTTGGTCTGTCAACAAACAAAAAAAGAACTAAAAAATTTAATGAACTAGATCAGTGGTGGGGAAAGTTTTTTTACGATGGGCCATTTGTAATAACTAGATGATCGTAGTGGGCCAAAGAATAATGCTTAATCGTTAAAAAATTTATGTGTTCTATAAACATATGCATATATTATTACATACACTTATTATTTTAATAGTAAAAAAGCAAAAGGTAAGAAAATTATAAGCACAAAATATAAAATGAATCTAGTGTAGTTCTTGATGTGAAGTATTAGCACTTTATTTTCTGGTGTCATTACTGGTTGATGGTGCATGAGAAAAATGAAATTGAGCCTGTTTAACAAAATTTCATCTTAGTCCGGTTCCATTTGCGAAGCAGAAATTCTTAAAACTGATGAAAGGTGCTCATCTGTAATTCTGTTTCTGAAAGAAGTTTTCCTAAGCTTCATTGTTGAAAAGATTTGTTAGCATATATAAGATGAGCCGAACATTGTCATTATCTTCATTGCATGAGTCATTAGATTTGGGAAATTATCCGGACTTAAATTTTTATAAAATTCTAGTAATGGTACTGTATGAAAAGTTTGTTTCAGGAGAGTACTACAGTTCAGTTCTATTAACTCAAGTTGAAATTTTGCATCAACTTCTTCGTAATTAACATTGAATGGGGTGGCAAAAATACTAAATTCTGTTTCCATTTTTCTAAAGTCCCAAAATCTCCTTTCAAATTCTGAAGATAGTTTTCTCAAATTAATTTCGTATTTTTTAATCTTATTGTTTGATATAGTGAATTTTGAAGATTGTATTCTTGGAAAATGAGAAAAATCAGATTTAGAGATCTGATTAGCAAATAATAATAACTGTCATTTGAAACTCTCCAAGTATTGCCAAATATCGTGAAGAAACTGATTTTTCCCTTGCAATTTGAGATTAAGTTGATTCATGTGTACGAGGAGGTCTGTGAAAAAAGCGAAATCAGAAAGCTACGTTTCGTTTTCTAAGACCTCCAATTGATTATAAATGTCTTTATCAAGAAGAAAATTCACAATATGCGGGTCGTCACATTACGAAGTAAGAATGCGTTCAAACATTCTCACGACGGCACTCTTAAACGGGCCGGATTAAACCTTTCCGCGGGCCGGACTTGGCCCGCGGGCCGTAGTTTCCCTATCACTGAACTGGATGAATGAATTATGTTATTGTGTGTCATTCTATCTGTGAATAGGTAAGCAACCACAATATCTTAAAATTATACAAAATAGATTATTGAAATTTAATGCATGGCTTTATCATACTTCCAAATCTTTTTTTAATGTTTTGTAAAAAAAATATTGATAAAATCTACAATATGTCTGTCAGTATATTTTGAATAATTACATATAATATATTGAACCTAAAACAAAAGCACCCAAAACTAATTCTCAGTTTTCTTCACTACAGAATGAAATAAAATACTACATGATGTTCTAGTGTATAGAAAATGTCAGGGGGAAAGTACCAATGCTAGTTTATAAGGATTCAGTTTAAAATCTTAGACATGGCAATTATTTCTTATTAAATGAACACATTTATTTATTGCTGAAACTGATCAAGCTGTAAGATTAGAAGAATAAATTACCCACAAAAATCTAATTAAGTTTAAGTTTTTACAAAAAGAATTTTATAACATTAAAAAATTTAATGGTTTGATAAAAAAAAAATCTGTATTTAATTTTTGATGTATATTTTGACTGATAGAAATCATTGCCATTTTCCAATGATTTAAAGAAAAATATATAATATTGCAAAATTGACATTATATCAGCAATTGTAATGACTACACATTAGAAAACAGTAATTTTTCCATATTAAACATGGAAAAAGTAACATGAAGGTTGAAAAAAAATCTTTAAACAAAAACTAACTGAATGACTTCTAAATATTTTTTGATTTTTAATTAAAAATTTAATTGAAAAATAAATTTATATACAGTAAAACAGAAAGAAATGGAAGCAAATAAATAACTTAGTAATAATAAAAAACAAGTAAAGACACCATAGAAATATAAACACAGAGAATTACAACAAATAGACAAAGCTAAAAAAATTGTTAATTTGCAAATAAGGTATGAATAAGTGGAGTAGTAAAATATTGTTTTATCATCAATATTACTTTGATAGATTATAATGCACATTCACATAAACTCAAGTCCAATCAATAAAAATACAATACTAGATAATTTTTTAAATATACTTTTGAAGAATAGTACCAGAAATGAGAAGTAATGTGGCTGGGGCACCATGAGTATCTACAAATCGCTTCATGCATTGCTTTAATTTATCATCTGCAGCATTTTTACTAGTTGCACTAATGTGAACAACAGTAACCTGAAAAAAAAAGGTTAAAAATTCCAAAATCAAAAGCAACATATAATACTTCTTGAATATGTTACATGTAATAAATCTAAATTTTACAATTTTTTAATTCATAACTCAAATATAGAGGTATATTAAAATTAATCCTCTGGCTGCATGATTCCTAAAATTGCTATTTAAATGCCATGTTTGTAAATAAATTATTCATAGAAATATTACTAAATATTATTCAAAGAAATTGGACTGATGCTTACATTACACAATAATAACACAATATAATATAAATCTGTAATCGAAAAAATAAACACCCTAAACAGTGAAAAACATGGAAAGTCACAGAAAACAGACTGATTGCCAATCCGTGGAAATTGTGGGATTTGCAGAGGCAGGGTTAATATATTATATTTCTTCCTCAAAATAAACAAGGCAGAAAAAATATTTTTGAAAATGAAAAACTCCAGAATATTTATTTGTTGCCATTATTAGTTAAATCTATACCTAAAATAAAGTTCAATGTTTGTATTTGTAAGTTGGCACTCTACAGACCATTCCGTTAAGAGAATATACAAGAATATACACCTCAGAGCAATTTTTTCGAATTTTTAAATGGTTAATTAATAATTAAGTGAAATTTTGGTATTTTTCTGCTATAACTTCCCAAAATATAATTGCATAAACATGATTTTTACATAAAGTTCAAGGTTTAAAAATTAGCTTTCTAATGGTATCAGCATTTTAACAAAGAAATTTAAATTTCTATTCTTAATGAATTTTTAAACAAATATTTTAACCGTATTTTTCAACAATATATTTAAGACTAAACAATAAAATTTAATCTGCTCAAGCACATTAATAGGAAAAAATTAGCTTTTATTAAAGTGTTGCCATCATATGAACAGAAGTTCAAATTAAAATAATAATTCAAATATTATTGCAAATTAAATCTTTAAAAAATGTGAATGTAACTTTTTGCAAGTGACTGGATAAAATAAAATAAATATTAAATGTTATATTTTCTAAAAAATTAAAAGCAAGGCACAGGTTTTTATGATTGTTTACAACACCTATGTTATTAATTCAATCAGTTTTATTTACAGTAAACGAGATTGAATTTATACAGGATATATATTCAAATTTGGGCCCAATGGTTAACTTGTAAATCATTAGAAATATGCATACACATTTTTCTATACTGTTACTTTAGTACGGATTTTTTTAAAACTTTAATTAGTTAAAAAACAAGCTAACATTTTGAATATTTCTGCGATATAATGACTTTTTTTTCATTAATAACAATGTTTAAGCTATAAATTAAATATCTGTTTTTAATGAATTTTAAAAAAAATATTATCTCCACATTTCCCAACAATTAATTTTTCACAAAATGAAAGAATTTATCCTACAAGAGCATGTTAAAAGTTTACCAATATTTGCCATCACTTTGGCAAAAATGGAATGATTAAAATAAATCTTATTGCAAATTACACTTAGGAAAAAATTATGCTCAGCACATGTTGAAATGGTAGCGTAACAATATGGTATAAATACAAGTTGCGATATTTTTTACAACAGCTGATTGCAAATCAGAGAGGTATAAAGTATAATGAACAAATAATTGTCAGGTTTTTCCATAACAATATCAGTTACGTGACTATCGAAGTTCAAAGTTTAAACATATTTGGTTAAGAAGTTGCAAAGAGAGCAAGATACATAAGCACTTAATAGAAAATTTAAGAATGCATTACTCATGTTGAATCAGCTGGTCGCCAAATGTGGCTAGTTAAAAAAAAAAAATTTTTTTTAAGGACAGTTTATTGCTCATTTACCACATTTTAAAATAGAATAATAAATAATTTTCCATTAATACAAATATGAAAGAAAAAAAAATGCATTAAACTACTAAAGCATTGCATAAATATATATTTTACCTGTGCAAATAGTAATTCTTGAATAACAACTTTACTTTCTTTATTTATATCACAAACACACATGAATTCAGCTTCCCTATGATCTTTAAAAAATTTTTCACGGATATTTTGTACAAGAGCAATGGCTGATTTTCCTTTAGGTACTTGACAGTTTTCAATGTCCCAAAATACTCCAATGGGTGGTAGAACATGCAGATTAAGAGCATTTTGGAACCTAGCAGCAATATTACTTTTTGATCCCTCTGTAAGAAAAAAAAACTTTTACAAAAACCTTAAAAAACTAAAAATAACTATTGGGAATAATAACAAATTAACTATCATACTAAAAAATAAATTAGTTAAATATTTTTAAAAGATGATACAAATAAATCCAATAATTTATATAAAAAGTATATCATTTTATCTTCATGTAGAGAAATTATATACAGGTTGAAGCAAAGGAAGCTAAAGCTATGGGAATAATGTCTATCTCAGTTAATTGGCTGAACGGATAGCAATTACCTGAATGATTGATTTCAGTAATTACAAGTTTTAGCTCAAAAACAATAACAAAAAATGAAAGAAAAAAATACATCAAAATTAGACATGACCAATTCAATATAAAAAGATCAACATGTATAAATAATTTAAAAGCTTTAAAATTGTATAAACAAATTTATCTCATGAATTTTGAGAAGTAATTTGGTTTTTAATATAGATATAAAGACTTTTGAAAGAAACTAACATTTAGTGAAGAAGAAAAAAAAAAAAAAAAACGATTAAGAGAATACCATGAAAAAGAAATGCTTAAAATAAGGCTAATTATTTCATGTCAGTAATTACAGTAACATGTGATTTGAAGTACTCACCACAGCAGATTAGGGTTTCTGCTTACAAATATAGTGTGTGTAGAGAGTCATTTTATTTTAAATTGGTAATATTCTATATTTTTGTTACTGCCTATTCATTCAGAGTTTTTGAGGTAATTTTCTGATATCTATCACCAGGAATTATGTGATCAATTTCAGATGACAGCACATGACTATTTAATTATTGATGTACATTTCTTTCCACAATATTTTATTCAAATAAGATTATGTTAAGCACTGATTCGAGACTTGATTCCTTGGAAGGTATGTTGTGTATACAGATCGATTGTACTTTAAATCTGTGTAAGATCAAATAAGTTTACATTGGTATGGAATAAAATTTTGAAGTTTTAGTTCAAAAGTCATATCCATTAGCTGACAAAAGTTTAAAAACATGAGTCACTTCCAAAATACTTTCCATATCACTTTAAAACACGAGGTTTATTGAACTATTTCCTTTGTAAAAAATTATTTCATTCAGTGGAGATAAAAGTATACACATTTAAAACTGTTGGCAATACAGTGAAACCTCGTTACAACAATATTTTAGGGACCAAATAAATATATTGTTGTAGAGAGGCATATTGTTATATAGAGGACCCACATATTTTGAGCATTTAATAAGAGTTTTTTTTTTCATTATTATTATTAGTTTAAGGTGCATAACATACTACTTTTAAGTCTATATTTAGAAGAAATTAATTTGTAAAATACTAATAATGGTGGTTTAAATACTAAAAAAATAAATAAATAAGATAAATTCAGAAAATAAGCACAGAAATATTCATATACCTGAAAACACTTTTTATTGAAAATAATCCAATATTTTTGTTTGTTTATTCATTTTTTTAACTGTCAAGTTCACCAATACTGTATGCATTGAGTCTAGTGCACGAAAATGCTCTTCATTTGTCGACGGAAGGTTTGAAAAAAATGTCCGTAGTGAATTCACAGATTGAAGAGCTTCCTGGGATGACAATAAGGACTGCGATGGACCTGTATTATCATCATCATCATCATTGTTTCCTATCTCATCAGTAATTTCAGAGAGAATATCTTCATCAGTAACTCCTGCGAAAACCATAAGATCTTCATCTGCTGTTAAATAGTCTTCTATACTAATCCCAAACTTTTTACCGCTTGTTTCCTCAAGTTGGGATACGGATTTTTTGAAGTGCAAAACACATTCTTGATCATCTGAGAGATCATTGTCTATAGAATTTTTATCATTATCAGATTTCTTATCTTCCATAACACAAAGACCAGCCTTTTTCCAGCAATTCCGAATGGTTTTTTCTGTTACTTCCCACCAACTTCCACAATATCCACAATGAGTCTTAATAGACGGAAAAAATAACAAAAGAAAACGAAAAAAAAAAAAGCATTTGAAAATACAAATATTATTATAAAGGGAGAAAATAATACTGAAATTTAGATTGAAAAATCGTTTTACAGAGGTTTATTGTTCTAGAGAATATCGCAATATTGAGGGGAGATTAACATTAGTTTATATGCAAAATCACCGGGACCACAAAACATTATTGTAGTAGAGGGAGTTATTGTTGTATCGGGTATCGTTGTAGCAAGAGTATAAATTCATTATTTTGATAGCAGTAGTAATTGAGTATAAAAGTTGATGT
This sequence comes from Argiope trifasciata, assembly GCA_026543055.1. Lineage (NCBI taxonomy): Eukaryota > Metazoa > Arthropoda > Arachnida > Araneae > Araneidae > Argiope > Argiope trifasciata. The sequence goes on along the minus strand of JAPMOQ010008802.1, from coordinate 46,865 downwards.
GAGATGTCATATCCCATTAACATGAAAACCCCCAAACCGCATAAAGTAACTTAATATTTAACAGATAAGGGGAGATAATCACAAAATATAAAAGTTCTATAGTTAGCAAATTTAGTGCATATTATTATTATTTTACATGAGAGGTCAATGCTTATTTATTTTTTAACTTCAAAAAATTCTTCCTACAGCATGTTTAATAAGGAAAATGTCATTTACCTTCTAATTTATGATGATCTGCACAAATATGTAAACACCTTCTCCACAACATGATGATATATTAAATAGATGCTAACAATACTAACAGTAATGTTTTACAACAAAATTCTTCACTGACTGTTCAAATAAATATTACATTATTCTGAACTAAAGTCTTAATCTAACCCTAAGAAAAGAAACAACAAGCTTTAATAGTATAATATATATATATATATAAAGTATTTTTAGGATACAGTACATTATATACAAATAACCTGGTAAAAAAATAAGAACAATGCAATACTTCTGAAAATATGAACAGTAGTAACTATATAATAACAATAATTAGTGGATTGTATTAAGATTATCCTGAAAAAGCCAAAATGTTTAAGGCAAGAAAATTATGTATATGTTCAAAATAAATATCTTAACACATTACAAAGTACATGATATGCCAAGTTGGACAACTAACTGCTATTATATAATAATTATGAAGTTTAGTTTATCTTCAAGACATATACAATCACAAACAGTCCTAAGATTATTGTATGAAAATAACAAATATCTTAGTTTCAATTCCTTAAATTGTGAATGACTCATACATATGGATGATGTAAAAAAAAAAATGTGCTTATCTTTTGAAAAAAAGAGAAAAATATTAAAATGACGAAAATATAGAAGATTTCTAATATATACATTGATAATCTTCAAATATGGACGTTTGCTTAAACTTTGGTATAGTCTTTGATAAAATACAAGAGATACTGAATTGGAAAGAAAGATAATATTCTTGTAACAGTAACAAATAAATATAATGAAGGCTAAAATAAAGAAATTACTATTCTCAACTGACTCAATAAGAGATAAAAAATAAATGCTCCTAATTGTATTTTTACAAATATTGTATGAAAATAACACAAGAATTTTTAGCTGATTAAATACAGATTTTTAATCAAAAAAATATTACAACTCAATATTATTATTTACTTTATAAGAAAGAGATATACTTTAGATAATGAAGTGCTTGTGAACAAGCAATTAAGATCATATAATAATAAATCCTTTGGTAATAAAATTTATCTACACTTACAAAAAAAGATGCAGTGAATACTAAAGTTCTCTAATGGCATGCAGTAAATTTATAAATACTGAAAACTTATTTTATCATAATGATGTAATATTACTCACTTGGATCTGTCATAATAGTATGAAACAATATTTCCATTTCCATAAAAATAGTAAGTGATGATTCATTTTTATTCTATACCTTCAATTTCTCACATAATTGTCTGGATACATAAAATAGAGAACTGTTAAAGAAATAAATAACTTTTCAATGAATTGCAACAAACATACATAAAATTTTTTTTAAAAAATCAGAAAATTACTTATTTATAGTTGATAGAATGAGATAGTAAAATTAAAAAAAAAAAAACATAAAAAGGAACAAAAGCTTTACAACTGATTTTTAAATACATACATTATTTCATTAAGCAGTAAAGGGTATAAATGTTATAAATAGGATTACATAATAAAATACAATTATAAGTAAAACTATTTAACAGAAGACAGGCATTAAAAATATTCTAGATTGAAAATAATTCATTATAAGAGTCATTTTAAAGTTTGATATAATAACCAAAAATATTGTGAAATTTAATATATATTTTAAAGAGATTCAATATACTAATTTTATTATTTTTATCCAGTAAAGTAAATAATTGAATTTTTAAAATATAACAAGCTTAGTATGCACATAATATAAAAATTAAATTTATAATACATCTTAGATGCATCACACATATTAAATGATAACATTTTAATATTTTACATTCAATACTAGAATAAATGTTTTAAAAAAATGCTATATTCTTATATTTATGACTTACTCACAAACAGCAGCAAAATAAAGGTGGGTTTCAATAGGCACTTCTTCCTATAGAAAGGATTAAAAATGTGAAAGTATGGGCTTATCATGGCTTATTACAATGAAATAATCAAAGTTACAATCTTGAATAATGAACAATCAGAAGAAAAAAAAATTGAATTTACTACTCATAATTTTAATAATTAATTAAGTAAATTACTATTTTTGCAATGTACTATTTTGAAAAATACGAAAAAGAGTTTAAGATACTCTGCACAATTTTTAGCATGAAAACAACTGAGGAACTTTTTTAAAATCATATCAAATAATATAATCAATAATATAATTTGAATAGATACCCATTCAACATTTAAAAAAATATTTAAAGAGCAGTTAAAAATAACATTTTAATTTAAAATTATTCAATTATTTTTTTCATTTAAAAACTTATTTTTAACCCAATAGTACAATTTTCAGGGACTTTCTAAAGACCTTAACAATTGAAAACAATTTATATAAAAAATCATTAAAAAGGAAAAACATTAATTATACATGGATCAAGTCTAAAAGTTTTCCTTGATTAAACATTTTTACTTACATTATATCAATTATACATAAACCACTTGGAAACTTATATAATAGAAATATAATTAACAACTTAAGGCACTAGAAGAAAAGATTTAGAACAATTTCCTTCCAAATTTTCCAATTAATTTAATATTTTCTCACTCCTTTTTCAAAAAATTAATTAATAACTAATACATATTCGTAATTTGTATGAAGTACTAATTTTAATATGTTAAGCATCAAATTCAAGTACCATTTACTGAATTTATAATCTTTTTAGAAATTTCATACACAGTAAATCCATATCTAAATAATAACAAAATTATAAGGAGTTTTTTGATAAAATCTCTCGTGGTTGTTGTATTCATTAAAAGCCCAATACCATATAATCCAACATGAAATTCTATTCTTTTAAACAAATTTACAATTGTGCAAAACTAAATATAAAATTTATTTGATTTTATAATTAAACCGGTCAATAAACAATGTGACACTTTTTTTACAAGATAAATTTTATTGCTCTCTTTTTTGATAATGAGGATGAGTTTTTTCCTTCATGATCTGATCTTTTCATAAAGTGATAATTTAATTAATTTACAGTGTTTTTTTAGATAATTATAAATTGCATTAACGAAAATCTAATCGGTGTTTTGCGTTCTTTGCTCAGATTAATATATATCATAAAAGAAATAAAATTAGAAAAGATATTAATGTTTTTATAAGGTATGATTAAAAAATTAAATAAATTTTCTACATAAATATGTTTGAATTTTATAGATTACAGTGCATTTCGGCATTCATAAAACTGAATGTGGACGTGCGTACAAGCAGATATTAATGTATATATAAATAGGAAAAAATTAAATAACAAGCGGTATCACGTAAAAATGTTCTACATCTTCACCTGACACGACCTTTCAACATTTTTTTTTTTTTTTGTTACACTAAGCGCAATTTTTTTTCTTTTTTTTTTGCATAATAACTGTAACAAATTAGATTCTAAAGAAATGTTTAATGAAGCATAAAAATACTCTACCCTGATCTTTACAAAAAATATAATTTCATAAAAAACAGATAAATAATTCACGATAAAATGATAAAATTAAAATTTATTTCACTGCAATACAGAAACAGTAAATAAACCATTTATTCACCTTGCAAAAAATGACAATTTTTAAAAAATATAAAAACTTACGATTCCTGCATCGATGTTTACAAACCAAGAGAAGTTTGAATGAATGATTTCAATATTTGATTATAAAAAATAACAAATGTATTCTATCACGCACCAATGCCAGAGTCATAATGTACATTTTAAAATTTCAGTGAGGGAGAAAGGGGCTTGACATTTAACATGCTCTTTCCTTTTTTTTAATGTCATACTAGAACAAAGAAAAGTCACGTGATATATGTAAAATTTGTTGAGGCTTTTAAATTTTGAAGCTATTGAGTTTCTGAATATACTCCACGGAATAGAGATTATAAAAAGAAACGACTAAAACAGCACTCCACGCTCCCTGCTTTCATAATTTAAAAAAGTGACCTTATTGGACTTTCGACAAATTTCATGAGTTATGTAATAGTACTTAATAAACCTGACTTTCAATATAAATAACACATTACCGAGAAGCGCAAACATGTTTTTATTTTTACACATAAAAATATCTTCATTTAGAGTAACAATAATGAAAAATCAAAGAAAAACATTTAAAATGAAAAATTTTTGAAACATTTTAAATAAACATACTCAGATTTTTGTTTTAAAAAAATGAAAGTACAACAATGAAATTTTTTCAATATCTCGCTTATAAAGAAAGTGTCAGTATTAGTTGCACGTCTCTTGGTTTTTATAGTGGCCTCTAAACGTTGTGGACGAATTTTACCAATTTTGAGTGGTATTTGAATATATTTTGAATTAGTTTGTGAATTATTTTTAGAACACTTGTTTTAAATTAGTTTAGTTTATTATGTTGTATTTATGAACCATTTTTTCGAGTATGAGACACGAATATTCAATGACATTGAAGTCTGGGTACTGTGATAGATTGTACACCTGCTTTTTACAATGAAAAAGACAACATATTTTTACGTTTTGTGTATTCCGTTTGGGATCGTTGTCCCAGTGAAAAATAAAATTTCCATCTAAACCTAAACCACTTTTTTTTTAAATTGCTGCCATCATACGGTTCATCCCACTTGCTTCAAAAACTTTTCCAATCATAGAGAAAAGTGTAATAGCTGAACTGTGCGAAATTTTATAAGTCAAGCTGGATATAAAAGGCGCATTGTTAGAGAGAAACTGCTCATCACTTTGCAAATTCAGAAAAAGCATTTAAAGCTAAAAAAAAAAAAAAAAAAAAAAACCCACAACAAATAAAAATTAATAACCTTTGGAATAAAGTTTTATTTAGTGATGAAAAAAAAAAAAAACATTTTTAGCAGTGACAGCCGTTGCACAGGATGGAGAAAGCCTAAGACTGTTTTGGATTCAAAAAATTTACGCTCTACATTTAAACATGTGGTGACCTTATTATGAATTGAGATTGCATAACTTCATCCAGGGTAGGAAATTTAGTTCTAATATATGGTATTATAAACCATTTGGTTTACTTGGGTATACTTCGAAGAAATCTAAAGAAAAGTGTTGGAAATTTGGGTTTAGATGGAAATTTCATTTTCCCATAGGACAACGACCCCTAACAGAATGCATGTAGCGTCAAAGTATGTTATCTTTTTCATTGTAAAAAGCAGATACACACTCTGTCACAATACCCCCGACCTCAATGTAGGTGAATATTCGTGGGTCATATTTGAAAAAGTGGTTCAAAAACACAAAATAAGAAACAAAACCCATTTAAAACAAGTACTGCAAAAAAAAAAAATGGGGTAAAATATATTTAGATACCCACCAAAATTGGTGAAATATGGTCTACAATGTTTAGAGGCCACTATAAAAAGTAAAAGACATGCAACTAAATACTGATATTTTCTTTATATGCGAGGTATTGCAAAAATTTTATTGCTTTACTCTCAATTTTTTGAGGCAAAAATCTGAGTTTCTTTATTTAAAATGCTTCTAAAATTTTTCAATTTAGATATTTTTCTTTATTTTCACTCTAAATTAAACCATTTGTTGTACATAAATATAAAAATATGCTTGCACTTCTCGATAATGTGTTATTCGTATTAAAAATGAGATTTATCAGGTAAAAGTATACTCACAATTTTTTGAGTCATGTAAGCAATAAAGTCTCAATACAATCTGAGTACAACTGCAATGAGTACTTAGGCTATTCAAGATTCTTAGAAATTTCAAAAATCTTTATTAAAAAACAAAAAAATACTAAATTGAAATATATATATCTAAATTGGTTTAGGCTAGCTGAAGTTAGATGCACTTACATCGGAAGAGTCTTTTAAATTAAGACTCTTAAGAAACATTCAATTTAAAATACCCAACAACTTTTATTTTATTGAAACTGAAGCTAGGAAAAGCATGGGTCAAAATATTTACTTAGATTGTGTTTCACGAAAATTTCAGACTTTCTGCTCAATCTGCAACAACGATAAAATTGATGTAAAGTTTATTTTAAATGTAATTAAAACTGCTGTGGAATTTCGATGCAAATGATTTCAAAACAGTATACCTTTATCTTATCTTCTCAAATAATCAATTTCAGAAGATTTAATTATTCTATTAAAAGTAATGACATCAAATCTTAATTATTTTTTTACATACTTGTATGTTTGCCTACGCTCTACCAGAACCTTCGTTAGTTGATTGGATCAATTTCTTTTTAAACATTCCAGCACTAATTCTTTAAGTGAAATTGAAAACATTCAAATAAAAATTGAGTGCCATTTTAATTTCATAACATTTGTTTTGTTCTTTATCTGTACATTAAAAAAAAAAAAATTCTATATTTTTAACTTGTTTTCTGACCAATAAGATCAATTTTATTTTTCTTATTTTCCATACAGTAGGTTAACTTTCTGTAAACAAACAATTTTTCCCTTTTCCAACAATATAAAGAATTGTAATAGCAGGGTTGCTTTGTCAAAGTGTGTTGCTTATATATGTGGAGAGAAAGGTTATCATTGATATTTATCCACAATCCTATATTAAGGGGATAACAAAATTTTCCGGAGTTCACTGAATTTTTTAATCTGACAATAAGTACTGCAATGGCTTTTGAAAATAAGAAATTTTAAAGATTTTAATAAAAATCAAACGTTTATTTAAGATTAAAATTTTATTAATAAAGAATAAAATTGCTCTTATTGGCATAAACCATTATAATTTTCTTACAGATTTAAAATGAAATCATCAATGCAAAATTTTCCTTAAATCCCCAGATAAAAAAGTATAATATTTTAAGAAATCAATGAGC